>PVIU01000075.1:115000-504895 GCA_004026605.1 Ondatra zibethicus
GAACAGAAAAGGTAGGAAGTATGGAGGGACTGGAGGACAGGGAATTACAGGTGGGTCTCATAAGAATACATTACATACATCTCAATAAAAAAAGTTAATAAAGGCAAATTATTCATACTAAAGATGATGTTTTAAAATATTCATGGGAACAGCAAGTGTGCTGTGCACAGAAGCAGCAAGCTCGGCTGTCTGAAAGACTGTGGTGAAGTTGGGCACAGGAGCATACGGAGGAGCTGTAAACCCTCCATGTGTTAACAATGCTGCAGTTCAGACCTTGCCTGAACGCACAGCCCGACCCAAAGGCACATATAGGCCGGATGACTCATAGAGCTTCGGTCCTGTGTTTCAAACATGTGATTAACCAAGGACTCAGAAGAAATTGTTCCGTGTCCTTTTCATTTTGTATCTGTAATAAGAAGAGCATGTTTGGTTTTAAGAATCATTTTGCCAGTTTCACTAGAGTTGAGGACTGTAGGGTTCTCCTATCGATTCCTCTTCTGTATTTCTGTAAGTATCTTGAAAACTTGGTTTCAGCATGGGGCTGATAATTCATGTACTTACGAAGAGTTTCATTCTGGTGTAATTTGTCACTGACTGGAAATTGAGTGAATAGTGGATTTTTGGAGGTATTTGCTGAAAATTAGAAAGAGTGTATTTAAGAGGTTATACAGTTTTTTCAGACAATTAATCTTAATTTCAAAAAATTAGAAATATTTTCTCATTTTCTTCTACAAATTATGTTTTAAAGTTGTAATTTTTTCGAAGTATTTTTATATTTACAAAATACCTCGGTGTTTATAATTTTTCAAGTTTCTTGATACAAATTACATGTTTAAATCTCCTATTTAGGGCAAATCTGAAGGCTCCTTGTACATACAAAATACTTTTTTTTTTCATTTTTGCCAGCTCTCTATTGTACATAACATTCTTAAAAATCTATTGTCTCCTTCATGCACCAATGATCAGATCATCAATTAAGAAATGTACGAGTACAGCAAGGAAAATTTCTTTTATATTAATCATTGTTGTCTGAGTTTTCTGTCCTGCCTGGTTCCCGCAATTGTTAAGTCCCAAAGAAATCACGCAGAGGTCTACATTAGTTATAAACTGATTGGCCCGTTAGCTCAGACTTCTTATTAACTCTTATAACTTATATTAGCCCATTATTCTTTTTTTAAGTAAGCCACGTGGTACAGTACCTTATTCAGCGGGGCAGTCACATCTTGCTTCTTTTGTGGCAGGCCCAGAACAGCAGAGAGAATGGGCTTCCTGCTTCCCAGAATTCTCCTGTTCTCATTGACCTACCTATACTTCCTCTCTGGTTGTCCCGCCTATACTTTCTGCCTGGCTACTGGCCAATCAGTGTTTATTTAAAATATAATTGACAGAATACAGACCATTGTCCCATGCCAAATCATTTCAGTGACAGTCTGTCAATGTTTTAGCTGGTTGTTAAAGATCCATATGGACAAAGAAAGATTTACATTTATATAGATACATAAATATAGATAAAAATGCATGTGGTTGTAGAGTGCACACACATGGGTGGGCATAACTACACTCTGTGCATTTTCACCTCCATCCATTCATCTACTTCAGTACCCTCGAGAGAAAAGAATAATAATCTCTATTTTTAGTTTTCTATATGTGTGTGTGTCTGTTAGTTTATGTGTAGGAGATTTGTGCAGGTATTCAAGGAGGAGGCCAAAGGAGATTGGATCCTTTGGAACTGAAAATATGAGGTTGTGAGCCACCTGGGTGCTGGGAATGGAACCTGGGTCTTCTCAAAGAACAATAAGCACTCTTGACCACTGAGCCATTACTCCATCCTCCAACATACTTATTTTAATTAACAGGCAATATTATGAAGAGGTTTTTAAAATATATATACATGGTCAAGATTTCAAAATAATTTACAAGATCAAAAACTACATTTTTAGACATATTTAGTGATAAATGTATCATAAATTTGTGTTTTGACTCATTCTTAACTCCTCAAACTTCATTACAGCAGAAATGTGAGTTTTAAGCTGAGTTGGCATGCAGCAAGCACTTTTGCTGTTCAGTGTATTACATGATTCCAAATTGTATTTTCTCAGCTATGTCTATCGAGTAACTAGACCAGCATCCGGCAGCAGCAAGCTGTGCTAAGCCTTCTCAAGACAACCTTCAAGGAAAGCAAGCTGCTACCTTCCTCATCGCCTTTTCAAAGATGTAACATCTCTGTAAACTTCTAGAAATATGATTATTTCAGGAAATTTCTGAACCCGTGTGCAAGAATAATGTTGATTTTGACAAATGGTTAAGCATGAAGTGTCACTTGGCTTTCCTTTTTGATTGAGATTCCACTTCAATATTTAAACCTCTAACTATTCTAATTATGATGTTCCCCTCTATGCTCTAGTAAATTTAGTAATAAGCCATCATAGCTAAAATTGTTATGAACTAAAGGGAGAAACCAATCCATTGCAGATGCCAATATATCTGTAAGTAAAAGTGAGATCCTGCAAGTGCAGAGACAAGGAGCAGGAAGCACAAGATAATACATATCTCTGTAAATTTCTGCTCTGTCTCTGCTCCTTAGCTATTTAGAAAATGTACTGACTTAGTTGTCATCATGGTGAAGAAGCTTTGGCCGGGAGCCTCTGGTGTATTTCTAGAGAGTCTAGTGTGGCACCTTAACAGCTAGCAGTCACAAGTTATATTGCATTCCTGTAAAACAAGTTCGACATCGTTCAAAAAGTAAGTGTGTAAGCAGAGGTATTTCTCCAATAGTTAGGACACAGGGGAAGCAGTCGGCATTTATTAATTCCTTCATTTCTTCCACACTGTGGAATAAAGCATTAATATTGATAATTGCTCAGAGTCATATTATCACCACTACCCAGAGACCCTAGGAACATGGTGAGAAATTAATAAACACTTGAGGATTTATTGATGCTTATGTTATTTATTTACTGAGTTTGCCTGTGTCGGGCCGCAAAGAAATAATGTTACACAAGACTATTTTAATTTATTAGACAAGTTCTCCACCACCCAAATATTTGGTTTTTAGCTTCTATAGATGACCACTACTTCACAGATATAAGGCTAACCTTTGGAAATATTCATGCTGTAATTAAAATCTCTAGTGTTTTTAATTAACACCAGATAAAGTATCAGTTACCACACTGAATAGTGTATTGCTGTAGACACTGCTATTTCTCAATTCAGTCATTGTCTTCATTCAGTCATTAATCATTTCGGAGAAGTTTTTTTCACAAAATTCTTAAGTTTTCTATTAAAATGTGAGCAAATGCAGATATGATTGTTTACATAATTCTGAAGTGTTTGGGGATCTATGGACTTCCCTCTGATTTTTAGGCTCATATCATCAGATGTAAAGAAAAAAGGAGTAAGGGTCCATGGTGATCTCACAAAATTTGGTGATTCCATCTCAATTACCTATATACTCTGTGCAGGAAAGAGGGACTCCAAATGATTATTAGCAGTAATTATTACATATCGTCTGCCACGTGACCTTCCACTGCTGTGTATTCTCTGTGCTTCGCTGTCTAGACAACCTATCATTTTGGATGTCACTGGGAGTCTATGGCCTCTGCTTAATCCCTTCAGTGAAGTACTCTGGCTCCGGATAGAGGACTACCTCATCTCTTGTCCTCATTTCATTTTACCTAGTCGTCTGCTTATTCCTGTCTCTGGATGACTCCTTGAGACACTACCCATCAGGGCAGAAGCAGAAAATGCCACCTATACTCCGTAGAGGTCTATCCCGACTGGTCAGCTTTACTGTCATCCTTAGACCTGTTCAGCCACCACCTATTTTGGCAATACTATCATTAGTCTTTTGAAGACACAGTAAAAAGGACCCAATGTGGAGGCTAAGGCTGTCATGGTGCCTGTTTGTAGGTCTTGATCTCATTGGAAACTAATTTGGACACGATGGAAGCAGTTTTTGTTAGAAAACCCCCAAACATGGGCTCACCAAAAATAAATAAATAAATTGTCTCTTCTGAGGTGGAAGTCTTGCTCAGATCATTTGCATGTTAGCATTCTATTTAGAAGGTACCGTGTTGTGAATAAAAATCACAATATTTCACATATCCATATAAGCCGGCTGTGTTCCAGAACACAGCTGAACAGCAATATGTGTGTGTGCATCTATATATAAATATATATATAGTATCAAAATGGAAATGTTAGTATACATTTCAAGAGGGGAGATAAATTGCTTTCAAAAGTGATTTAGAACCCATGAAAGGCATCCATTAACCGTGACACGTTACTGCTACAAAGGACCTAAGATCTCTGCCTGGATCCCATGTGCTCTTTCTTAGTTTTGACCCATCAATGGAGTCTGATCAGTCACTTTGTAAGGTCACAGTGGGTTAAAAGAAAATGCATGTGTGTCCCAAACACTCTGCCGACAATGGGAGGTGAGGTATCAAAAACAAATAAAAATAACTAAATGCCATCTCCTTAAAGAATAGGGTTAGCGTCTATAACCCTTGATCATTTTTGTAAACCAATGCCTGCTTCAAATCCTCATTCATTTGCCATATCTTTGAGGGTGATAAAATCAAGAAAACTTCTATATGATAGCAAGAGCCTCAATTTCTGAAATTTCAAATAATAATTCTGGTCCAGAAATATGAAATTTAATTCTAATCTTTTTGATTGCATGTTTGATTGATTACACATATCAATATTCCCAACAATCAGGAAAGTATGTGAGATGCTTGCATGGTGGGAGTTGTGGTTTTCCTGGATCTGACACACTTATAACAGCTTCTTCCAAGTCTCCTTGGGAATGTTTTGTAACTAGACTGTTAGAAGTTGTTGCAAAGCAATTAAAACAATAAAATTCAGACAATTGTAAGGATGCCCCAGATGTAGTGTGTGCAGCGCTCTCCACCTTTGGGGTTTAGCATTTTTCTTTATAATTTCACATATTCTCATCTAAATCCAGACACTGTTGTTTTAGAGATTTAAGTTCCTTAACCAAGTGTCACAGGTAAATAGACTCTGGCAAAAGAGTTGGTCCTGAAGACAAAAGAAATCTACACACGTTCTACTGTATGTTTATCACAGGCTTTCTAAGTAGTCAGAGTCAAACTCAGAAATAGTAGCTATTGCATGACTCTGAGTCTTTTGCCTCTTCTGGGTCTGTTTAATTGAAAAAAATACTCCACAGACACACTTTTGCCTTCTTCCTTCTCTTTTAATGAGGATAAATAACACACATAGGGGAAGAAAGGCACAAAAGGAATTAATCCATATATTAAAAGCTCTTTGTTACTGCTACCAATGGCATTGTTTAATGCAAAATGAAGACTAAAGCAAGAAAAAGATGACGGTAAATTGTATTCATTGCACAGAAATACATCCTAAAGCTAAATAATGTTGTAAAATTAGCTTAAATTATGGATGTTTGATTTTACATACCAGAACACTAGCAAATTATTACACAAGTATAATTAAGGTCATAGAAAAATTGAAAACAACTTATTTGTATTATAAAATATATGAGACAGTAAAAAGTTAGAGTATTGTTCTGCTTTGGTTCTTTATTTAATAAACACATGCTTTATGCATACTATAAGCAAGACATTATCCAAAGCAGCAAGCCCAGCATCAAGTGAACGTGTTTCCCTTTGGGGAAATATTCCACTAAGGGGAAGACGATAAGGAAATAAATGCTCTTGATGCAAATATGGTAAATAGCACAAAATGTTATAGAGAAAAATAACGCAAAAAGCAAAATAAAACAAGAAAGTGATGTGCTGTCTCTTATGGTATTGAGAAAGGAGACCTACCTGAGAAAGGGACATTTAAGACATTCTATGGGAATATTAAGGAAAAGATAGTGTAAATATCTTTGAAGCACGTTCTGAGGATAAGGAGGAGTAGGAAGCAAAGCAATTCACAGAGGCTGGGCAGGACAAAGAAAAAGAAGAGTAATAGGTAGGTCCAGAGGAAGGACTGAGGAGGAAGCTAAGGAATGTCCAGTGAGGTGGATACCAGGAAAGTATGCCAAGGGTAAGGGCAAGGGAGTCACAAGGAGATGCCATGCCAATTTTCACTGATATTCAAGAGTAACAAAGTCCAAAGACCCAGAGAGATAGCTGCTCCTTGTTGACATTCATAAGCTCCTTAATAACTGTGAGAGCAAGCATCTCTTCCAATGCCTAGCAGGACGCACCAAGCCTGGATTCCTGTTTGAGCTACTCTTGTTCCATATTTAAGGAGATAATGAGAGACAGAGCACTTTTATTTTGTTGTGACAGTGTAATTGCAGGGAATTATGGTATATCTTCATTCTGGGAATGATCTGATAGAGACTGAGAAGTTGATGTTTGCGACAAAGTAGGAAAACACACGTGGAGGGCTTGGTCTTCAAGAGGAAATCAGTCAGTAGACTCTTAACAATGGATGTGTAACCAATGAAAGCAACACAAATGCAGAAGGACCTTCTACACCAGATGTGAGCACAGAACATATGGATACATTCACGCACCTATGGCTGTGTTGAGGCAGAGCCGGAAACTATGTTCTCTGCTGTTACTGCAGTTTTATTAATACATGAGAATGGAAGACAAAGGAGAATGATGGGAGTTTAGGAAGCAATTGCACTAGAAAAATGATGGCGGTACTAACAAATGTAGCGTTCACAATGAGATGGAGCTGTGAGTGATTAACTTTAGCTGCTTCCACAGGGTCTAAGAATACAGTAAGTAGAGATTTGGAGTGGACAAGATACGCATTTTCCAGGGAGAGCTGAAAACATTTATAAAGAAGGGCTTCAGATAAGGACCAGGCTTCTAAACTAGATAAACATGGAAATGGTGATACGAAGGGATGAAGAAAATGGGGGCAATACTATGTTTGGAGTTCTGGTAGACCTAAACCATGTTGTCATTAAAATTCTAGAAAATAAATAGGAATGAAAGGAGCTGTAGCTTGAGAGCAGTCTGTCCAGATGTGAAATGGCACAGACGCGGTTCATAATTATTGGCAAATAAGAGCCCAGAGCATGTGATTATAAGTAGGAGGGGGGAAGAAAACAAGTTCATCAGATGAGGTAAGATCAAAGAACCAAGCAACCATATGATCCTCTATGTAGATACTGTGGATTTTAAGCTTGCCCAGTGTTAGATCAGGAGTAGTACACATGGTCACCACACAGCGTAGCTCTCAAGAAATTACAACAAATAGCCTCACAGGTCATTCCCTGACCATCATAAGTAGTGATGTGGATTAAAGCAATGAAAAAGAGACTCCAGAGCAGGACAACGAGATGAGTCTGTGTTTGCATAAGTGGGGAAAATCAGCTCTAGGCCTGATGAAAGGTTCGAGCCTGAAGGAGGCAGAAGTGACAGTAACAAAATCAAACATGTGCTAACTAACACCCAATTGCATACAGGATTATTTGTTTGGGACAGGGTCTTGCTGTGTGGCTCACACTGACCTTGAACTCATGATCTTCTGGCTTCAGCTTTTCAAGAACTAGGTTATAGGTGTGAACACTCATACTCATTCCAAATATGTTTTAAACAATAACATTTCATCCCTACTTCTCAAAAGGCTTGTGTCCATCTCGTGGTTCAAAGCACATTCAGTTCATCTCAAGGTGTTCCCACAGTCTCAGCTGCCCCAGGATTGTCCCAAGTGTGAGTTTCCCTCTAGAAATTAAGACAAGCTCAACGCTCCATTTGTTTGTGAAACCAGAAACAGGCCCCATACTTACAGATACAACAGAGAAAGAGCAGATACTCTCTTACTCAAATAGGAGGCGTGAAAGAGCATCAAATTAGGAGTGTATTCAAGGAAGACTGAGATGCAACAGGGCAAACATTAAATTCAACAGATCTGCTTCTGGTATCGAGGGCACACAGGGTCATGCTGTGGGCTCCCAAGCATTTTCTGCAGCCTTGCTTCTGTGGCCTTTCCCATTCCCACCTACATGGTTATGTCCATGGGTTGGTTCCACAAATTTCCTTCATCTTTGCTTGGTAAATCTTCCACAGTCCTAATGTTTAAAACTCGCTGGGGGTCTCCATTTGAACTGGGGAATCAACCTTCACAGCTTTATATATTGTTCTCTTCAAGGCTGCCTAGAATGACTCCCAACCTTACACTATAGTTAAGAGCTGCGAAGTTTGGATGGAAGCTTTTCTGGCCCCACTCATTCAGAATAACACGGACGATGCCTGTGTATCCAGCTTTCCCAGCACCCGATGGACTGAATCATGAGTCAAAATAAATACCTCTTTTTTCCTTTACATTCTCTGCGCCAAATGTTTTGTCACAGCAACAAATCTAACTGAGATTGGTACCAGGGAAATGTCATGATTTCTGTTAATAAAGCCAATGGGGTAGCTCTTGGAGAACAGCCTCATGGGCCTCTGAATGCCTGGATAGCTGAATGTGGAAAACAAACAAGCAAAACCAAAACCAAAACAAAAAAGCACTTTGCTAGGCAGTCCTGTGTGAGATGGACATCTCAGAATAGGCCTCTCAAAGCAAAGTGTTCCCAAAACAGTCAAATCTTTTACCCTTCTCCTCTGATGGGTACAGTCCAGCAAATTTGATAGATGCCACACTGTTCTGATATGATATGCTCTTTTTAATACCCTGAATTTTGTCAGCAGCCACATTGTGCTTGGTTCCAACTTTATATGTCCTCATGTTCTTCTCTGGGAAAACTGTAATTTCCTTGGTTTTCCATTTGACTTGACTATTCTAATTCCAACTGCATGTTTAACTAACTGGCCAGAAAAATCCATGCTGGAATGCCTTGAAAATTCCTGCCCCAGAATAAATAGTTCTTCGTTTTCACCCTTGGATTTCTATACTACCTCAAGACGTAGGGAAAATACAGACGACTTTTGTAAGCTGCATGGCCACTAGTCCAATGCATAGTAGAGCTCTCATTTCCATGCTAAGCACTTTTACTGCCCATGCTCTGATCAGCATTCTAGGCCTGTGAACCCTTCTTAGAATCGTCCACCTACCTTTGCTCAGTACATCCAGGCTTTGTCTAGTCCGATTCCCCAGAATTTTCCAAACTCCTCCCAGGGATCAGTCTACAGTGAACTAAGAACTACATCATTACAACCTACTCCTCACATCTGACCTGAACGTCATACCCCTCCACCTCAGCACCTAGGCTTTCAGTGTATCATTATACTTGCTGAACCCTAACAAACAGGATTACAATCCTGGCCTTCTGTGGTTTACTCACGTGAAAGGACTACATCTCATCTCCTGAAGACCTCTGATGGTTGCCTGGGGGTAAACACAGTCCACGTACACTACTGGTCTATGGTGTTTGTTGAACTGAATGTTATCTTAATGCTCAATATCTTGAACCTTTCAGTTCCTTAAGTAAAAGCAAAACACTTATCTCCTTATTAATATGTGTGCATCAATGCATCTCCTAAGTGTATTGGCTAAGATAAAAACAAATATTGTAACCACACCTAAGAGGATACATACCAAAGTGCTCTTGAAAATATATAACTATTAAAATAAAATGCACTCCGATTTTATTTGAAAGTATGTGTTATATGTTATAATAAGACATGGTTATGAATGATAGTTTCTCATAATAGGATATGTTTTATTCCCTCAACTTGATAGCTTGTTATGACTATTTTAGCTTGCTTAGCCCAGAGAAGAATACTTTTTAAAAGGCTTAATGTTGCAGAATTGTCACATCTAAAAAAAAATCATCCCAGTTGTGATTTTATGTGCAATTATGCACAGAAGAACAGCAATTTCATCTACTGAGCTGGATGAGTGTTTTTTAAGATAACAGTGCTAAGACTTAGAAATTGTGATATATGTTGCCTGAAAGTCTTTCTAGCATTTGGAGTCTCCCTATGCTTCTTGGCTTATTAGATAGTCCCTGCACTGTATTATGAGCAAAGTTATTCTCTTGTAGGCCAACACAGAGGCTTTTTGGTTAAAATTCTGGGGATTTTACAGCTCCTTGCAAAGAAAAGATCTTGGTAAAGAATGATACATTATGCCTGAGTTATGCGTGACAGGGATTTGGATGAAATAAACTACTGGTAACTGTAACTAATTAGTCAAAAAGATCCAAAGTCAAGTGTTTGAATTGTAATGTTAATATTCTCCAGCTATAGTCCCCTTTGCATATAGATGAATAGCAATTGTTCATATGCAATATTATTTTTTCATTGGCATACAGGTATTAGACATAGTTTTTGCTCATGAAATGCTACATAAGTGTTATATTCAGTGGTAGAAGAGCTAGGCTAATACGCCATATGCCCTGGTTCCATCCTTTATACTGTAGAGCTAAAGAAATATATTTTACAAGTACAAAAGCAATAGATTTGTATTATTTTAGTAGATATTTATGAAAAAGCTTTCAAGTTACCAGATAAGGGTTTTGTTTTACTTTTATTTTTTCTTATTCTTCTTGTTGATGTTTTTTGTTGAATTTTTGTCAGTGAAAACAAAGAATCCCATTTCAGACCCCAGTTTCTCAACAATATATACACAAACTAAAACCAGAAAAACTGTTACCTGTTTCTTCCCTCTGTTGACAGCCACACCCTCACAGTCTCCCCAAGGAGATCACATTCGCTGCTCCAGTACCAAATGTTGGCTGATGAGTGGCCTCTATTTGTCTTTCCTTTCCTACAATAGTCCTATGATGTTCAAAACATTTTAGTTCTCTTTGAAATGTATGAATGCTTGAATGAGCTCAAAGGGTCCATGATGGCAGTGGGAGGAACCTGTAAATGGCAACGAAGGCATTTGCTATTTTGGCATATAGAGACAAGGGAATGTCACGGTTTTAATAATTGAGGACGCAGACTAATGCACACATTTTGCAATACTAATAAAAACTTCCTGTTATCATCTCTAATTTTAAGAATGAAGAAGGCATTTCCTTAACGCACTCCATTGCTTGCCTTACCAGCTCTGTTCAGCCTCAGAATTTGATAACAACATTTACAAATTGCAAAAATAAAAAAATAGGATTAAAACTTTAGCTAAATCCACATTTCTCAGTCAGTTAACCCAAAGGTTAAGTGCTACAGCACTTGACCTGAGAGAGAGTTTGGTCCCCCCATTTATGAGGCCTGGGAGTAAAGAATAAAGGCAGCATTTTTCTTTTTCTCTTTTTTAAAGAAGCCACATGTAATGTTCTCTGAGTTAAGTTTTACCATTCATAATGAATGCAGTCTCGCCATTCAAATGCGACCATAAGTACACAGAAGATAAGAATTTAATTAAATGTAGATTAAAACCAAACAGGAAAACACACTAGCTGATAATTTTATCCCATCCTCTGGCCATATTTTTTATACTTCCTTCTTGTTCTTCTTTGGGCTATAGCTTATCACCATGCCGATAGTACCGTAACTCATTACATCTGATGGCGCGGCGGAAATGTGCAAGCTCTCTGCTTGGAGTTTCGAGGCACTTAAAATGCAAAGCATGTAAATGTCTCCGTTAAACACACCAGTGTGGTAACACTGGTGCAAAGGAGGTGACGCTGAAGGGATCCTGAGACCTCTCCCATGAGGCATGAGTATTGCAGAGCAGAAAATAGCATTCCTCAGTAGAACCAATTCACACATTCACACAGATGCAGTGTGGCTTAATATTTTGTTTGAATTCCTTTAGCAGTTGGCAGGTTTAAATGACACTCAACTTGTTCAGTGTACTTCAGTGCTGGAGCTTGGCAGGAAACTGTAGGCACTTGTATTGGGGGCATGATTCTTTCTCTGTCATTGATCACAATGTAGCAACAATATATTTGTGCTTGAATACAATTTCTCTAAACTTTATATAAAATGATCTCTGGTTATTAATATGTACCTATTGGGGTTGTGAAACAGAGGACACACAATACCAGTGACAAATGTGAGAGGGAGAAAGGCATAGCTATCAAGAAAATTTGGATATACTGTTCGGTTTAATTACTTATGTGATATTTTTCTAAAATTATTTACAATAATAGTAGGGATAGATAGACAGTTAAGCATTTTAAGAAATCCTGGTCATTGGGAAGGAAATATCTAGATCAAGCACCATAATGTTAAATCTGAAAAAGCTTATATTTGTTTGCTAGTTTAATAGTTGGCCAAGATGTGGCTGTCGATGCGTTCTTTGTTGGGCAAGCTAAATTTCTGTCGTGCTTGTAGAGCGTAGCTTACATTTGCATTCTCTGCATTTGGTTCTTGTTTTTGTTTGATTTGGTTCTTGTATGTTGTTTGTTGGGTTGTTTTGCCAGCAAACACAAAGTGTTGAGGGCCTTTAGGAAAATGAATGAGCCATTTCTGTGGAGCCTTCGCTTTGTTTTTGCAGTACCCTTCTTGCCTGGCTCTAATGAGAAGAGTTTTTCAAGTGGAGGATCTCTTTTAAGTTTCTTGCTGTTTTTTCAAACGTCATTTTGAGGCTCTTGATGATTCGAAAGCCAAGCCAATGGCACCATTTTGCTTGCATTAATAACTGTCACATGATCATCTTATTCTCAGTTGCTGTAGCATGGTACCTTGATACAACTGCCAGTTTTAGCTGAAACAACCAGACGAAAGGATGAAGTTAATTTTAACAGATTCCCAAGACTTCATCCTTTAAAGAAACAATGTTTAACCCGGTAAACCTTTATTATATTGACATTGAACCACTTAAAAATCTAGTAGACAGTACAGACAGGAGCTGACGGGCCCAGCTGGGCAGGAGTAAGGCACACTGGCTTCTTACACACCCTAAGCTTCTCTGATCATCACTAACAGTCAGTGTTCCCTCCTTTTCTTTTGGTCTCTTTTCCAGTAAAGATTAGTTTTAGCTCTGGTATTAGGTAAAGGTAAGGCATCATTAGAGAAGGTCACATTCCTGTACTTGTCAAGATAAAAAGTGCAGAATGGAGAAACATATTTTGGGGTTTTGAAGGAGATTATTAAAATTATTCCTGATAAAATTTTAAACCTAAATTATAAAAAGGGAATTTTTGTATAGATATCTGTGGTATACAAAAGGCAAAACTATTGGACAATACATATCTTGAGGAAAATGAAAAGAAATTTAAGAAGAAACAATAGAAACAAATTTTCTCTGGCACACCGTGAGAACAGAGGAATATTTCTTTAAACAAGCCTAAGAAATAGCACCTCTTTATCAAACATAAATTTGAGGGTCAAAGGAGAAGCTCATTTCTGACCACACCACATCCTTTCCACTTGAGAAGTCTGAGCGCCTGCTTGCCCTGGAGAACACTTAGATGGTTCTTCTTGCTCTTTGTGCCTGTCTGAAGAGCTGTTTGCTGGGAAAATAGCCTGCTTTTCACCATGGAAAAGAATAAGAGAGAAGGATGGAGGGAAAGGAGACAAGGAAAGGAAGGAGAACAGAGAGGGAGGGAAATTAATAAGGAAAAAAAGACAAGCAAAGGGAAGGAGAAAGGCCTCTGATTAGCCAGAAATATGATGTCCTGCCATCGCTAGACACAGCCAGCATAGAAACAATACCAACAACAGAAAATTTGAGGGGCCATATCAAATACTTTCGGGAGAAAAATGAAGAGTTTGTAAGATTTATGCTGGGCCATAACAATGCATGCGAAGTTAGAAAACAAAGGACTGGGCATTTGTGTTTGTTGGTGTTTTATCCAAAAAAAGGAAGGATAACTGTGATTAACATTTATGGCATACTAAGACTTCATGTCATTTTATTGGAATCCCTAAAAGTCCTTGTAGACCATATTATATCTGTACTTTATGATTCTGCAGCTGTCTGAAGAAGTTTAGGCAGCTCGTGTACCTACTGACAGTCCCACAGCAACAGACACAGGCATCTTTCTTTGACACTTCTACCTGTCTGCAAATCCTAACCATCTCCAGCACCAGTTTTATCCACTTGCATGTCTATTTCATGTGCATCAAAATTGCCTTATTAAGTAAGTGATTAAAATTCTTTTACCAACAATATATATAGAAAGGTATTTATTTTTAATTTTAGAATTAGTAGGCAAAATCAGATTGTATGTTCCTTTTTCAAACCAATATTTTTCAGTTAATGAATTACCTTAACATAATATTTTCCAAACGTTATTAATATGCATATATGCACATATCTTAGTTTATGTTGAAAATTAGTCTTTCGTGTTATTGGTGTCACTTGCAACATTGTGTATTTTCACTCCATATGCTTCACGTGTCAATTCTGTCTCATGAGCTGGTATGCTATGCACTGTTCTTAATGGTGGGAAACGAACAGGAACAGTGCTCACAACTTTGTCAGCATTGCCAGAAGGGACACTGTGGTATGTATGTTAGAAACAGCTCTAAGGTTTTAAATGCACACACAAGAAGCCCAGTGTGGGCACAAACATATAAGCAGGATGTTCATGAAGGCAAGCGTACACTGGGGCAGTGCTAGGGAGCTTTGGCTCTCAGTACCAGGGTACTTTAACCACTACTCTTTGTCTTCGGCAAAACGTGTTCTTAGCCAGGCAGCTCATGACTGAATTACAGGGCAGCACATATACTTCTGAACAAAAGTAAGGTAGCATTGCCTCTTAGGCCTCCCGAGTTTCCCCTGGATTAACCAGGCATAAAATAGTAAGAGAATGTAAGGAATGAAAATGTTTCCCAACCACTAATCACACTGTAAGGGTTTAAACATGTTTACTAATGCTCCATGCTGATTTATGCCTGTCTTCACAAATGGTGTTAGAATTACGCAGGAAAATGGAAACCGTTCTTGAGAGTCTGTTTGACCAAGAAACACTCATATCGCGCCCCATAATTAAATTTGTAACAGCAAGGATAGCAGAGTCTAGACACTAAAATATTTCTCCTAATTGGTAGGTGTAGTGACCTTCCTGGTAGCAGTGAAACTTTAAGTCGTATTGGAAAGGGTGCATGGAACAGCATCAAACAATAACACATTCCTCCCTGGAAAAGTAAAACAACAGGTGTAGCCACTGATGCTGTAAGCACACGCTATGATCTCAAGATTGCAATCTGCCGCATTCCACGGAAAATACATTGTGCAGTCAGAACTATGCTTGGAGAAGATGGGGCTACCAAATGTAGAGACGCTTCATCGTATTTACTGAGAACTGTGGTTCTCCACATCTCACTGAGATAATATTTGGAAAGTAAAATGGAAATAAGCATCTCAGTGGCCATTTACCTTCCATCCTCATTTTCTTACGCACAAAGGGAGATTTATGAACGATGGAAGCTGTATTTGTACAGCTTTTTAAATGGACGATACTGTGGTATTTGACCTTAGGTAAATTTTGTAAGTTCCTCAGCCAAGCGTCTCTTGCTTATATTTGAAGCTAGATCTTTTCTGCTCTTAGTACTTAAATGGTTTACCTTAATGATCAGTGCTCATAGGATTCAAAATTATGCAAAAGATGAAAATGAAAGTAGCATTAGGAGGATCCATATTTCTGAAATGCATTTGTTATTGCATTGTGTAGTTCTCTCTAGACCATTACTTTGTGTGTGGTTTTTCTCATATTTCCAATTTTGTCTAATTCTCAGTCACAATTTTTACATTATAACCCAGTGAAGACTTTATTTTTTTCATTTCAGTAACCATTATTTGAATCATAAAAAAATGCATTACTGTATTCATAACGTACTGCTCATGTGACAGTTTTGAACTTTAATATTCTTTTCTGTAATGTGCTGGCTTCTCAGCCTATAAAAGAGACATACTGTTTGTAATGTTTTTTACCCACAACAAATGATGTGATTCTGGGGTTTATGAAATGGCGGTAGTTTTCTAAATTTGTGATTCTTCTGTGCTCCGTCATCAAGAACAGTTGTACATCTGCTCAGCCCAGACTTTCTGAGACTGTGAACTTTAATTGAGGAAAAATAATGAGGGTTCAGGGACCACTGATATGAAGCTGGTTGCAAAGCAGGTGCCCCGCTGCCAGATCAATGGATTATTTACTCCTTTGTCATAAACAGGAAGCAGTTGGGTGTTTGTGGTGACTGCATGCATATTTTAAAGCTCGTGTACATATTTCCTCCTTCCTTGTCAGTGTAGAACATTTAAATACTGTTTGGTTTATGATTTAGCATATCTATATAGAATAGGCAAGCAGCTCTTGTTCTATTTTAGTAATTAGTTACTTTGCCTGGATGAACTTTGGGAGTCCTCTCAACTGTATAGACACATCACCTGTGCTTCCAAACCTTCCCTCCTCAACTTGTCTGGTGACAGTCATAAACCCTCTATGTAATTGTCCAAATACTGGTTTTCCACTTTTTATATGCATTTGAATATGGAAAACCCTTTTCTCTTGAATACATGGCTAAATCTAAAATAAAAAATGTTGACGCTTTGGAATTTTATTAGGGCACCAAGACCATTTCTACATGGTTTCTACACCTGAGAACAGTTTGCTCTTTGCATAATTGCTGGGGAAAGCACAAAATCTTTTTATGTTCATGCAGTAAGCATGGCATGATTTCAGTAGATAAGTAATTTCTTAATGTCTTGCATCATCTTCAACACACCTGAGTAGGACCAACCTGAAAAGTTAGGGTCAAGGAAGTAAGCTCCTTTCTCGGGGTTTCTCATTAGCAAAGCAAACAGGGAGGCTCTAAAATACCTGGAATTAGTGTGATCTCCACCATGCCAGGTGGTGTTAAAGCTTGGGTTTTAGAGTTCAAGGGCTTAAGATCTAATGCTATTTTTTGTGACATCAAAGTCTGACTTTCGATGCTTGGACATCAAGGACCACCGAAACCACAGGAAAAAGGCTGTAGTCATAAATGGCTCTTCAGTCAACAATCCCAGCACTCAAGATATTGAGGAAGGAAAAAAAAAGATATTGAGGCAGGAGGATTTCAAATGCCAGGGCACAGCAGCCTCAGATAACTATTGAGATCCTGTTTTTAAAAAAAGGAAAGAGGAAAGAAGAGAAAAGGAGGAGAAGTGAGGGAAGGAGGGAGGAAGAAAAACAGAGGAGGGGATAAATGATGTACATAGAGCCCATACAGAGTTTCTCTAATCCTCCCAAAGTTCACATACCTGACCTCTTATCCATCAACCATGATGGAACCTTCTCTTGGCAAGAGTCTTTGGCTTTCTGACAACTCTCTCTCTCTGGTGCCTGTAGAACCAGGGTTACCACTGGAGGCATGGACTCCTGTAGCACATACTACACGAGAAAAGCAAACATGTGAACAAGGATAAGAGGCTTCAACTTCTCAACTACAGCTGATGGACCCCAAATCCCTGAAGTAATTAGCAACTTCAAGGTACATTTAACAAAATTAGTATTTGATAGTTTTATTCACCAGCAGCAACCTTTAAAAATTCAAAACCCAATAATGAGTATTAGTGATCAATATATTTAGCACTTTGTCATACAGTAACAGTAACAATCCATGTTTCCATCCAGAAGTAGCAGGACAAATGCAACTACATACAGAAATAGCAATAATGCTCTCATTATGACTCATGCTGAATAACCACTCTTAGTAAACTGGGCCATTTTCAAGGGAAATTGGGTTTGCTTTTACAGGTCAAATATTTATCCTAAATGTGGTCTTGACATTATGAGAATTTCTCATGGGCTACTCAAGAAAAGATGTTTTTTATAATTTTAATTCATGTTTCTTAAATGTTTGTGAACACTACTTGCTTAATGAATTACTCTGACTGTCATTACTATAATATATGAAGTTATCATATGCATTCCAATCACTACCATAGAAATAAGAATCACAAATTTAGACACATAAGATCCACTGTGTTGTTGTTGTTGGTGGTGGTGGTGCTGGTGGTGGTGATGGTAGAAGGAGTGGGATTTGTTGAATTAAAACCAGCCAAAATATTTTTAGTATAGAATCTACAACTGGAATCAAGGAAGGCTGCACATTATAACAGGGTCAAGGCAGTTGAGTACTTTCATTCTATCGGTGAATTAATTAATTTACAAGCAAATACTGAATTGTGTGTCTATAGTCAAAGGGCTTTTTAAAGAATTGCTCAGATCTGCTATCTTGAATATATGCAGCATTAGAAAGAGAATTATTTATTCACAGATGTGTGCTTTATCCCAGAAATCAGGAAGTAGTGGGTCCAGACTTTTATGCTCTGATACACCATGTAGAGATAGAAAATTCAAGATGCAGCTACATCAACAAAACTTCTCTGAATGAACAACATCAGAAGCCAAGTCTTTGTCTGAGACTCCTGATGTCTAAAAGTGAACATCAAGCCTCAATTTCTTGTATGATCTGCCTTGATCAATCGATCTAATTTCTCAAACGCAGTCCAGCAAATGAGGATTATGAAGAGAAAAGTAGCAGTGACTAGTTTGTTTTTTAATTTGATGGAGGTAAGATACATTTTCAAGAGTTATTTTTTAAACACAGTTGTGTTTTAGGGATAACAGAGAACAATGCCAGGACATGGTTTGTAACATGACTCAAACGTGACTGTGGCAAACTTGACCCTGGCTTGTAGCTGACCTACTATGACAATGAATTTTATAGAGAGCAAGGAACAAGTCATTTTTAGATACAAACTGAGCTGCTCTTCTGCACTGTGTGTCATTCTGGAGAGAGAGGGAGAGAGAGAGAGAGAGAGAGAGAGAGAGAGAGAGAGAGAGAGAGAGAGAGAGAGAGAGGATGCATGTGTGTATGTGCTGGAGCAAGAGTTCTACCAGAGCAACAGCAACAGTGCAGGCAAAGAACTGCTAGCAATGTCTCAGGAATTTAGCTGAAAGGGAAGGTAGCAAATATTGAAAACCTTTGTTTAGAAGACAAAACATGATTTCCTAGGAAATAAAAATTATATTAACAAAGCATTTGAAAGTCTTCTTACAATTTTATTGACACAGTAAAAAATTATTTTCCAGCTGAAGATTTGAGCCTACAATAAAACCTTTATGTCAAAAATTACCCTTACACAAGAAGAAGAAAGCATGCAGCAAGCCTTTCAATAAGGCCATTTTCAGAACACCTTCTGATGATTGCTGGCCCCTTTTTTCTGTAAAGTTCTATAAAGAATATATTTTAATTAGCTAGCACTTGATACCACTTCATGCATACTGCCCACTCTGACCCAGTGTGTGATCATATAGAATACATCACAAAAGAACTGGTCATTTGACTGCTTTAATATAGCTTTGTATTAATGTCAGACATCATTTCGACAAGGCATTAAAAGTGTTATTTAATGACTGAAGTGTGGTGGGCAGAAAAGGCTTAATCTTTGTGGGAAGAACAATTTCAATTAGTGCTAAAATATTAATTTGTTGCTACCACTATATACTCTAATGTATTTGGCTACAAAACACCTTATGAATAAAACATAGAACCCACTTGTCTTGTGTTATAACTAATACTGCCTCTTTTTTAAAACAGTGGTTTCTAATTTTATAACTGCCATGATTCAGTTAAAATTAAAAGAAAAAAACCTGATCATTTTTAATGCAGAAGCTTTTGCTCTGTCCCCCTTCCCCCAAGGTAATTTGTGAGGCTATAAATAAAGTATGCAATCTCTGGCTGGTAAGATATTGAATAGGTTTTAAACATGATATGGCTATCAGTCTTAAAAATTTAAGAGCATTTTTATTTATTTGTTTACACAGTGAGTGTAAGATATTCTCTCTGGAAACAATTTGTCTCGCGGTGGAAAGTGTGAAAATATGAGAACAAAAATAACTGCAGACCTTAATCCTACCATTGTGTTCCTGGGAAGGAGAAAGGCTGCCGTTCTGGTTTTTACCTCCCTTGAATATCTCCCCGTAGCCTTATCTTCTCTTTGTGCTGCTTGTTTATGGCAACATCTTGGCACTGGTTTTCAGGACGGTGCATGTGGTCCCTCCTTAAGGTGAGTGAGAGCCACACAGGTAAAAACCTCTGCAGCCCTTTTGAAAATATCCTGTTTTCCACTGTAGCTAACTAGAAATCTGTGATTGCTTCCATAGACTTCTCAGGAGCTGCCCCACAAGGTGAAGTATAGGTGGCTCTAAATCACATAACCATGACAAACCAACATGGAGTGTTTGTTTCTTCTGGACCAACAAATGTTTTTATGTAGTCACAAATGTCCTCAAACAAATAAAGGAGAGACAAGGACACTTATAGAGGTAGGCCTAACCAGCACGCATTATTTCCTTAACTACCCTTTCCTCATTTAATCTGATTAATTCTCAAATATACTCTGCATGGATTATGTTAATGTGACTCTTGCCCAATGTAAAAAAAAAAAAAAGGAGGAGACAGTGAATTTGAGAGCAAAGCAGAGCCTCGCAAATGCAGTTTCTGAACTAGGTAAGGAAGGCTTTTGTAGTAGATTTTGTGCAGCAGTTGGCATTGGCAGTATTGCAAAAAGAGATGTATTCTGTTGTGCTCTGTTTGATCAAGTGCTAAACCCGTGTGATCAATAGAGAGACAGATGTCGGGTGCAGATGGCGATGCCGTGATACCTGGGGCAGCGCGGGCCTGCCAGAATGACAGAATGGGAACAGGGAAGAGCAGCAATGCAACAGAATGTGACAAATGAAATTAGGGTTTATACTAGTCGATAATTTACAGCTAATACAAAGTGACAGAATTTTTCAGTACCCGGTATATTTTACTTCCAGTAATGCTATAGCCAATAAAGGCATATTTCATGCAACCTAATAAAATGAAAGCTGTGGGAAAATACAGTCCAACCATTTTTTATTATGTTACAACTTTTAAAATTGATCCCTGGGAGAATACTAATAACATGCAAGTCTTGTTAGAGCAATGTCTAAAGGCATTTTATCTGAAAATTTACAGCACACACATCACTTACTCTCAGTGCGTATTACACCTCTAAGTTGGAGACAGATAACTCAGCACTGGCCAACTGTACGTGCATGCCTCTAAAAATAGATTACAAAAGGCTCCTCTGGACTGTTTATAAAACAACGATTAATTTCAAATTATTAAGTAAACATGTTAATTTCCCGTATTAATGGGAATACTTAAGCAGTCACCTGTGTAATTAAAAAATGAAAATCTAAATACAAATTAAAATTTTCTTCATATTCAAGACAAAAGGTATGGTCTCTGTATTTAGAATGCATCTTATGACTATAATTCAAAAAACATGATTAAGTCCCTAATGTGACTTATGGAATGACCATTGACAAATCTACTGATGCCCTTATCTGACTTAGCTAATTTAACACACTCTTGGGCTATTCTTATATGTTCAGTAGCCACATGTCAATAATCTGAGGCTAGTTTAGGGTAGCTGAGCATAGCGTACTCTATTTTTCCTTGTCATTTGGTTGATTCTCTTCCTCCTTCTAGCCCCCAAGTATTCTGAAGCTATGCCATGTCTTTACAACAAAACCTGAATGAACTACCATTTAGTCTAAGATATGAATTCCTACCCATTTATACACACACACACACACACACACACACACGGGTCAGAGGAATTAGATGGATTCCTCACAGTCCTGGTATTTTCTTCTTATTATCAGGAAAGAATTCAGTTATCTTGCCATGGTAAAAGTAAGCATAATGCTAGTGACCAGGTTTTCTATTAGGGCAATATCACACTGTCCACAATATCAGCCTCCCGCACTCTTCAAGCACCCACTCAAATACTCCTTTAAACCGCACTAGCAAATGCAATGATTGCACCTAATGTCTGAATGGTGTCTGGATAACACATCGTGTTTGTGTATTTAGCTGTGTTCATTACACAACTGGATAATATGTTCCAAGAGTCAAGGAATTTGACCTTTCAAAATCATGAAGTATAATCCTAAGGAGGCGTGATAAAATGATGGATGCATTTATGCATGAATGAATTCAACCAAGAATCTACTCCATCTACCATGACCCCTCCCTTTTAAACTTTGCTCATTAGTGCCTGCCGGAAGGGTGCCCCATTAATGTTCCTGACCATTTATGAAAATAATGGCATTCCATCATTTAGCAAATATTTATGCTTGCCTACTTGTCCTGGACATTCTGATGGGCTTTAATGATAAGACTGTGCACAGGACAGAAAGGGCATCGTTCCCACAGCTACAGCAGGTTGAACTGAATTGTCTGAATTCAACAATGCACCAGTGAGTAGATATCATCCAGGGAGAGTGCCAAGGCTTATCTGGGGAGAGTCAGAATGTTGAACAATAGAATCTGGTGCATGCTCTATGCTCCAAGAATGTGTTCATGGTGGATAAGAATGCCATGGTGTAGAGAAAGCATCAAAAATACAGACAGGACAACCTCTGCTAAGACCCTGAACAAAAAAGAACATCTCCGATCTGTATGGAGCAGCTTGAAAAAATAAAAGAAGAGGGATCACACACAGGAGAAAGTGGATGACAGATCAGGAAAGGGGTGCCCCTTTCAGGATCTCACTTAGCTAGAGCTTTGTGCAATGTATATTTGAAAAATAAAAAATAAGGCAAAGCTGTCTTCTGTATCATTAGTGCTAAAGCTTCCCTAGAACCAACCCTGCACTTCAAACCCTTTCAACTTAAATCTGGGGTCTAACTAGTTACTGCTTTATATTTCAAAATAAAAGCAAGCACAGCCTTAATGTGTTTGCCATCACGTTGTCTTCAGGTCTGTAGTATGACAGGTAGGATGTAGGAAATGATAGTATATGTAATAGAACAGGGCTAGGAGATGTGGTTTTGAAAATTTATTAATAGTATGTTTATGAGGAGAGAGAGAGAGAGAGAGAGAGGGAGAGAGAGAGAGAGAGAGAGAGAGAGAGAGAGAGAGAGAGCACAGACAGAAAGAGATAGACACAGACAGGCAGGCAGACACTGTGCTGCACAGCTCAGTGTGGAAATTAGAGGACTGCTTTCAGGAGTCATTTTCACCATAGGATTCAGTAAATGAACTCAGGTCATCAGCTTGTAAAGCAAGACCTTACCCACTGGACTGTACCACTGGCCAGGAAGTATGGCTTTAATTCTGTAGTAATCATTTAGCATATTTTGCTTTATTACTGTTTTTAGTTGTTTTGTTTTTTAAGCAGGCAATTAAGAGCTTTGTGAGGGTAACATATAAGAAAGCTGTGGTTTTCAAGGGGTACATTCATTTTCAGATCCTATTTCAAGTCTAGGGATAAATTTCAACGAAAGCCAGAAACAAGCAAGTAATAAGAAATTAACGGGATCATAAGGCATGCCTAAACTCTACTTGCTTGATGTATAACTTAATCTCTAACTTCTCTAAATACATTCATATAATCTTCGCAACCACTTTAGGAAGAAACAGAGACTGACCTTACGATGAAAGCCAAAAAAAAAAAAAAAGCAATTGCCAATTGCCATGAGTAATGAAGTTTAAAAATGAGCAGAGCAAATAAGACTACACAGCATTCGTTTGTCACCATGACAGTTTTAAAATTCTACCACACTCTGAACTGACTCTTTGTGCTCGCATTGCTTGGAGCATCTTAAATGTTCCTCTGTTGAGGTGATGTTCACTTCCTCTTCATACAGATATCTAGAAGGGCGGAAGACCTGCATAAGAGGTTAAAGGGCAGCAGAGGAGAAACTGCTCCACTGATGTGAGTGAGCATATTGTGGAAATGTTCTTCCCGTTTCTTCACCATGTATTCTTCATACCTTCTTGGCCAGGCAGAGTGCTCAGACATACAATAAACAGATGAGCTAGACAAGATGATGGTTTATGCACCACTTCATGCTCTGAGCTCTGTATCAGACCAGGTAATCCAAAATTAAAGCCCCTGAATTATAAAGTCAGAAGTAGAAGATATTTTCAGATATTGTTTATAATATCTTGAATGTGTCCCTCGGAAGCCAAATGCTCCTTTGCAAGTACAGCTTTCTTATGAATTTCCTTCACAAATAAAATGTTTAAAAATATATAGAACCTATTCTGAAAGATATGTTCTGCTTTCCTAAATTACTTCATTTGCTTTGTGTGTGTGCATATGTGTGTATATGTATGTGTGTATTTGTGTGTGGCTAAACTTACAAGTGTATGTAGAAGTCAGAGGTCAACGATGGATATTTGTATCATCACTACACCTTAGGATTTGAGACAGGGTCTCTAAACCTGAAACCCTCCCCATTCGTCAAACTGGCTACCAGGAAACCACTAAGACAGTGGTTTTCAACCTGTGGGTCATGACCCCTTTTGGGTTGTCATAGAGGTCACATAAGACCAACAGAAAACATAGATATTTTTATTAAATTCATAACAGCAGAAAAGTTACAATTATGAAGAAGCAGCAGGAATAATGTTGTGGTTGGGGATCACCACATGAGGAACTGTATTAAAGGGTAACACTGTTAGAAAGGATGCAAACCACTGCTGTAGGATCTTTCTTCTCTGCTGTCCCCTCCATCAGTGCTGGGGTTACACTGTGCTACTGTAACTGACTTTTCCGTAAGTACTGGAGATCTGAACTCAGGTCCTCATGCTTAGGAGCACTTACTCCTCCACCAAGTTCTCTCCTCGATACTTCTCCTCGGTGTGTAAGGACCCAGACTATCTCTCTGGAGGCTGTCGCCTTAGATGTTCTTAGGCGCTAAGGGGAATTCCATGATGCTCCAAGGATGTCCGAGTGGATATTTCCACTTTTTCACACTCAAGATGACTCAATCCATAGGTTTATAGAAAAGTGTCTATTTATTTGACTTCTCTTAGAAATATTTATTTCTTACTTGATTGCCAAAAAATGTGAGAACAATAAACAGCTTTATGGGTTTTGACAGGACAAAATTTTGCAAATAGTTACAGCAAGTTTGTTACTAAGACAGTGGCACCCAAATATTTTTATTTTTTGATCCTAAGCGATAATATAAAAACTCAAAATATTAGTATCAAGATTGCTATACACAAATGTAGTAAATCTGGTAGAAAAAAGGAGAATTGCTTTCAATGAAAATATAAGCAGTGGATGTTTTGTTGCAGCCCCTTTACACAAAACATACAAGTTACACATGTCAACGTCTACTCATGAATGTGTGTACTGCTAGAATTCGCTCCAAGATGATGCTAGGTATTACTATAAAGCACTTAAGTCTTCCCAATTGGGCAAACTTTTAATATTCCCATGAGTAACAGAACATAAACTTTTCTGTGGAGTGTTCAGAAATACAGAGCTCATGTAGCTAAGCCAAATCCCCTCATTCTAGCGAAACAACCATCAAAGTTCCAGATTAAAGCAGGACTCGGAGCCCACCCCACTATCTTTCCTCTCAAACCTTCATTCTGATGTCACCTATATCATATTAAACTGCCGTAGCTCCTCGTGAGTGGGCACAGTACCAACCAGACAGATGGCCCTGAGCTGAGCATGCCAAGGGACCAGTATGCACATCAAGTTTGACTGTTAGAAACAGAGTTTCCTTCCAGGAGTGTTGTTCATATAAATATTTTTGTAAACTTATAGTTGTTATTTTTAAAATTAATGTCCCAAATTATGTTATACATACAGATACACAAAACAGACATATCTAAACATAGGCACATGTGTGTGTATAGATATATATTTAATATTTGCTTTTGAAAATTTTAAAATACAACCCAGAACTAGATTTTGAATATAAACAACTCCAGGCTCAATGGTCCAGTAGTGATAACATAGGTTAGAATCTCTAACCTATGCTAGTACTATCTTTCACATTTCTTTATAAGTACAGCCACTGCTAGTCATGGTAAGTTATGTATTGAACTAGATCTATACGAATCCTCATTCATCATTCCTTGAACAAATGTGAAATAAAATATGTATTTATATAATTTGCATGTTAAATGTATTCCTATATTATATATAACTGATAAGAACCATACTACCCTTTTCTTGTTTAGCAGTTTCCCTTAAAAACAAAACAAAACAAAGCAAAAAACAAAGGTTCATTCACTCTATAATCTGGAAAACAAAAGGAAATGAAAATCTAATAATTTAAAACTGTATGGATTAGAAATATTTGCAAATACCATGGGTCAAGGCTTTTGGCAGCCAATATCTATTTTTCAGTGGATGCTAAGAATGCAGAATATTATCAAGTGTATATTCATTTCAAAATTTCACCAGACCGTGTAGGTCTGAGAGCTAAATGGGGCCAGTCTTCTTTGTTGGGAATAACAGTCTGAAACCAATGACATAAATCATTCCCCAAAAGGATCCAGGGCCAACAGAAGAGGAGCAAATGGAACGTGCTTTCGAGGCCCAGTGCCTTCCAGGACATTGCCTCCAGCAGGTGATGTTTTGCAATCTGCCCTAGCTGAAGCTTCCAGGGAGTAGCTTTTGCCATTCCAAGTAAACTAATTATGACAAAGGAGCAGAGACAACCCAGCTCAGGCTCTCATTTGTCCTCCTGTCTGTGCTCTGTGCCCTTATTTTAAAGAGGCCCCACGTAAGCACAGCCAGCGTCTAAGGGGAGACAGGAGAGCCGCCATTTTCCAGATGAGAAGTCTGTGTCTTGAAGAATTAAGTTATCCGGTCTTAATCCAGATGCTAAATGTTCAGGGCTGAATTCCTTACATAGTTTTGGCCAGTTGTAAACGTTCCATTCCTTTGGGGCTGTAGAGGTGGCTGAGGTTAGGGGCGCATACAACAGGTGCCCTCTCTCCTGCAGTTGAGCAGCAGTCTGTCCCTTTCACCCGTGTCTGTGGCTTACAACCACCTGTAACTCCAGATCCTGGGGAAACAAGGCTCTGACTTCTGTGGGTACCCATAATCTTTTGCCATACTACATAGGCACACCCTCCCTCACACACATGCATGCAGATATAACTAAAAGAATGTAGTTTTTAGAATCCACCCTTTGCACTGTATCATGGTGGTTGTCTGTGATAATGTCACAAAAGGAATGACAGCAAATGACTTGGTGAGATCCTCAAGGATCTCCTACTGCCAGGAGGACTGTGCCAGAGTCAAGGTGGTTGAGTCTTCCACCTCAAAAAAAAAAAAAAAGAAAGGGAGGGAGGGAGGGAGGGAGGGAGGGAGGAAAGAAAGAAAGAAAGAAAGAAAGAAAGAAAGAAAGAAAGAAAGAAAGAAAGAAAGAAAGAGAGGAAAAAAAGAAAAAATCCCTCACAGCTGGGTTTGCCCAGCTGCTAAGAATTTAGTTGATTCCAGAGACAATTCAAGACAACCAGGTTTAGCCATCACATTTCCTATTTTAAATTATTCCCTTTCTTCTGTTTCTTCCTCCAATATCTCCCTAAACCAACAGCTGTTTCTGTGTATGTGTGTGTGTTTTTCTTTAAGATACAATGTTTTATTTCCAGAGCAGGATATGCTGTAAGTAAATTGTATTCAAGAATCTAAAATGGAGTGTTTCGTTCTCAGACCCCTGACTCTGTGATAATGTCCTCAAAAATGTGATATGATTTTAGGAATTTTTTTCCTTTTAGTTTCATAGCTATGCTTGCTGTGATTTCAGGGCAATTTTATAGAATTTTGTAAATGACTTAAGTGATGTAATACACTGAAATAGATATTCTGGCCCTTTTAAAATATGTCATTTTCATGTGTAAGAGAAAATGCTAAGTATAAAACAAGGATTTGAAGCAAAATCTGCTTCAGTAGTGCTGGAGTGCACGCGGACCTTGATTTACCTGTCTCCTCTTCTCTCCCTCTCCTTTAGGCAGGCAGGTCTGTCTCTCTCAGAATTCCTAACACTGATTCAAAACAACAAATATCACCTCCCCTGTTTCACTTAAGAGCAAATTTGTGCAGACTTTTGGATCACATGGTACAGTGTGCCCCGTTATCTCCACAATAATCACATTTGGTCTCAGGCTTTGTTTTATTTTTATTTTACCTTAAACCATCTTTTCAGCATCCTTGAATCTAAGAAAATGGATTTTGTCATAAACACCGGGGTACCTATTTTTTTGTTCTATATTTCTTAATAATTTCATAGTAAGTCAGCAGTGTTTTTGAATTCTCCAGCATCGCGCCGATGCTCAGCTTAATCTAGTACATAAAACAGGTTGTTTAGAATTCATGCACCTTCCCACATTTTTCCACATCGTTCAAGCCACTGTCAATTTTCCCTTAATAAAGCTAATCTTCAGTTCTGCATTTAGCCACAGTGCGCTCGCACAATTTACATTTTGATTCACCGTAAAATTCTAACTTTTCATATTCTTTCAGTCCAGAGTTCCACTTGCTGTATTTAGTAGAGTGTCCTTTGATCTCACGGAGACAATTGCGTCTTACTTCTCTAATGAAGCTTGTATTATTACAGCCAAAGCGAACATCGCTCCAAATGGTGAAAGCCATCCCAAAGGAAGCTTATGTTTCCCCACTAAGGTTGGGGAGGGCGGAGGGAAAGCAGCAAGATTCATTTTTGAGAGTTATCAGGCAGTTCCTTCCCAAATGCCCATTTCACGCCATTATTTCATGCCATTGCTAGCTGTTCGGATCATTTTGTAACAGTAACCTATTTCCGAAGTTGTCTGGGTAATTTCTAACAACTACCCAGATGAGAAAGCAAAATTAATGTGCTCTTTATTCTTCACACAGATTTCACTACAGGAAAGGGGGAGGGCGCGTGTCATACCCTTTTGTTTCTGATATTTTTGGCAAACATTTGTGTCTTCTTATTTACAATTCAGTAGTTTGTCACCTGTAGAAACTAATTCTTTAAAAGACCTCATCAAATTTATTCAACAATGAATAAAGCCTTAAATCTTGCCAGTCCAAGTGAATTTGAAGGTGGTCATGATTTCAAACCGTACTCTGCTACACGATTTAAATGTATTTATCTGTGAGGCATTTGTCTTCACAGTTTTATCTACTTTGAGCAAAAGAAGGGATTGAAGATAAAGAGGAAGACGAGGAGGGTAAAGGAGGAAGTTCAATCCACTGATAGAAACGTGGGTGATGGAGCCTATGGTCATGACCAGCACTGATTTATGACATGCCCTGGGTTTTGTTAACTGTTAATGTCAGGACCCAGAGGTTTGTGTCCCACTCTCCTGTTTGCCAACTCTTGGCTTACACAAATACTCTTGTTATCTGTGTAGCTGGACGTGATTCCTTCTAATCAGAAGTGATAGCTAAAAGGAATCTTGATTTTCAGGACGCCAGGGTAAATAGCTTGGATTTGCTCCTGTGGACCAACGGGGACACACCGCACAATCTCAGTGCAGTTGAAAGACCTGTGAAGCTTATGTTATAGCCATGTAATCCATCAGAAGTATGGAGGACAGGAAGTGAGGGGACTAAGCCTTGCAAGGTAGTGGTTGATTGCCTGGGCATTACCAGGGAGCCAGGAGGTGAAAAGGTGAAAATAATCAAACCCACTCCCAAAACTGCATTTCTCAGACCTGTTACTGTGATCAGAATATGCACACTAGACTATTAATGGTAGGTAGTACTCTTGGCCATGTTCTTAATCCAAATTCCTGTATCATTCTTAGATCTGTTCCTATACATCCGCCATAGCAACAAGAGACACCAGACAAAAGGATCTTAAAGGTCACAAAAATATGAGGCAAGATAATTCACACCTAACAAACGTATATCAGCACCATGACACTTGGCCTGTGTCTTCCCCAAAACTGACTGTTGGTAGGGTTTTGAGTGTCAGACATCGATCAAATGACCATGAGTACAATGTTATCTGGGGTTTTAAATCAGTGGAGCTTGGGGGTGTGCTGCAATCTGTAATACAACAGGTGGGAACATCCCAAAATATGTGCTTTGCAGAGCAAGACTCAATATTATATACTATCCCGTAAATATTATTCATTTGGAACTGTAGCCAGCAATGCATACAAAACATTCATCCATTGTTGTGAACTAAAAGAAAAAAATGTTGCTTTTATGCAACGAGAATGTCATTGTAGAATTTTAAAAGGCACAGAAATAAAAGGCTCCGGATTGGAGTGATTTAAACAAACTCACTAGAATATAGTAGATGATTAAAATACAATCTATAATTACATTACACTGGTATCAGGTAAGGATAAAAGCCTATAAATACACTGGGGTCAGGGTAAGCATAAAAATGAAACAGTTATTTGAATAATCTGAGATCAAGTTGCCGTAATTAAAAGTGAATGCATTATTCAAATGAAGGAATTAGGTTACAGCATTCCTTGTATGAAAATATTACTGTGACAGTCTGAAATAAGTTGGAAATGATTTTGATTAAAAAATGGGCAGAGGAATGTAATAACTTTCACTGGGGAACATAGACAATCAGGGAATGTTAAAAAAGATGGCTGCCAGATGAGGGATAGAATGAGACTAACAGTCCCAGGGAGTTTGGGATCTTAAACTCCTAGCCTTCTGATGCCCTTTACTGTATGGCATCAGTGCCAGGATCACTTCCTGCTGCCAGTTTCTGTCACCCAAATTTAGGAGATCGAATAAACACTGTACATTTTCAATAACATTGTACCCAGGACTGGTGGACTATTGCTTTAACTTACCTGGCAATTAAAGATTGGAAATGATCTTATTTGCTTTTCAGTGAGTCTCTCCAATTAAACATGCAGTCGCATGTGTCTGAGGAAAAACATGGTGAAAAAATATCTTCATACTCTGTCCTCCTTTCTCTTTCTTTTCTATTTCCACATCAAAAAGTGATATCTGTATCTAAAGGTTTAAACATCCAGCCTCCACTTTCATTGCAGAAACTGCCCAGTCAAACTCGGAGTATGATGCAGAACCTAAAGTGGCCTCCTAGACGCAACTGTCTGTAAACAAAACTGTATACTGATAAAGTAGAAAACCTTCACAAAATTAGGGTAGATTTTAGACATGTTTTTGTAGTGTACATGGGAATTTGGTTGCTAAATCTAGATATCATATCTTGACAGCATGCTGTGTTTGTACATATGTGTGATATTTGTGTGTATCCATGCTTGTTTGTGTAAATATGGTGATTTGGGTCTATATATCTCTATCTAGCTATATGTATTTATTTAACTATCTGTGTGCAAACACATGCACACACCTATGTATATGTGTCTATGGTGGTGGCAGACAGAGGTCAGAGCCACATGTCTTCCTCAGTCACCTTCCACCTTGATTGTTGAGACAGGGTCTCCCACTGAACGTGGAACTCACCAATTCAAGTAGACTGAAGAATTCACCTGTCTCTGCCTCCTCAGTCCTGAGATGCATCACTGTGCCTGCCTTTTTGACTTGAACACTGAAAATCGAACTCAGGTCTACACATATGGATGGCAAGCACTTTGCCAATTCCCTAGCCCTGCATAGTGTATTTTATGTGAACATCCCTCATATCGTATAGTTTACTGACTTGAAAATCCTGCTGACAATAGCATGCTGTTAACACAGACCGAGTGAGTGGAAAGTTGAGAGGCCTACTAATTTAAGCTGGATAATATATGTATCTCTCTATAGGCACAGAAGCATGTCTTTATTCATCAAGGCCACCTTATCCCCATAATTATACTTCCTGAGTTACCCTCAAGTTCTACATTTTGAAAAGATGACATTGTTTCCACATTTTACCCCAGCATTCCACACCTATCCCTGAGGCTGTGTCCTGAAGGGAACAATGACCCTTTTATAAAGTTGACTATTAGGAGACTTGTGTGATGCTGAACTGACTCTGTTGCCTGGAACTGAAGGCAAACAGTTTTGGAGTGGGAGCCATTGGCTCTACTTAGTCACTCTACACCGGATGATCTGTGCCTCTTTTTCTCGATGCGTATGGTTCCATCAACATCATCGTTTCCTGTTGTGAAATAAAACTCCATCCTACAGAAGTCTGTAAGGGAAGATGAGTTGCTCTATATGAAAATATAGATTTATGTTTACACACAAGTGCATAGAATGCATATATGTTATGTACACATGTCTTTCATATGTGTCACCTAACTATTTGGCATGATATTTCACTCACCTCTGCCACTTCTAGAAACTTCTAAAAGTTGCCTATGATGCCTCCAAACCCTAAGCTCTACTCCTGTGATCAGCATTCAATAGAGAAAGAGAAACAAATTTTTCAAAATGTCTCACTCTGCTTCAGACTGTGATCTGGAAGGATAAAGGGAAGAGCTGGGGCTCTTCAGAGATCAGTCCCCCTTACCGGATTTCCATGTTTCCGGTGAACTTCGATATCAGTTTACTTCACTGTCTCTAGAACCGAGACTGAACCCCATAGGGGATGCCCATGATAGCCTGTTTATTTTTAGAAAGGCTCTCGGATCATCATTCAAGCTATTGAAATTTTATTAGGATCTATAGTGAGCCAAAGTCTGCCGTTGGTACTCCGGGGCTGAGAAGGGAAGCTCTGATTGTGACGTCACTGCCATTTTATGTCAGAACTGGCCTGTTTCTCATAGACTACGATCCTGTCTGGGTCTGAGCTTAAGTTTAAGTTTTACACGGTGTCTCCTTTGACTGTCTTTCTCTTATCACTGCTCAAAAGACATTACCACCGTTTGTCCTTAGCCTGACCCTGCCTCTGTTGAAATCGTTTCCAAGCCTTAATTATATCCTGTCTTAACTTTCTCAGTCCCTTCTTCAGTGATGTTCCACTCCCTAAATTTTTGGCTTTACTGAAGACTCCAGCTAGCTAATCCCAGTGCACCAAAGGGGTGTGGGGGGGAAGCAAAATAAAATAAAACAAAACAGTCCCAACCAACAATGTGTCTCCTTCGTGATTTCCAGTTTGGTTTAATAAAGAAAAACAGTGAGCTGCCCCTTCCTTATCAGGCTTAAATTTTTAATGAAAGAAACTGTAACTCTTCTTTTTTTTTAAAAAAAAAAAAAAAGTCCACTTTCATTCTCTCCCCACCCCTTCTCTTTATGCTTAAATTCTTTCTGGTTATAGGCAAAATAGATGGCAGGCTGATTTTTCAAACTATTCTTAATCTGGTAAACTTGGAGCTAAAACAGTGAATCATGAGTTTATTGAGGGAGCCCAGCCTTGGTTACCAGAGAGATTGCTAATGAATTTCTCTGAACATCTCCTGGGTGCAAGTAGCAGCATTTCTCTCAGAAATGCCCCTAACGGTGGCTTTGTCTGATGACTGTACCGTTCTATAGATCTGAGCTGACCCATCCAGAGCTCAGGCCTTTGCACTTCCAAACACATATATAAAGAGTTTGATTTTGAGTGAATTAGATGAAAAGAGTACACATTGCAATAAAATGACTTTTGCGTCAAATGTATTTCCATTCATTATTCCTAAACTCTACTGAGCTGGGAGCGCATGATCAAGACTCTCTAGTATTGTGAATAGAAATGAGACCACATACTAAGGGTTTAAACAATTTTACTCAAACCTATCACTTCCGCCATGCATCAGTCCATAGCCATACCCCAGAGGACATTATTCTGTTAATAATAGGTAGTCAAGTATTCCAGATGTCTGGTTATCAAGGAATATAATATATATGGTACATGGTACACACACACAAACACACACACCTCTTTAAGTCAACATGTTGCAGCTTAGCTAGAAACTTGACCAGTTCAGTAAGAGTACATGACACAGCCCGGGCAGCCTCAACACGATGCCCATCTCCTTGCCTGTCCTCTAAAAATCCATCTCTAGATTGCCTTCCTCCTGCCTGCTCTGCTCACTTCTAAATGCCCTATGGTGCGAACGCTAGAGTGTGGCAAAGAAAAGGAAGCCGGCCGCCGGACTTCATTCTGTCCCTGTCAATTTTTCTGATGATCTTCTTGATAAATTGCAGCCCTCCAGAATGGAATGCTTCGGTACAGTTCTCTCGTTTCCTGATTTCTTGTCTTTCCTGCTAGGCGCTGCTTGCTCCACTTGAGAATTTCATCTGAAGAAAAGCCCCACTGTCTTGGGATTGCTCTCTCTCTCTTCTTTGAAACTCATATATAAAAGCACAAACCCATTCTGCCCAGTTTTGCCATCACATAGTCCAAATAAAAAGTCACCATGAAATACGAAAATTAGTCTCCCTGTAACCCCCAGGGGAAAGCACCACATTTCTCTATAGCCACGTGACACTAGTCCACAGACATAGACCTAATTTTGGACAGAGACTGTATATTGAATTGCTAATCTTACTAGAAACAATAACTTATTTCAAATACAGCATTGACCCTTTCTGTGCCAATTAATGAGTAGTGAAAACTGTCATTCCAAACTGCACAATAAAATGGAACAGAAGGCTATGCAAGTCTTAGAAAATGATTTGGCTCCTGTTTCACAGTCACACAGGCAAAAGTTTGAGATTTTTCAGTTGATTCCCCGAAGATCACCCATCATCTGCTACTTCCTTGGCAGAAGGCCACCCTGCCTCCCGCACCACTGGTCTTCCTAACTGAACTGTGAAGGTTTGACCTTGAATGTTGGGTTTACAAATCCCAGGGCACAGCTAAGACTCCTTTTATATGCGTGGATTTGCAAGGACTTGAAAAGCTGTTTTTCCACCTTGTGATAATGCTGTGCTGTTGACGAATTTGTTTTTAGCTCTCAAACTAGTTTGCGAGAGAGCTCTATGTTCTTATATGGCAAGAATACATATTAAAACTACTTTGTGCACATGGTGAAATCACCCTTCAAGTAGTTCTAAGTAGCCCTTCCTCCTGGCAGTGGGATTAAACTTTATGGTGATCACCCATAATCCCACTGATTTTTCCCAGACCGCTGTCCACTCACTTTTATGGACTTTGCCTAGAAATTCAACAATGGAGACTTTGAAGAAAAAGACCACGTTGAGCATCCTGACCACTGGAAATCTGGTCCAGGACCCCTACTTAAGATTAACAAGTGTTTAAAATATAGAAGACTTGAGGGTACCTTTGACCTATGCAACATAAACTCAAATGGGAATGATCCCTCCCTCCTTAAGAGGAGGACAGGAAGATGAGGGAACAGGTGAGGGAAAAGGGATTTCGCGAGGAGACAGTGCTGCATTAACCTTACATATGTAACAATGTTTAACAGTGTTCATCCTTGTTACTATTGTTTCCTTTTTGACAAAACACTGCTCTTTGCGTATAATTCAAAAGCAGCATGTGTATTTCACCCAGGGTCAAATAACTGTTCAAAGCATTGTATGATGGCAGAACTTTAAGACACCTATAATACAGAACGGAAACCCTTTGTAAAGTAAGATTTTTGGATCCTTCATAAAATAAAACAAGATGCTAAAAAGCAAAGGAACGGCAGCTGTCACTTGTTGGACAGAAATTTTAGCTCTATTCACTTGGAGAGCGCGTGTTATACTTCAGCAACCCAGGCTTCCGTTCTTTCCCCGTTCAGGGGGGTGTGGGTGTTACATCTTTATATTTCGTTATCTTGACAAGGGCACGTGAGTTGAATGCAGGGCCATTCAGATGAGCATTGGAGAATAGTCTGTAAATTACTACAAAGTTGTTTAGTCAATTAACATAAATCTTTAGGGATTATAAAGCTCGGTGTAGCAACTTCAACATTTCAGGTAGATGAGAATTAAATAAATAAAACCTGGATTTTCTAGTCCTTTGCCTTCATTTCATAGTGTGCGCTGAGCGCCACCTGCTGGCTGTTCCTTATTCAAAACTATATTCTCCCCAGACTAGTCAGTCCTTTAAAACTAAGATTAGGAACTACATATACACACCTATATTTAGATCTATACATCTATATCATATATACATATACGGTGTGTGTATGTGTGAATGCATATATGGGAAGTATCATAAATAAAATTAAAAGATTATTTATAGAGATGAACTATAAATATCTATATTTTAACCTGGAACTGTTTTACATTACAAACTGCTACATAATGCTGAAACTTCCCTTAGGTGGAAACACAGTAGCTTTTCAAAGAGATGGATGGACGATTTTGTAATCAACTATCATGAAAGCTTTAAAGTAAAAATTAGAACTGGAAAAAATGGCTGAGTGGTAGAGAGCAGGGGCTGAGTTACAGAGAACCTGTGTTCAACTTGCAGCACCAAAATAGAGGTTCGCATTTACCTATCAGTCAATTTCTAGGGGGATCTGGTGCTTTTGTGGATGCCTAGGGCACCAGCCATGCATGTGATGCACAGACACACATGCATGCAAAACACCCACACACAGAAAATAAAAGTAAATACATCATTAAACCTAAGTTAAAACTGTCAAAAATTCTCTGAATTTGCCTACATCGTGACATAAAAATATTTAGGTCAAAATTTAATGAAATAAAATGCAGGTAAATGAAGTATCACATCATCATATGACATCGTATATGATACCTCATTCTGTAGGTTTATAAACAACTAAAGAATATCTGAGTTTAATCTTAGTGCTCTTTGTGGATTATGTTGTGTTATGTCTTTGCTTTCCTGTGAATTTAGTAAAATATACTAAAAATACAGCACTGTGAACCATGGTCATGTCCCACGTCTTTACTTGTTCACCTCACGTATTTGTTAAATATCTACAGATTAAAGACATTTATCCACTGATAAAAAGAGAACAAGATGGTTTGGGTGGTCATTTTGTCTCATACCGTTTGCACCTTGCAACATTCTTGTGCTACTTCAAATCAGTAATAAGATTCTATCCTAATATTTTATGCCTCTGATACTAAAGGATCATGGCTCCTTGTGGTTTTTCCCACACTTCAGGTTCTTCCCAGCCCATGAAGAAAGTTAGAATCCCTGAATCCCTGGTACCCATGAGCTTTCATTGCCAAAATCGGATGGAGTTTAAAAAAAAAAAAAAACTGGAGGTGCATGCAGGCCATCGTCATTCCTCTATGCCAAGAAATGATTAGTTCTGTTATATTTAACAGTAGCTTGTAAAGAAAAATAATTACCCAGAGGAAAGCTCGCATAAAGTGAAATAAAAACACAAACGTTAATTTAAAATTATATGTTGCAATAAGAAACCTAACACACATCGTCATCTCTCGAGCTGGAACCTTAATTTCAGATGCTAGTCATTGTTGGCTGTAGGATGCTCCAGCCCAAGAGCTCCTTCAGAATTACTGGGTGGAAAGAATTTTCTCTGAGAATGGAAAAACACCGAAACAGAAAACATGCTCCGGACCACAAAAGAGTATGAAAATAATCTATAGTTCCTAATTTTCCACATCAGGGCAGATTACTTAATACTGTATTGTTGCTTGACTTTATTTTTGATAAGTATTATATTTTATTAAGAGAACAATTGGGGAAACAGATTTAAAAGTTTATAAACTTTACCAAGGTATGGAATATGTTGGCTACTTAGAGATGGCTTGAGATACAACCGTCTTTCCTGGCTTCTTTTGCCCACAGATCTCTAAGATCAGCACTTATGGGTCAAGATTTCTGCTAAGCATAGTTTCTAAGCCCTTGATGTGGCTGGTGATGAAACTCACTCACCTTTAGGGGGTGACTTGTACAGAGCACTTCTGAGCACACAGGACATGATGGGAGCAGGAAATGGGGAACACCCCGCAATGGTTGCAGACCATGGCTGCAGACTTGGGTTCTTGGCAACTGTTGATATTTCTACTCCATGGATCTCACCAGTCCTGCAGGAGCTAGCTGTCCTCCACCTCATCCACTAACATCATACTCTTGATCTAGCTCCCTGAAGATTGATGAGCTTGTTGGAATTAAAAAATAACTAAAACGGCAAAGCAAAGAAGTCTAATGGAAATGGACAGGTTGACAAAGGCATTGAGAGGTTCATTTCTAGCCTGGTGCTTAAGGGAGTTTCATCAGGATCCCGCAATGCATATTGCACAGAAAAATAGAAGGAGGGAAAAGAAATTAAAAACAGCCTCCTATGATGAACTTGTATAATTTATGCCTTTGCAGAGCGGCAGGCACAGTGTGTCATTCCCCCCTCCCCTCTCCATTCCCCTCCACCTGATTTCTGAGCCTTCCAGGCTGGGCAAGAATTTAAATTAAGCACACCCAACACACAAGTCAGAATGAAAGTGCAGAATGTCCTCAGATTATTCAAAAGCTTGCAAGTTGTGCATTTTGGTGGAGATTTCCTGCCTTCTGCTCTGCATTGCTGATGAAGAATGGTATTTTAATAGGCAGATGGTAAAGACAATTACAGTTAGGGGCTCAGCTGGGAGTTACATCAGTTTATTGCAAATTATTAGTTGATAAATGCTTTTGTTTACAAGCAGAATCTTAAGCGGCTTTGTAATCTGTTTATCGGCAGCAGATAAGATTTTTTTTTTGACAGCTTGCTCTTTGGGTGCAAATTCAACCCCTTGACTGGTCACTTGAAATCCTGATGGCCAGAGCCAGTTAGTCTGATGACTGACCTTGGGTGCTAGGGTAAGTTCCTGCAGAACCAGGCCACAGCACATTCGGAAACCACAATCCATACTACAGGAATGCAGAAAAGACCATAGGAACACTTTCGCTCGTAAAATTCATTGGGGGAAAAATGTTTTTGTTTTTTCTTAAAGGTATACTAGCTATTTCACTAAACCTGGCATCAGACACCTGGGTCTCATGCCTTCCAAAACATTAGTTCACAGTCTTTCCAGAAAGTTCTGGATACCTTTTAGTTTATAGGGCAAAACTTTCAGCCCAGATACTTGAGCAGTGACCAGAATCTGATGTGAATCATACTCTTTACTTTTCTGAAAGGGGTTCCAGGTGGTACTTAGAAGGAAAAATAATAATAATAAATAAACACGGTGGACAGAATTCAACCTAAGAGAGGAAAGACTTAGTGAGAATCCATCACAAGCAGAAGCCGAGGGAACCCCTCTGAGAGAAGAGAGTCAGGGAGCACTGGGATTTTGGCTTTCCCTAGCTTTCTTTCAATTTCCCATCCCCGGAACTGTAGCTGCAGTGCTTCTGATCAGTCACACAGCTAACCCCTTTGAAATGAGGAAGATGGTCATGTTCCTTTGTTTCTGAGCTCGACGCCAACCAGTATTTCTGGAAGAGTTTAAGTTAAGTAATAAAGCCACTGGTATTTGAAACGCCAAACCACCTGCTCCGTGGAGTGAGTTCGCTGTGCAAATATGTGCTCCTTAAAGATGCTGCAGCGCCGCACAGTTATAAAGGAGACCCTCCCTCCAGCCAGTGTGTACCCGGTGTTCCTGCAATGCAATGCGTGCAGACATAGTCTATAACCTGGGGTGTTCAGATTGTTTCTTTGGAAGGGTTCGTTAGATCATTGATAAGCTGGCTAACTGCATTTACTCTTAATCTCAAGCTTAACAAAGTGAGTTTGTGGGCCCAGTCAAAACAAAAACATTCCCATAAACAACCACGTGCAATGACTCCTAAACTGATCGTTCTCGTGCATAGTTTATGTTGGTGTGTGTCATTTCCTGTTTTGTGAGGAAAATTTAACTGAGTTAATAGAGAAGCAGCTACCAGGCATGAGCCAGGTTTCATAGCCAAAAGGAATACTCCAAAATACTCCTATAAAATATGGACATAGTACAGAAAGGGCTTTGTAAACAGGGCCTCAGTGGATGTATTTTAATTCATATCTAACGTATGTGTAAAACAATCATCTTCTTAGCATTAGTGTACACCTGAATGCACGCTGTATGTGTCTCCATGTTCCCTGACCTATTTCTTCTCCTTCTCCTTCCTTCTCCTCTTCCTCTTACAATTAAGATCCTAAAGCCATCAGAATGGCATTAGGTGAATTTCAACTGACCACTTGTGTTAGAAAAGTTTGTAATTTTAAGGTTGGATTGACGTTAATCTAAGATTACTTAGGAAAAAAAATTATGAGGAAAAAAACAGAATATAGTTTTCACCTGACTTTAACAATTAGGACTCAGTATCCAGTAACCAATTTTCCAGTTCTTAAGCAATTAAATGTGCCATTAACTGCAGAGGAAAGGCTACCCACAGAAGAGAGGAAGACTGAAAGCCTCCCTGTAATAAATTATAAACGGTTTTAATGTAAATAGCATAAGAAGTGCACTTTTATTTTCTGTAAAGTGGATGAAGGATAAACATTGTATTTGGCTTGCAGTTCAGCCATTTGTCCATCTCCCTTGACCAGAAAAAAAAAGGAATTTAATAAGTGTATCCACTGGTTCAAATAGCACAGGCACATTCAGAGCTGCAGATCGAGTCTGATTTTCCTCCAGGAACCCTCCAGGGAATTGCTAGGTGTCCTATAAAACGATTTCAGGCATGCCAGCCTGGGGAAGTTTAATGCCCTCAAATGCCCCATGCTACCAATAACAAATGAAAAATGGTAAAGATTGTTTTAAAACAGGAAAGACCTTTTGCAAAATGCATTTTGATTTATTGCTGTGTATTGTGCAGATCTTTATCAATTATTCTTACTCTCTTTTATTCAAACACCACTGCAAACTAGGAGTTGGCATGTTACTGGATACAGAAAAAAGGCACTAATCAACTCTAAATAAACAAGCGCATAGATCTATCTCACAACTATGAAGTAGTTAACACATTTTTAAGCAATTTTATGATAGAAAGGAGGGCTAAGAGAGTAATGCTTAATTATCTGCACTCCTCTGTGCTGGGCTTCCTTTTGATTGTATTAATGAAGCAGCTGGCCCATTGTTTCCCTTTAATTCCTCTATTGTTTTAAGAATATGTCACAGCTCTTTATTCTTTTATCAGGTGCTGTGCAGGAGGACCCACACAATGCCTCACAGTCCTACTGTATTTGCTGAGGCACAAAGAAACCTCCAAAGCGGTTTTCAAAGAAGGGGCACCCATAATTTATAAGTTCTTTTCCCGGCAGTACTCCACTGTCAAGAATTTCAGGAGCATTGGATTTGAATTCATTATACAAAAAAAAACTGTATTAAGCAACACGTCTATGTATAGACCTGAGTCCCATGTTCACATCTAAACCCTGAGGTGGAGGCAGTAGCCCACAACATGCCATGCTGAAATAAGGGAGTCATTTTGCTTTTAGAGAATCATTCCAGTCAGTTGATTTCCACTTTTGAAGAAAGATTAGTTTTCAGAATGAGGCATCAATTCCATTTTTTAAATAATTTTGTAAAAATAAAAGAACTTAGCGATGCAATAAGTAAGGCAAGTAAGGATTTCCCTTTTCCAGAAAGCTCTCTCTCTCTCTCTCTCTCTGTGTGTGTGTGTGTGTGTGTGTGTGTGTTCCTTACATAGGATGACCTTCACTCATTACTAACTGTGCTCTAAGCCACACCTGCCATCTTGTTGCATTGTGTGTGAAAGACACAGACATTTTAGATTAATGCAGAAATACTAATCTACCCCTTAAGAAACCAGAATGTGGGTTAGTATGTAGAATAAGTATTTTATATTTTATAGCTATTTAAAAATTTGGTCCAGTCAGACATAGCTGCATTTTCCTCCAAATATCTGTGAAAGCCACAGATGCCAAAATACACACAAAGGTCTGATTCATAGGATGACTCTTTCTACATAGGAAGAAGGTTTTTTCTTCCTTGTCAAATGCCTGCATCTGGGGGGTTGTTTTAATGATCCCTAGTCTTTCCAGTTCACAGAAAAGAAGTAAGACTCAATTACTTAATGCTTTGGAATAAAGCTACTAACTTCAGCTTTAAAAAATAATTCTAAGAAAAGCCATTGCCATAAATCCTTATTTATAACGTTCTACTTCTTTTCTTTCGTATTGCTAAGTAAGGGTGTTGTTTTTAGCTTAAAAAAAGTTTTCCTATCTTTTTGCTTGAGGTTCTTTATCCTACTGTATAGTGAAGCAGAGTAGTAAGAAAAAATCTAAATGCTATTTAATTGGTTCAGTTTTCTACATATTTTTATGCTAAGCACAGGTCAGTATCTTGATGAGCCCACTGGTTGTGCCAGATGTTTACAGCCTCCCGTTGCTTGCATTTTCTTATTTTTACAAAGCAAGCACGTCTATCAATCGCACAGATAAATTAGAAAGAAACATGTAGAGGCATTACACATGGAAAAGATTTTTCAGCTTGCTATGTAATTATTAACCTGATTTCTTACCATTGTAAGAAGCTGTGGAATGCAGATAGCATGGATGAAGTTACATGCTTTTATTCTGTGTATATTTTGCTTATGCAGACTCTATAGGTATGGTCAAACAATATAATTGAAGCTTTGTCAGCACTGTATCCTAGCAACAGATAATACTGTTAGGTGACTGAATTGCTCCTGGTTGACAAGTAGGGAGTATTTTTGTGTTTATCATGTTTGCTAATGATGGGATCCTTTCCAAAAGTCCCGTCTTAATCTTAATTAGAGTTTATCAGCAAAGGTCTGCATGGCGTTGTACAGACACTCATTTCCCAACAAAATGTGCAAGTGAAAAATTTGGCAGAATGGGGAGATGCTCGAGGCTACTGCTTCTAGCGAGGGGAGCAGAGAATTTCTAAAATATAATCAGGTCTGAACTGTGACTTTATTCTTTATTACCGAAACTTGTAGGATACTTCACTACAGTTTTGACACCAATTATGAGGGGGAGAATGTACGAGCTTCCTGTTAGGCACCATATCTGTTTGTACAAGAACCTTGATCATAAATATTACTCAGAAGCACAAGTTCAGGGTTTTCCAGGAATGTCAAGGTCTTGGTAGTTGTCGTCTTTTACAGAACCTTGAATGTATTTGTCCTTTGCTACAAAGGGAGTGGGGCGGGAGTTTGAAGACCTGGAAAACTGATTCTGTTTGAAGTAGAGACAGACCTTTCCATTTGGTGGGGCTCTGGAAAGCAACAGATTATTGTCATCAGATAAAAATTCCATGTCTGTGAACTGTAAATGTGATTTTTCTTTTGTTCTCTGGTTGTACACCATAATCTTTCCACAGTTGGATTGTGTCCATCATTATCTGTAATTCTTATTACCAAGCTACATACCCTCAAACTAATACAAAAACAAGCTTTAACAAAAACAAGAACAACCCACAGATTTACGGAGTTCCTAGTGGCTTAAACAAATCCAAGAATGCTAAGAATTTTCCTCCTCTATTGGCCATGTTTACTGGCTCACCCAGTATTTCCATATTCTTTACATTTAAAAAGCAAAGGGAACACTCAAAGCAACTTTCTGTTGTCAATTTCTGAGTTCCAAAATGGATCTTCTCCACCCAATAGCCTAAATACTCTGATGAGTCAGTTCAGCATAAAGAGAAGTTATCTTTCATAGACACTCACTCTATACCATACAAGTTGCCTAAAGTTCACTACATGCCCGTTGTGCCTTATTCTACTGGTATGAATTCTGGAGATGTTCTTAAAAACCCAGAAGCTCAAAAATTTGACCCATGACAGACAGAGCCTTGAAATCAGCAGAGAACCAAAGTTCTCTACGGGATCGCCAGTGTAGAAAAGATGGCTGGCCAGCACTCTGGGGGCACATAGAATCTTGAAAACCTTTATATATCTGTTTCAACTTGCAACCTAATCAGGAAACTGGTAAAAGGTTATTTTAAATGACCACTAATAACAGCTTAGTATTAGTGAGTTAGTGTGTGAAGTGCTTAAAATTGTACCTTTACATGTGGTGTATTCCAAGGGTTCAGTATTTTAAGGACTCGTCTTAGAATCCAGGATCACCTACACATCACAAGCTGTGGAGGTTTATTCTCCAGTCTGTAGCTATTCCTTCCCCAACTCTGCACAATCCCTCTGCCATCTTCCCAACGCTGTTTTATAAAGTGAACCACGGGTGGCCTTTCTGCTTCAGGGAACAGCAGATGGTGCTGTGACATAGACCGCCTGAGCCTGATGTTTCCTGTGGAATGGGTGTCAACATCTACAGAGTAAAAATCCATTACCCCAAAACCTTCCCGTCACCCGATTCTCCTCTTCACGGTACGACATTCTAACCTCATGGCAACACAGTAAAATGGGAATCAGCTCAAGTCAACTCACTGCTTTCTTGTGAAAACTCATTGAGAAAGTTCATGTCTCTCTCTCCCTCCCCATCTCTGGTCCAAAATGGGATTAGGAAGTTAAGAAGACCAAAGTCCAAGCCAGGATTGTGCCACTGGCCACACACATACATCATTGGAAGTTAACATTTCTAAGCTCCCGATTCCCCCACCCTAGGAGGGAACTGTCACCTCATGGAGTAATTGACAGATTTAAAACAAAAAACTACGTTTCACCTCCAGCCCCAAAACTGCTTCTGACCTGTACCGAGTTTCTGTTGTCGTCATTGTATGGATGTAATTACAATCCAAGGTGTTACTACTGCAGCTTCTTGTCAAGGTAGGGCCACACCCACAGTCCGCAATTATGTTCCAAGGCCCTTAGCCTTGGTGTCATCTCAACACTTCCTTTCCTTTTCTTCTGAGAACATCATCACTCTGGCCCTCTCCTGTTTCTCTTCAATGTGACTCCGTTATCCCTCATCATTTATATTTATGCCCCCCTGAACTAGTACAATAACCTCTAAACAGCTTGGTGTAGCATATCCTGCCTATAAATTTTTCTCTAGATTACACAGAGGAGGAAAAAAATAGCTGTTAATAACACATTTACTCATTAAAATAAATGTGTATCTCTGCCCAGCATGAGCCAGATATAATTGCATTCCCTTTATACTTAAGGCTTTTCTACCTTGATCTAAGGATTTTATGAGGAATCCTGACCAAAGCTATAATCCTCACCATGGCCAACCTAAAGCTCGCAGTAGGAAATCAACCAGCACACTGAAAGTGTAGCTTTCTATTCTTCATAGAAAGAATACAGACACGCTGGTTCCAGGACCCAAGAGCCCCAAATCCATACCTTCTCCCTCAGACACTCAACTTAAGGTTTGTTTCAAAGTCAGGTCCTCCCCTAATTCTGTACTTGCTCACATGTTCATTCCATGTCCACTAGTGACAAGCCTGCCTGTTCCTACTTACACAGACACTAGATATTTCTCTTCTACTTATTCCAGATCCAGTGAAATGTTACTGTGCATGGCTTGCCTGATTCCACCAAGAAGACTCAGCTACAGTGTGATATACGTTTTAATTTATTTGTTGGCGTATGTGTATTCTGATTGTGCCCTGTGCATATGGTGCCCAGCCCAGTTTGACGCATAGCAGAGACTTCACAACACTGAATAAGTGATTAATGTATGAATTCAAGAATTTAATCCTAAACAACTTCCTTTTCAAATCTGCACAGTGTGTATTCAGTCTAATGCAGTCTTCCAAAATGAGGTTTTCTGAGTAAACCACAAAATGGAAACAAGTAGTAGCGACGATAAAATATGAAACAGCCCAGGTACACCTGAAAATGCAGACATGTACAAGTATCAGTTGCTTCATCTTTGCTGCGGGGGGGGGGGGGGGGGGGGGCAGCCTCCAGCACCTAGGACTCAAAGGGAAATTCACCATTTCGGCGTATTGTTACTGTGTATCTGAGAGGCTAAGGGAAAAAGACACTCACTCTCTTGACGATTTCCTTCAGACCTTTTCTTTCCTCTTCTTTTGTATTCTGAGTCTATGTTCTATTTTCTCTTATCTTGTCTCTATCCAGAAATGCCCCTTCTGTCTCTCTTAATGCTTTCCTTCTAACTCTTAGTATTTCTCCCCCCAATTCTTGATGTGTTCCTTCTCATTCTCTCTTTACTCGTTCTTATTCTCCTCCTTCTTTATTTTTTCTCAATAACTGTATATCCCAGCAAAAAACTGTCAGGCAATAGAGATTACAATGTGGTTACATTCCGTCTTTTGAGTGAATAACTGCAATGAACACAAGTAAAAACAGCATGTTTTCCGTTTCCCTTACATGATTAAACATTTTAGTATCACAGGTGGAAAACTAATTATCCCAAGAATCTACATTCATAAAAAGCAATTTGTTATAGATTAACAGTGTAGGCAAGTAAGGTATTCTTTTACTGATAAGATGTGTTTTGTGGTTACAAAGAAAGGACCAATCTTGAAAGGTAATCTTATAAGGAATCTTAAAGGAATCACAAACCTAAACTTTTATATATAAAAGACAATCACTAGGCTCTACTTTTAATCTTTAGGGTATATATCCACTCATCAATAGTTTTGTTGTTGTTGTTTTAATCAGGAAGCTGAGGGCAAAAATGGGTATAAGGAATTAATCATCACCCTTGGTCATCAACCAATCGTAGGAAGCAAGGCCTGTCAGCTAATAATAATTGGGCTGCTTTGTTCTTGTTCCCCCCTCTTAAAGAGTTCCTCACTCAGCTAAGTGCCTTTCTAAAACTTCAGATTGTCTTCTTGGGTTTTTCACCTCAAAGCTATTTAACAGAAACATCTTAGTCAAACCTTAAGTTATTTTCAAAGCTTCGTTTCAGCTATGATGCACTCTGACACCTGTGAACACACCTTCCAACATTAAGATCAGAGGAATTTAAACTAGCTGGGAAACTGGGACTCAATTGTTTCTCTTAATCTTTAGCCTAAGCCACAGTCTATACGGTTCTTTAATAGAAACTCATGTGTCCTAGCTGTGTGATAATTGCTTGTTTTATTTTTCATCATCAAAACTCTATTTCCCTGCTCTTGCAGTTTTGTTCTGAGCTGCTGCCTTTGACTTCCAGTCCCATATTCGTGCTTTGCATAGATCTTTATTTGACACCTATTTGCTGATACACTTCCCTTTGGTTTTATATTTACCATCAAACATTTGTTTCAAGGTGAAATCGTTTTTCCTTATAATTTTATGATACCATGTTGTCTTTAATTATATTAAGCCATTTACTTATCATTATCTTTAAAAAACAAAACAAAAAATACTCTATTTAAACTAACATTCTTATTATCAATTAGACAGAACAGCTTAGGAAGAAATCATTTTTGTAATGATCCACAGTAAAAACGTCAAAACATTCAGTAGAACAGGATATTCCCGAGAGATGACGATACTACATTAAGGGCAATGGGGATCTCCTCACACCATGCCAGTTACCAGAGTAATATGGGAGAGGCATCATGTAAAGGCACAGCAACAGCAAAAGTCACTCTGGGGTCTGGAGTCTGGGGTCTTAGGGCCTTGCATATCCAAGTTTTATACAGCGGGGTTTTGTTTCCTGGTGGGCCAATCCCCTGAAGTCGATTGTCATCTGCTGTTCCTCTAACACGGCCACTGGTTCTTAGTAATGTAGATAATCATATCTTTGTTGTTGTTGTGTGTGGGGTTTTTTTTTTGTTTTTGCACCTAATAGTTTTCATTTTGACTTTATTTATTGGATATTTTGGCTAAACACTGTACAAAGGTATGCCATCACCCTGCTGTGCAGCTCACTACAGTGACCAGGATCTGCTCTGCACAGAGGCATTCTCCTAGGAACTGGAGTGATACCTGTCTTTACTTTCATGACTGGTAATAAGAGCTGGATTAACCAAGAATGTGAACGCCATACTTGAAATCTAGTGGCTCTGTGACCATGCTGCAAAATAAACCCAAACCGCAGTTACTGACTTTTCCATTTCCACCCTTATTCCACAGATTAGCTTAATAAACTGCGTTCCGGAGGAGAGATAAGACACAGTGATTAGCATGTCTACCACCATGAGGAGTAAGATGTGTGTACATCAGAACAGGCAGAGCATCTAAATGCAGACGTTCCCAGAGCAAAAATGGTCCTGGGGGAAACAGCACATCACAAGCTTCCAACTCCCTCTCATTCTCCGATGTTGTAATTTTGTCTGCGATTTGGAAAAAGAATTTTTTTTTCAACAACAAAATAAATCTGTTTTATATCAACTACAATAAACCTGTATGCTTTGAGAAATATTAGCATCAAAATGTGGTTGGGGCAGGCACATGTTACCCCATGGTATTTTGCTATCTTCACATTTTAATTTAAAACTGGTCATAAATTAGAGGACTATAATCTTTCTTTTTTCTTCTTTTTTCACAGACACATACCCTCCTGGGTTGTGTTTTGTTTGCTTACTTTAAACCTTGGTTAATTGCCCACCGTGTTTCTAAAGCGCCATCTTCAGTCTTCAGCGGTTCCACCATGTCATAGATTGTTCTTATCTCCATGAGATTTGTACAAGTTGTTTAAAAACCATGATCTCCGGGGCTGGAAAAAAATGAAGTGCACTTGAAATGACAGTTATGCTGAAAGATAAGCAGAGCAATGCGACCTATCAAAATGGGTACAATTTTTCTTAGTTAATGAGCACAATATACAGCGTTCCGGTACATACACACCGGGGGGCGCTTTGTAAAATATCAAGTGCACCACATTATTGCAGACATAACTGTGTGGGATATGTATCTAGGCCTGAGAGTGGAGATAACAAAATATAAGTGCTTTGCCTGTCTAAACATGTTAAATAAATGAGTGCTCACTATCACAACCCAATACATTAGAAGATGTACTTGCATAGTTAATTTTTCTTTTTAATGCACTGCACGTGATCATTTGAAATGCAGAGCCGGAGTCTATCTCAGTGTTTGAAGACAAGGTTCCTTTCATTTAAACAAATCTTTATTGAAATAAGCCCTTTTGAAAAGAATCTTTGGTGTATCCTCTTTTGCAGGAAGTTCCATCAGAGTAAATGGCGATAAAGAAGGGACATCACAGGGTATTATATAAGATCATCAACCAGAGTAAAAAGTGCATAGGTGGCCATAAACACAGGGAGGTCAGATTCCCTGCAATCGCACTTCATGCACCCTAGATTTCACAAACTGTTGTTTGCTTCTTCTGCGATTTGGGACATCTGTACTCACAGTGTTTAAGGACTGGGAAAGTGGAGAGGAAGACAGAGGAATGGCGGGAGAGGAAGTGGGAGAGAAAGACAGAGGGAGAGAAACAGTCGCTTCTTCCATTAGCTAATGAAATAGTAACTTCAGAAGCATGTCTGCAGTGAAGTTTTGCAACTGTGTTCCTCCCATGCGGGTTTCCAGGCATTCTACCAATGTCATACCGGGTTAAAGATTCAGGCAAGAGGCTGGAAGGCAGACCATTGACAAAAACGCAGAGTCTATCCATATTTTCCCTAGTTTTCTCCTACTGTTAGTTCTTAAACATGTTGCTTCATTTCAGGAGAGCATTTGTCCACAGAGGCTGGCTGCCACACACAGTTGCAGTCCGATCAAACTCCTTTCTCCGCCAGTGTTTACGTGAACACCATGAGAAGAGGCTCTTGACGCTGGTCTAGCACGCAGCCGGCTCATGCCTTCATTCTGTGTCAACTCTCTCTCCTCTTGTCTCTCTTCTCACAGGGGGCCAGCTTTGGTGCACCACCACGAAGGCCATCTCCGAGGGTGAAGAGCTCATTGCCTTCGTGGTAGATTTTGACTCAAGGCTACAAGCTGCCAGTCAGATGACTCTCACAGAAGGGATGTACCCGGCCCGCCTGCTGGACTCAATTCAGCTGCTTCCTCAGCAAGCTGCCATGGCTTCTATTTTGCCCACAGCTATTGTCAATAGTAAGTGCTGAGCGCCCTAGCTGAGCTTTGTGGGGGTGATGGGTATTTACGAGAGAGACAGCAGCTGGGAGCAGACAATTTTCTTCAGTTTGTGGCTAGAAGTGTGTGTGTGTGTGTGGTGTGTGCATGTGTGTGTGAGAGAGATGTGTGTTTCATATGTAAATTAAATGCAAGGAAAAAAAATGGCCTATTATGTCAGATTGCATTCCTAAATGTCACCCGCACTAAAAGCTGTCATTCTCTACCTGTTGAATAATATTCAACTGTACTTAGCAATGACAAGCCCAGTGGCTTTCCTTGGTGATTCCCTAGTATCAAGAATTTGCATTTGTTAAGGGCCATGGAATTTAAAAATTTGAAAAAAGAATATAAATTTGAAAATGATATTTTATTATATATACTACTAATAAAGAATATATAGTCTTAAGTTGATGTGAAGCTCTAATGTACAATTATTATTATTCTATTTGAAAATAACAATTATTAGCTTCAAATAAACTGATACAAGTGCATAGAGCTTTTGTTTATATCCTTATAACCTGGTTGAAGGCCTAGTAGCCTGCACAAATCAAAATATTTGTTGGTTAAAAGAAAAGGAAAAAGAAATAAGCTTTTAATATTTCATAGAGAACTTTGAAATATACTGTCACAATGAACACTGAACTAGTTTGGATACACATAAAGGGGTACTTCATATGGTAGACAGTCAATGATTCAAGGCCTCTCAGGTCTGTTTTCTGAGATCTGCTTCTCCTGAGCTCTCTGTGAGAAACAAAAATGAGTAGCAATCCCACTCCAAAATCAACTGCAAAGAAAGAATGTTACTAATGCTGGCAATAAAACTGCACCTAGTCTTCACATAATCTTTAAAATCTAATGGAAAAGAAATCTAGACAGCAATAATATCTTCACATTAGTGTAAAAATATCCAACCATAATTATGATGAAAGACATTCACAGGTGGTTCTAAAATCACTATGCATCCAATCAATAAGCCAAGGATGTACAGCCCAGTGAATTAATTGATTTTTTTGTTTGTTTGGTTTTGGTTTTCGAGACAGGGTTTCTCTGTAACTTTGGAGCCTGTCCTGGAACACACTCTGTAGACCAGGCTGGCCTCAAACTCGCAGAGATCAGCCTGCCTCTGCCTCCCAAGTGCTGGCATTAAAAGTGTGCACCACCACCTGCCCATCCTTACTTGATTTATTTAATGGAATAGTTTTTATTATCTTTCCTTTGATTCTTATTGCATGGACCATGAAATAATGTGACCAACTTGGACTTGAGGCAAAATAATTTTATTACATGGGATTTCAAATAAATTTACTCAATTATGATTCCCCAGTGTATATTATTAATTACATATATGAATATACCTGTTTACTTTTGGTAGCAAGGAAATATTTAATCTCAAATGACCTAATATAAACCCAGATTATCATTTGTGTCCTGAAATCAATCAGTTGACATGACTCTGTTGAAGTATCCACCATATTAACTATGCAACCTCTTGGATAGTGTAAATGTATGGATTAAATAGACATCAGTCTGTCATTTTGAAGTTGCTTCTATCTTCCCTCCACTAGAATTTGATTCTTAGTTCTTTCTCATTTCTGACTCATGGTTCCATAGAGTTGTTTCCTTTGTCTGACCATCAGCAACACATTCATTGTTCACGAATGAGATGCCTGGCTCTTTCTGCGGAGGTTTAGAACTCTCTTAAGACGACCCCTCGTGTCCCTCTGAATTTACCTCAGAAATACCAAATTCCAAATGTCTAACGTGACCCTTTGTTCCCCAAAACCTTCTGGAAAGCATTCAAAAGCCCTGTGTCTACAATACAGGGACCAGGCTGGATCTACCCACAAAATACCTTTGCCTTCGCCTACAAGATACTGGTCTATTTTATCTACTCATTTCTGCTCCTCTGTGTCACTTTGTCATCCAAACAGGATGGAAGCATATTTAAGGCTAAATTCCAATCTCAATGTAACTCTTTATACTAGTGGTTCTCAATCTATGGGTCATGATCCCCTTGATAAACCTTCTCCAAAAATATTTATATTATTATTCATAACAATAGCAAAGTTATGGTTATCAATTAGCAAGGTAAATAACTTTACAGTTGGGGTCACCACACCATGAGGAAATGTATTAAGGGGTTGCAGCACGAGGAAGGTTGAGAACCACTGTTTCATATGTTACATACAAGGGTAATCAGTTGTGGTTTCCTCAGCTATCACTTCATGAGGTGGAAACACACACATGAAGACATTTCCTGTGAATGATGTAGAAATCTCACATCACAGTCCAACTTCATAAACTCGATATGACTGAGGCTGTTATCCAAGCCTCATTTTATTTCACTTAAATAATCGCGTCTGGCTCCTGCCACTCCAGAATGTTTCTTCTGCATTTATTACCTTTAAAACCATTCTGCTCTTGTGTTAGGCCCCGTTTCCCCATCACTGAGACAAAATGAAAGCCTCTCCAAAGAGTCTGCAAGATGTTCCATAATCTGCCCTGCCCTTGCCTCAATAGTACCACACAGCTGCTACACCTTCAGCCAGGTGCCCCCAGGCTCCTGCAGCTTCTGCTGCACTGTGGCCCTTACCAAGATGACAGGAAATCTTATCTCCACCTGAATCAGTTCATTTCCTCCTGCACATCAGCTCTAAAGTGCAACAAAACCAGCCCTCTAACCACCTGACTGGCTCCTACCTCTGTCCCATGTCCCACAAGCCCAGTGGGTAGCACTGCCTAAGCCCCAGATCATCTTTCAGGCTCTCCCAGCAGTAAGCTGTAAAGACATTGTCTACTGACTCCTACCAACACAGAATGGAAGCTCTTTAGCCCTAGACATTCCATCCTTCTGTTTGTTTTACACCAAACCCAGCATAGAGTTTGGCATCTTGTAGGCACTCTGGAATTAATTCATTAAATCAACAAATCATGTCAAGGATGGAAATTCAGGATAATCTTAGTCTAACCACCACATGCATACCTTTTAAGTAATCAGATAAAACCAATTCTCACTGCTATGATAAATGTGTATCTTTTTCTAAACCATAAGTATAAGATGAAATTACATTGGCATCTCCTACAGTGTTACTTTACAGTCTATGGGAAGTTCAGCAACAGAGGGTGCCATTTCTTTAAGAGCCTAGTCCTGATCTACCAAACACCCAAGATCATACTCAAACTCAGAAAGATGGAATTAATCATGACTTCACCCTCATTTTACCCCCCAGTCTGCAGCTAACATGTTTCTGGTTTTGCTGCAGAGGACATCTTCCCTTGCAAATCCTGCGGCATCTGGTACCGGAGTGAGCGGAACCTGCAAGCCCATCTGATGTACTACTGCAGCGGGAGGCAAAGAGAAGCTGCTCCAGCATCTGAAGAAAACGAAGACAACACTCATCAGATTGCCAGTCTGTGCCCCTTCCCACAATGCACCAAGAGCTTTTCCAATGCCCGAGCTCTAGAAATGCACCTGAACTCACACAGTGGTAAGGGCCTTTAATGTTTCTGTTGTTGCTTCAGGATACTCTACTCTTTCTACACATACATATACACATATATATGCATATACATACTTCTTATTTATTACATATGCATATAGATGATTGATAGATAGAGTAGGTAGATGATAGATAGGTAAGTAGATAGATAGGCAGATAGATAGAGCAGGTAGATAGATAATAGATAGGTAAGTAGATAGATGATAGATAAGTAGAGAGAGAGATAGATAAACAGATAGGTAAATAGATGGATAGATAATTTTACTGGATCAAACAGTATTCCTGTCTACTCTTTAAATCCAGCATATTTTAACCAAAGGATTTGACTCTGATTGCGTCAACATCTTCTACAGCGTTTTCAGACTCTGTGCCCAATCATTACATTTATTTTCCTTTTCAGCAAAACAGCACCATTTCTACTCCCTTTTTTTAATACCACTCATTTTCACTGCTTTACGTACCAAGTGGTCTTTGGAAATTGACCATGGTGTTTTCCATGAGCTGAGGTAGAAATAGCAGGCACATTTCTAAAGGACTTGCTATGCAATTGAAGCTGCTAGTTTGGAAGTTTCCATCAAAAAATTCTCAATTTCTAGAGTGTATGTGGTTAAAGTTTAAGTGAATTTTATCACATGAAACTACGCTCGATTCCTTAAGAAAAACAGCTAGTTGGGAGCTATTCCCACCTATATTTGAAATGGATCCCAGCTATTGTTAGCTTCATCTCAGGGCAACCCCATTCTTACAATTTTAAAATGTATAGAATTATATTACATTTAAACATATTTAGATTTTTTACTAATTTTTTAATATTTTATTTTATTTGAGGCAAGGACTTTCTATATAGCCCTGGCTGTCCTGGTATTCATTATGTAGACCATGCTGGCCTCGAACTCATGGACTGAGAAGAGAGACCAAGCCTGTTCTCATATATGAACAAACAGAAGCAGGAGTTGTTCCTCATGAAGCTTGCCTCCACCATCAGTGGCAGTAACTAGTCAGTAACAGATAGTGGTCCACCAGCGTGGATGCTGGTCCAAAACGACTTTATTAGCATACCATTTTCTACCAGTCAAATGTCAGTCCTAGACACAGATAAACCACATTCAGTAAAAGCAACAAATAAATAGATTTAGGTAAAAGATAAAAAAAATGAGTCAAGTGATTGCCGCAATGTCTTTTCTTTTTGCATGAAGGTGTTCAATAGATAGCAGCCACTCTAGTGAATATTCACTTCTTCCTATTGTAGAGCATAGTACTCTGATAGTTAAAAAAAAATACAAGCCTAAGCCTTAAGCATGACTCTATTGTTACACAGCTCGATTATTAAAATACTCTTGGGGTTTTTTAGGTTGTTTATTGACCCATAAGGTAGAAGCACTGATAATTCTCCCCTTCTATACCATAACACTCACAAAGAGGCTTGGGAAATTATTATTACTGATGTCACTAAAATCTGAGGGATTTCCGTGTCGTGTGGACGACACAAGCTCACTAGGAAAGGTTCGCATCACTGGGAAGCCAACAGGTGCGGTTCTCAGCTTTCCTACTGTGTGTGTCTTTGCAGGAGTGAAAATAGAAGAGTTCCTGCCCCCGGGGGCAAGTTTAAAATGCACAGTCTGTAGCTACATTGCTGATTCCGTGATCAACTTCCACCAACATCTCTTCTCCCATCTTACTCAAGCTGCCTTCAGATGCAACCACTGCCACTTTGGCTTCCAGACTCAGCGGGAGTTACTGCAACACCAGGACCTCCATGTCCCCGGTGGCAAACTCCCCAGAGAAGGTGACATGGAGCACTCTCCAAGTGGAACTGAAGACAGCTTACAGCCAGCCACAGACTTGTTGGCCAGAAGCGACCTCTCCCAGAGCCAAAAGGCCTTGCAGACTAAAGATGCAAGCTCAGACACAGAACTGGATAAGTGTGAGAAAAAGACTCAGCTCTTTCTCACCAACCAGAGACCGGAGATACAGCCTGCAGCAAACAAACAAAGCTTTTCTTACACAAAAATAAAGTCTGAGCCTTCCAGCCCAAGACTTGCTTCGTCTCCGGTACAACCCAACATCGGGCCCTCTTTCCCTGTGGGACCTTTCCTATCTCAGTTTGCTTTCCCCCAAGACATCACGATGGTCCCTCAGGCTTCGGAGATCTTAGCCAAGATGTCGGAGCTGGTGCATCGGCGACTGAGACACGGGAGTAGTAGCTATCCTCCTGTAATTTACAGCCCTTTGATGCCCAAAGGGGCTACATGCTTTGAGTGTAACATAACATTCAATAATTTGGATAACTACCTAGTTCATAAAAAACACTACTGCAGCAGCCGATGGCAGCAGATGGCCAAGTCCCCTGAGTTTCCGGGTGTTTCAGAGAAGATCCCTGAAGCTGTGAGTCCCAACACCGGCCAGGGTTCCATCAACCTTCTCAACCCATCTGCTCTTTCTTCAGACCCAGAAACGCCGCTTCTTCAAACGCCGTGCATCAACTCTTCCGCCGTCTTAGATTTGATTGGGCCAAATGGCAAAGGGCACGAGAAGGACTTTTCCACTCCAGCCAAAAAGCTGTCCACCTCCAACAGCAACGACGACAAAATGAATGGGAAGCCAGTTGATGTGAAAAATCCCAGCGGTCCCTTAGTGGATGGGGAAAGTGACCCAAATAAGACTACCTGTGAAGCTTGTAACATCACCTTCAGCAGGCACGAAACATACATGGTCCACAAACAGTATTACTGTGCAACTCGCCATGACCCTCCGCTAAAGAGGTCTGCTTCCAACAAAGTGCCGGCCATGCAGAGAACCATGCGCACACGCAAGCGAAGAAAGATGTATGAGATGTGCCTTCCTGAGCAGGAACAAAGGCCGTCCCTGGTCCAGCAGAGATTTCTTGACGTAGCCAACCTCAGCAATCCTTGTAGCTCCTCTCAAGAGCCCACGGAAGGGCTAGGAGAATGCTACCACCCGAGATGCGACATCTTCCCAGGAATTGTCTCAAAGCACTTAGAAACTTCGTTGGCCATGAACAAATGTGTTCCGGTTCCCAAATGTGACACGACCCATTCCAGTGTCTCCTGCTTGGAAATGGACGTCCCCATAGATCTCAGCAAAAAGTGTTTATCGCAGTCGGAGCGGACGACGGCGTCTCCCAAAAGGCTGCTAGATTACCACGAGTGCACGGTGTGCAAGATCAGCTTCAATAAGGTAGAGAACTACCTGGCCCACAAGCAGAATTTTTGCCCGGTCACTGCACATCAGCGTAACGACCTAAGTCAGCTTGATGGCAAGGTGTTTCCCAATCCAGAAAGCGAACGGAACAGCCCCGACGTCGGCTTTGAAAGAAACCTGGTCAGATGTGAGAAGAACGGGAATCCGAAGCAGCCCTCTCCCAATGGAAATTTGTTCTCGTCCCATTTAGCAACTTTACAAGGTCTGAAAGTCTTCAGCGAAGCTGCACAGCTCATTGCTACAAAAGAGGAGAACAAACATTTATTTCTTCCCCAATGCCTTTACCCCGGAGCAATAAAGAAGACGAAAGGAGCTGACCAGCTTTCTCCATACTGTGGCATAAAGCCAAGCGATTATATCTCTGGTTCCGTCGTCATCCACAACACCGACGCCGAACAAAGCACAAATGCAGAAAATGAGTCTCCAAAAGGCCAGGCCTCCTCAAACGGGTGCGCTGTGCCCAAGAAAGATTCTCTGCCGCTCTTGCCCAAAAACAGAGGCATGGTCATAGTGAACGGTGGACTGAAGCAAGACGAAAGACCTCCGGCCAACCCGCAGCAAGAGAACATTTCCCAGAATGCCCAGCATGACGATGACCACAAATCCCCTTCGTGGATCTCTGAAAACCCACTAGCTGCAAACGAGAACGTCTCGCCTGGAATTCCCTCTGCAGAAGAACAGTTGTCTAGCATAGCGAAAGGAGTGAATGGCTCCACCCAGGCTCCCGGCAGTGGGAAATACTGCCGGCTATGTGATATCCAGTTCAATAACCTTTCAAACTTTATAACTCACAAGAAGTTTTATTGCTCATCACATGCAGCGGAACATGTCAAGTGAACTAACTGAGTTAAAAAGGAAAGCAGTTACCTTTGGTACCAGTGTTTAGTATGTTCTTCTAAACAGTCCAGAAAACAAAGGCGCTGTGTGAATTACATCTGGCAATCAGGAGACATTCATTACGGCTGAGTTGAAGACTTACGATGTAATTTCATTACAGACCGTTAGTAAAGTGTATTATTGGTGCCATTTTCAAAAAAAATTAATTTATTTTACCAGCAGTATTCATAGCTGTGGTTATGTTATTTTTTATTTAAAAACTTTATATTAAAGTCATTTGTAATGTTATTGTATAGTTATTGTGTAGCACATATGGTTTGCACTGTATAGTAGCTTTTAAAGAAAATAGTCACAAACAATACAGAAGAGCATTTTAGAAATAGCTTCAAAAGCACTTGTGTACCCTGATTTTTTCCTTATATGCTGTTGCAGATATCGGTATATGCTAAAATATAACCTGCAAACCTGTTCTAAATACCCATGCTCTAAGTTCGCCTTAAGATTTCAATTCTTGGATAATCAGGCTCCATTTGCACTTTATATTTTAGCAAATACAGTCTCTTCGTCGCTAGGCTTCGCATCCGTATGTAGCCGTATATTTCTGTCCATTTTCTCAAACTTAAACACGTACATTAATTGGAGATGGCATTTCCTTTCTTGTATAGTACTTGTATTTTCTTTCGCTGATGCAGCCCTGTCTCAATTTTTAAACCTTCGCTGTCAAATGCAATACTTTATAAAGAATGAACAAAATTACTGGAAGCAGTATTGTAAGGAATGGAGTAGTTCTAATCGGTTTTCTCTTTCGAGAGGCACAGTCTAAATCGGAACCCTAAACTCAATGCTGCAAGTATGGATTTAATTCATATATAAGATCTATTTAAGTATAAGAGTAGCAATACTGCACCTGGTGATCACAAAGATAACGTTCTACTTCTGATAGAAATAATTTCTCAACCAACGTTGTTACTATGCATGTACACGGATGGAATAAAATTCCAAATTGTTGGAGAATTTGGTGTCCTGGGCTTTTTTCCCCCTTAAGTGCCAAGGGCTAAGTATCCAGCTCTCAGTGTGTCACACGCTAAAGAGCAACACTTCATCATGGGTTATATGTTCATTTCTGTTGCCAGCTTTCAAAACCGGAAGTGAGGTTTTCATTCCTTCTGCTTAATCCAGCCGTCCTCAGTTACACTCAAGGCATACCAACCTAGGACACCGCCTGTGTGGCCACAGCTGCAGTGTGGCAGCAAAATAAAATTGCAGACATTGCCTTAACACAGTGGGTTCTCAACCTTCCTAGTGCTGGGACCCTTTCATGCAGTTCCTCGTGGTTGTGGGGACTCCCAGTCATAAAATTATTTTTGTGGTTACTTTATAACTTTAATTTTGCTACTGTTTTGAATCATAATGTAAGTGTCTGTTTTCTGAAGGTCTTATTTGGTGACCCCTGTGAAAGGATATAGTTTGACCACAAGGGGTCATGACCCACAGGTTGAGAACCACTGCTTTACCAGATTTTGATTTGACAGGTTTTAGTATTCTGTAGTGGATTTAATTATAGAAAAACACAAACAAAGCTAATAAAATAGAATAAGAACCACATTTTTACCACTGTTACTCAGACAACTCAACTAATGCTTACAATCTGAACTGAGTTTAAAAAATATTCAACATATGCGTTCAATGTTGTAATTTAAACAAAAAAGTAAATCACTGTAGGAACTGTTAAGAACCTCGAATCCTTTGCATTTTCCAGCATACTATAAGGTTTAGATTTGCAAGGATGCAAAGTCACAAAACTAATGAGAAAGAGGCAGAAATCTAAGACTTATTCTCATCTGCACATGCATCCACGCCATACTGCAAACACAGAGGTGATGGTGTTGAGTCCAGAGTCCATGTCTGATGTGGGACTCAGAGGAGAGGCAGTCTTTATAAAGGAGAACATTTTGGGGACGTCAGCCTTCCCCAGCCGGAGTGCTAGCGTTTGACTGACCTGCTATGGAGGTTTCCAGAGTCCATGATGCCATCAGAAACCACCGCCCTTGGAACTGTGACCATCCTCCCTAGTAGGGATGACATTTGCTCCCACACGCCACACTTGGCTTGCCCTTTTGCCACACAATCAAAAGCATCAGACAGTGCACCCCAACATGGTCTCCTTAGTGTTCCTTTATGACGGACAGAAGGATAAAGCAGTGGAAAGTGTACCCCTCACCGTGTACTCACAGTGCACAATTTCCTAGTTCTCTGTGCCTTGGGTGGATTCACGGCTCCCTGCTGTGTGCTCTGTACTAGCTCACAAATAATCCCAGGGAGAAGCATTTCCTCTGTTCTAGCCTGGAATCATCTCCACAACACTAACTTCTAACCGTGAGATTGACCACTCGAAGGAGGTCCTCCCAAAACCCTATGCCCCTAAAGACTCTAGGAAATAATTAGGATATCATTTAATCTATATACCTCAACATCAGCATTGACAGTCAATCCAATACTTTTGTATGTTAAATTCATTATCTTTAGGACCAATTCCCCTTTTCTCAGTGAAAAATGCTTAGATACATTTCACATGCCCAATAGGCAAGCAAATGAAAATTAGAAAATACGGGCTATAACACATTATATCTATGAAAAGAAACATTTCCCTAATAAAAATTGTAAAAATAAAATGACCAAGACCTGTTTATTTCACAGATTATTTTTACTATGAATTTATGCGGGGGGTTAAAATTCTTGACAATAGAACCCATTCAGAAAAATGCCTTTGTTTCTGTGACTCAGTAATGTCAGTAGTGCTCCCATGAATGAAATGTTGGCTTTGCTATAATTACAGGCAATCTTGCAACACAACATTGTCAATCTATTACTAAAAGCCAAAATTACTTAGAGTTGGATTTTTTTTAATGATGCTATTTCTAGATTTCAGTTTTCAATGGGTTGAAATAATCTCATCTTGGCCCACTTTGTACAAGTGTTCTTATTTTTGGTTTTGTGGATTTAAGAAGTAAATGGCACCTCCCACTTCCAAATGCCATCCATCACTCATCTTCAACATGATCTTGTAATACTGAACCATTACAGCCTTGTTTAGATAGGATCAATTTTGAATGTTTGGAATTAAAACCACATACTGAGTTTTAGATTCAGTTGAGCCCAATGGTGTTTAATGGCTTGAAATAATCCCACTTCTCATTTCTTGAGTTAGCATCAGCAGTTTCTGTATACTACTCCAGTTAGCTCATTGTAAAGTTACGTTAAGAAGAAATGAATCTGAAAGAGTGACTTAAACCACAATTCAAACAACTAGGAGCCAGGGAGCATCCAGAATAGCTTTAATTTGAGCCTCTGTCTATCACTTTCCTTAACATCACTCTTGAACTTCAAAGATGATTCAAAAAGTATCTGAGTATATTGGGAGATGAATGACAGAAATAAGAAAGAGCTTGTGCATGAATATATAAGTGGATAAAAATGAAAGAATATGTGAATGGTAAGCTGAAAGTTACCATGTTTAATTAAATCGTTGATGGAAAGATGCGATGTGTCAGATCCGTTTCAAGAGATTGCTTTTAAGTATGGTGATAGACGCTTGTGAAGAAAAAAATCGATCCACATCTAAAAGGCCCTTTACGAGGAAAGTTAGGGTCTGGCATGAACTACTTCCAAAGGAGTTTTATGTAGGGAAATGGTCACAAAAATGTAAGAGCATGGGGGAATTGAAAGTGGTTGGGAACATAAGGGAGTCACCCCATTCCTATCCTGTGTATTGGAGAAATGCAAGGAAAAGTATTTATTTCAAAGAATCAGTGCCTGGCATTCTGCTGAAGCCTTTGCTACTGTAGGAGTCTTGTTCCAGAGCTGTTCAGGAAGCTGGGGAACCCAGGTTCTCCTGCTTACAGTGTTGAATCCCAGGAGTCTGAATTACCATCAATATCCCACTAAAACTGGAGCCCAGGAAGGTCATGCTAGTGGAACTAAAGAGCAGGCTGGCCCTTTACTTGCCTCTTGGAACACACAAGCTGCACAGGACCCTGCAGTTGTCCATATCACTGTTGCTGTTAGAAGACAGATCACCCAGAGTAGAAAGCGCCCCCCCCTCTTCTTCCTATACTTTATTTTCTCACCCAGTGCCTCCCACTTTCAACTCACAAGGTGATTCTGCAAGATACAGTAGAAAGTGACTGATAAACTGCCAATATAGGCCGAATTGTCTTTGAAATTTCCTGCTTCATGGAAAAGTCTGCCAAATACTATGGACCTGTAGGCTAAAGATGGATGCCCCAATGTTACAGAAGAACTTTGGGTGTCCAGGCAGCGAGATGTCTCTGTCAATTCTAAAGTTTTGGAAGTTGCTTACAATGCACTTCCTGTTGATTTAGTTAATATTATATCCTTCTGGGGTCTTTGATGGAGTTGAAGAATAGATGGTTATAATTATAGTTTTCCTTAGTTATAATAAAAGATAAAGTAGATATAAATATTGTAACTAATTCTTCCTTGATATCTGTTTTGTTATATGTAATTTTACTATGTTAAAGCTAAAACCTTCCTTTTATTTAGAAAGAAAAGGGGAGATGATGTAGGATTTCTCTCTGTATGCTATGAACATGTTTTATTACCATTGGTTATTAAAGAAACTGTTTCAGCCAAAGGCTTAGTAAAGTCAGATGGAAAATCCAAACAGAGATATAGAGAGAAAGTAGGCAGAGTCAGAGAGATGCCATGTAGCTGCCAGAGGAGAAAGACGCCAACCACGAGCCAGAAACTTACCAGTAGGCTACAGCCTCACGGTGATTCACAGCTATAAATGTGTTAATTTAAGATGTAAGAGTTAGCTAAAAATATGCCTAAGCTATTGGCCAAACAGTGTTGTAATTAATACAGTTTCTGTGTTATTATTTGGTTCTGGGCAGCTGGAAAACAAGCAGTCTCCACCTACAACGAGGTATCTGTTTCTGAGGGTCTCTGGGAACTGTAGCCTGAGGAAAACAATGCGTTGGACTAGTCCTGAGTTCATCGTGGATAGTACTGTATTCCCTTACCACAGGCTTCATTCTGACAGTGCTCTCTTCTCCTCAGGTGGAAGAGAACAGCTCACACAGCTAAAACCACAGCTATGTTGTCCTCTCCCCCATAGCTGCAAACTCATTTCAAATGTCAGTGGAAGTAGAAGAGGACCCATGAGACCTCCCTAGGTCTTTTGTAACAAACTACCACCAACTCTGTTATTTCAAAGAGAAATGCATCCTTTCACAGATCCGGAGGTGAGAAATCTGACACTAAGGTGTGGCGTGTCTGTGTTTCCTCTGTAGACACTGTGGAATGATTCCTTCCATGGGCCTTCCAGCTCCCTGGATGCCAACTTCCTTTATCCTCTGAGTTGATCCAACCTTGGTCTCCTTGGGCCCATCGCCTCCTTTTCTGCCTTTTTGTTTTTTTTCTTTTAGGTCCCTGGTTATTGCATTTAATTCCCATGGAGATAATCTGGTATAATCTCCCCATGTCTTTTTTTCCTCTTACACAGTTGTTATGTACTGATATTGGGACCTTATTTGGTCTTCTACAGGGAGACCATGAAATATTCTGATCAATATACAGTTGTAGGTGAAGACGTAAGAGAAAAGAGCTTCTCAGCTAAGTTCTACAAGTGTGTGGCCATGCGATAGATGTTAAGTAGCCCCCAAATGGCTTAGAGTGATTGAGACATGAATGCTATTAACGAAGATGGCAAACGTCAATGGCATCCCATCAAGAATCAGGCACCTGAGGCCGCACATCTCAGTTGATCACTGAGGACCTAGTTGTGGGATATAATTAAGTCTGGTGCCAACTATGCACAAGGCAGTGTATCTATTTGGAACTTAATAAACCTTATTAATTCAGAGAATCACAAAAATCAGAAACCAGCTAAGCAAAAGTTTACTTTGGCCATATCTACCTAAAAGAGTTTGCTGAGCATATTAATAGAGTAAACAGGATTGACAGAATAAACTGTTTGCAGCAACCCCAGCTGCCCCAGTTTGCATACAAATAATGTATTAATTTCAAACAGTTTTATCTTCACATTAGAGAAGAATGCCAGAGGTTTTTAACTGGCCAACAATTCTTTGATCACACATTTCATTTCCTACCTGTGGCATCATCGGGCTCCTGACGTTGCAAAGGTATCACATTCACTAGTGACCTACAAGAGAAAACAGCTCACCGTGCAAAGAGCAATAGTATATTTAAAATACACAGCTGTAAAGTAGTCTCTTTGTAAAACTAAGAATTAAGGGGCGTGAGTCCCTTAATAAGTCAATGTTTCCCAAATATGCAATTATCTTTGTTTGAACACTCATCCCCACCCTCAGAGTTGTCATGACATATACAGTCATCTGCAAGGCAGCTCTAGAGAGGCGTGAGCTGAGGTCACTAGGATAAAAGGCTTTTATGTCCACACTCATCATCCAAGGATCTTGACAGACACTGTCAGTAGGAGGAGAGGATGTTTCTGAATTTTATGAATGCTGAAGCTGCAGGTATCTGGACCGACATTGAGAGGTAAGGTTGTAAAGGACACAGAAACCACATATACTTTCTGCGCATCGGCCCTGTGGCTTTACCCTGTGGTATCGTCCCCATCTCTACTCCTGGGCTGAAAATGCTTCATTCTACAACCCAGCTGAACTCAATAGACAGCAAAAAACTCCACTCAAATCTGCATCCCCTCGTTTCCATTTTTTTTTATTTAAATTACATTCTGGTTACTCTCACATACCCCATCCCTTCTATCTGATTCACTTCCCCTCCTCCTTACAAGTTCTTGTTGTACTTTTGTTTGGTTCATTTTGTTTAATAACCTACAATGTTTATCTCGGACTAACCACATGGGCATAAGTGTGGTGCTATTCACCGAAGCATGGGAAACTCATCTATCTGTTCTTCGTAGCTACACCACTGAAGAAGTCTCTCCTCCTCCCCCAATAGCCTGTAAATGACAAAAGCTTCTAAGGAAGAGCAGGGCCCGAGAGCTGCTTTCTCACCCATGGATGAATGTTCACAAAGTCCAATCCTATGCAGTCTGTATGAGGCAAGGATAGCCTGCCACGAGCTCATGAGAGCAATGGCCACATCACATCCAGAAGATGGCATTTCACAGCCCCCCCCCCCCCGCATCTTCCATCTCTTATGCCCTCTCTACAATGTCTTCTTTGATGTTCCTTGAGCCTTCGAGTGGGTCACATGGATGTCTGGCTGAGGGCTTATAACTCCATAGACATGTTCTTTTTCAGCATTTGACCATCCATGATTCTCTATATTAGCTACCACTTTCTAGTATATATTAAAAAAAATAAAAACAACTCCTCTGAATAAGACTGGGGGTAGCACTTATCTATGGGTATATACATAAATATTTAGGATGTAGTTTGACAATGTGCAAAACAAAAGTAGCAGGTATACCTCCTGGGCCTATGACCAAGTGGCTTTAGGCCTTTGATGAGATGTAATTTCGGACATGAACTCCATCCAGAAGAATGGGTCTCAAATCTGTTCAATTAAAAAGCAGTTAGTTACCTCCTAGCAACCACGTATTGGGCAGGTAGGATTGTTTGGCTGCCGGTTTGTCTACAGTTTGGAAAGTGCACTGATGGCCTCTCTCCCTGACCTGTGTCACATGACAACTTCCATCACTATGAAAGCTGGCTAGTAAGTTAGAAACTTCCGGTTCAGTTCTAATACGATTTCTCTGTCTTGCTGCCAAACTGTGAGGTATCTTCAGCAACTGGATCTTAAAATCTAGATACGTGGGCAACCTAGTGTAGTTCTTCATTTTTACTATTTCAGTTTAGAGGTTTTACCCCGACACAATAAGGTAAGGTTACATCCATTTGCAGAAGAGAGTCATTGTGTTTGAGGAGCACAGGTGACAGGGCCTCCCTAGCTCTTTGTTTGCATTCTTTAATAGGAAGAACAGAGCTGAACTTTTAAACATATCATTTTCCACGATATATTTCCATGTCACTTATACACAAGTTTCTCATTTTCAATTATTAATTTGATTAAGAAACACTTGTGGAGTCTATTAACAAGATTGGTGGACTCCTACTGTGATCAGACACAAATGCTTAGGGGAATTCTGGAGCCCTTCTGTGATTTAGGATCACTCCTGGCAGGGGGTGAAGTAGACTTGGGGAGACAGAATGAGAAAGGAGGAATTTGCGTGGATACAATCTCGGGGCCATCTGTGCTCACTGCATGTCACAAATTTCAAGCAGAAACAAAGAGTGTGAAAGCAAATATCAGCTGCTTTCAATTTGTTCCTCTACAAAATGATTCTGTTTCCATCCATGTCTCTCCTCAAGATCCAACTGTTGTTGTGCGTTCTTACTCTGATACTGTTATGATGGGCATGAGGAATCCCATATCGGGAGACAGACTCTGTCTGTGCAGAGTAAAAGACACAAAGTGGACATGTTGCGTTTCAGCAGTACATGAATCATGGCTGCATGAGTACCAGAAGCAAATAGGAAAGTAAAGTACCTTAGCCAGTTTCAGGGATACTGAGACAAGTTACCCCCAGGAAATAGGGATGGGAATGAAATTTCTTCAAGTAAAATAATGCAGAAGACAAAAAAACAGACCAAAGGAAAATCGGGATGTGGTTATTTCTAGAAGATATTAAATGGAGAGGTCACTGTGTGCCAAACCCAACTGTTGAGCAGAACATAATTCACTTTGTCATCTGTCCTCTTTTGTTCCCAACTATGCAGTGACCTTGGAGTAGGTGTAGTCGGACTTTTCTTGTTCCATGACCCGGTTTAGATCATTTCCTATCCTGTCAGTTCCCACCTCTAGACATAAGTTCATTTTCTTATCTGCATTCTTGAGATCACTAAAATCTTCTCTACTTTAAGATTATAGCACAGCAATCTCACACCTAGATTAGAAGACAAAGTTTAATGATTACAAGATAATTCTCTAAACTGCACTCTCTGTTTGAGCCATAAACCTATCAGGTTAAAAAACTTTTTTGTTGCAGTGATCTTTCCAACTGACTGCTCACTTTCGCTTTGAATCCCCCAGAGATTTCCCCCTTACCATCAGGATCAAGTCCATATTCTTTAATATGGTTAGCAAGACATTAAATGATTGGGGTCCTTGCTGATTTCCTGATTTTGTATGTGCAAATTGATCAATTAGATATGCTATTATCATGCCAGGTACTTTAAATCAAAGGATAAATAAGGGACACAACTCTGCCTATTTGCAATTAAAGAAAAAATTTTAAGTAAATGAAATTACTAGCAAGCATCATGAGATTATTCCCAACCATCACTTTCATGTTGAAAATATCCCTAGGCACCCTAAAGCTTCATTACTTCTTGGTCTTGACTTATTCTAGAAGAACAATTTTCTAGCCTTTAATGTTCAAAAAAAGATCATTATTTTTTAAATGTCACTATATTAATGTAGAGATGTCAGTTGTTATAATAGATAAAACATAAAATTCCAGTTGCTATGACAAAGAAAATGAAGCTCTAGCCCCCATATACAGGAGAGCCAAGTAATTACTCAGAAGTTTGGGTTGGGGTCGTCCTCCCATTCTTAAAGCCATGGTTCTTAGAAGAGAACTCTTCTGCTGAAAGCTAAGGAAAGAGAACATATGAAGGTAAGATTTGTGCACCAGACACACAAACATCTTGCGTCTCCAGTGAATACAGTCCTCTGATAAGAATTCTTAGTTACGTGAAAGCGAAGAGGGAAATTATAGAATGGCTATGCCCCCATGAAGAACTTCTGGTCAGTTCTCTAAGACACTCACTAAACCCCAGAAATGGTCAGCTATAGTTTTGACCAGTCCTGCCAGAGGTTAGGTCACTGTCATGGTCGGAACTGTGGCCTTATAGGATAGACAGCATGAGCCATCACAGAATGGCAAACCCAGCCATGTCTGTGAGCTGCACACTGCAATGACTTTTTCTTCAAGTATCAAAAGTATTTAAATATGTGTTCACTTTAAACACCTTTACAAAATTATTTTGCCTTTAGGTGTTCTTGATTTTAAACCCAAAATGAGATCACCAGCATATTTGCTTCTCTTGGTCACTCCTCATCAATGAAAACAGCCTATCCTCACACAACCCTCCTCCACCAATCTCTCATTTGCTAAAAAATAGCTGCCTTTTGGATCTTAACCAAAATTACTTTCCATGGTTGTGTTTTCCAAGATCTCAAACATACATTAGGAGCTCCTTGTATGAGTTCTAGAATTTCAAGAACTCTATATATTATATACTTACAAAGGATATATGAAATAAATGCTGGTTATTTCTATATCTTTGGAATTTAACATAATATCAAAGTATATAATAGACAAATATCCACTTCTGAATGAACTGATTGATGGTTTTCAATATAACTGGTACATACAGCACTTAGTGAGAAAACAACTTTAATCATTCTGGATATGAATTAAGGCAGAAGTGTTCAAAGGATAGCTACTGGACTAGCAGTGCCAGCATCACCTGGGGACAATTTTGAAATGTATGTTATCCATCTCCCCTCAGAGACTCCAAATTAGGAGCTCTGTGATATCGAGTCCACTCATCTCTGTCTCAGCAAGCTCCCCGGTGGATGCTCATCCACACCAACGCTGGAGAACTACTAACCTAAGTGTTAGCAAAAGGACCCTAGATAAATGTGAAATCAATGTCAAGAAAAAAAATAACTAACATGTCAACAGCATTTACAATCTACTGAAAATAGCCACTCTCCCTTAGAGACTTCCAGTGTCAGTGCTAAAGAGTCAATATTTTCAGTTATGCAGACCTAAAGCTGTCTCATGGCTCATGTAACCCAATTATTATGTGGTTGCAAAAGAAGCACAGCACTGACAGATGCAAAGAATATGATGGAAATTGAAAAGAAAGTGAAATAACAAATAGACAAACATAATACCAACCACCTGAGCTGGAACTAGTGAGAAATTTGAAAATCAGACAATATGTAATTTGAAGTCAGTGCAACAACAAAGGCTATGAAAGGCCACCTCTTTAGAAGGAATCCGTAGGAGACTTGAGCCTGTCAGGTTACATCCTGGCCCACACATATTTGCTTAACAAGGGATCCTAATAAGCTGAGACGATACCCCCAAACTTCCTTTGGAAAGTCAGTGCCCCATATTGTCTGGGATGCATAGAGTTAAGAATTAACATCTCAAATGTACAACTGCATTTCAATTATGTTTTTGACTCAGTAAGTCCTGATTTTGATTAGAATGTATTCTATGTTTATAAACAATATCGAAACATTTAGAGAACTTAAGGTTTCTCATATATAATGTTGAGTTTTTAGGTTTACCAAAATTTGTGCATTCTTAGAAGTGTTTAATATGAAATTGAAACACATGAAACATATATATCATTTATTGGTATGATATAAAAATTTGTCACAGTAAAATTGTAAATGAAACCAATACTTAAGCATTCCTTAAAAGTGATAAACTATATTAGATACCTACTAATTAGATAATCAGTAGACCAGGAGATGTAGTAATTAATCCAGAACAAATATAAAAAACAGTGATCTACCTCATGGAGAAGAAATACATTTCCCTTTGATAGGAAAAAAATAAAAATAAATTGTTATATATTTTCAGATAGAAACTCTATCAGATACTCCAAAGGTCCACCCCTTGGAGGGCATTGAATAAGTGGGGAAAGCATCTGTCCTTCAGCAGATCTAGAATGGCAGGAGGATTGGTCCCAAGGGAGCACTAAAGACTGGAGCATCATCCATCTTGGCCAGCATCTGTAACAGAACACCTCCCAGGCAGAACCAGTAGGAACAGCCTAGAAATAAGAAAGGGACAGGACCTGTACTGTGTAAAGAGAGACTGCTTTGCCCATTCCCAGATACTCAGACCCAAATAATCAAACAGAAACTGTATTAATTAAATCACTGCTTGGCCAAAAGCTTAGTCATATTCCTGGCTAACTCTTATATCTTAAATTAACCCATTTCTATTCATCTGTGTATCACCACGAGGCTGTTGCCTACTGGTAAGATTCCGGCATTCTGGCATCTTTCTCCTTTGGTGGTCACATGGCGCCTCTGTGACTCCACCTACTCTCTCTACATAGCTCTTCCAGCCTGGCTATCTTCGGTCCTGTAGTAGGCCAATGAAAGAAACACATATACATCAGTACTTACAGAAGGATCTTATTCTGGACAAAGTCTGTGAGACTAAACTGAAGGGAAAAGGCCTGTTTAGAAACCCAAGCCTCCTCCTCTCTTCTCCATCCCTTGCTGAGGACAGTGAGAAACGACAGAGTCACAGCCACTTGAAAGGGAGGGCTCCCCACAACTCCTGGGAGAATTGCTGAGATCTAGTTCTCTTAATGTTTTCCAAAGAGAATTACTGATCAGAGTTGTTTTCTTCCCGGAGGTGTGTTCCTTCCAGCACAGGGATGAGGCATATCTCTGGGACACACAGAGGACCATTTATAGTCACTTCCCAAGTGCCTCTTGTTCTCTGGATTTAAAAAAACGAGAATTATCTCTCAACTGTCAATGTAACATCTTCTAGCAGCGTGAAATTCTGTCAAACAGAAATGGAAGATGAATAAAACGAAGATACACACTCAGGATTACTCCCATTGCGAACCAGCTGTGCTCTGCTCTGACTCTGCTATGCCCTCATAGTCCATCAAGGGGAATAGAGACATACTGGCTTCTGAACAGCCCGGCACGCTTTGCCATGGGAAGTAACTGTGATTGAATAGCCTGACAAGCACGGTGAGCATGTGCAATGAGCCAACTGTACAGCACTCCGGGGCAGGATTACAAGTGATTTGTGTGCACTTGTGGGGGGTGGGGGCTGGGGAGGGTAATCGGTTATCATAATTCCATTTGTGATTTATGTTTGCATGAAAATGTGGTTTTTATTCACCTCTAGAATCCGAGGAGCTAGTCCAGCCTGGTTTCATTTTTGTCATACTTCAGGGAATTTTAACACGTCAGTTCTATGAGATTGCATATCTACCAGATTGGAGGACTGGATCCTAAAAATAAAGAATTCCTCATCATATTTGCAGACCATGTATGATGCACGGAAGACTGCTCCTTACCCACCAGATGTCACGTTAAATAGACATGCGTATAAATTCAGACGAAAGAAAATAAAGGCAAATGAATAGAAGCAAGCTTCTGATATCGTAGTATCTGTGGGAGATAAGACTTCAAGAATATTCAATGAAGACATTGCATGGAAGTCTGGTCAGATGGCTGACCCTGAAAGTTCTCTTAAATCTGCAGAACAAGAAGGTGGCTACAAAGGTGAGGGGAAGACATGGGTAACAGATCAAAAGCACATGAAGTGGGCAGAGGGACTAGGACTTCAGCTAAATAGAGTGATGAGGTAAAAATGGAAGCTTCAAACAGCTAGAAGAAATCCTGCACGATGGTGCTAAGGGTAATGTCCTTTCTTTTCATGTCAGGATAATGCAGTTTTTGCTTGGACCTTGTACTCCTATGATTTTTCTTCACGAAAGGAACATAGTCTTATAGGTTTAAAAAAATATCCAAGCGCAGGTATCTTAAGAGCATCTTATGCTATATTAGGCAAGGTACCTAATATAGCCGTTTTGGTCCCCACCTGGGCAATGCATGGGAAATATTGTCCTAAACCCGTTTTTCCACTTGGTGATTTTCAAATGCTTTTAACCATGGCTGTGGTAACAAAACTATTTTGAAACTCTGTGTACAGTCTCCATCTCACAAATAAAAAAAAGGAACTACTCACAATATAGTTGTCCCCTTGTTGTTAGACGCACTCTAGTATTTTCTACTCTATTCTTTTCTGTTCTAGTCTAGGCAATTCTAGTAATTTATAAAATGCTAGCCATGACCCACTAAATTGATTCCATGACCCGTTTATGGATCACATCTGACTGTTTGAAAAACGCTGTTTTAACTGTCTAAAAGGTGACAAGGACAAGGGTATAGAAATGAGCAGTGACCACTTCAATGGACAAGGTGAGCTCTACTTCAAACATTGACAAAGGGTAGAGTCCAAAAGAGAAACAGCTGACATTCAGGAAACTGACATGACAGGAAGTGGAGGGAGTGGGATAAGAGTCCTAGAAAGAAGGGGCAAACAGTAAATGCTGTCTCCCTAAGTGAGAAAAGCACCCTGCCAATTCAGAGACAAAACTCTTAATTCATTAAAGAAGATGTATGACAATTTTAGTAACGTCAATATTTATGTTTGTTGTTTTTTGACTATGTTAGGCATACAAAGAAAAAATGCCACCTTTTGTGAACAAAAACATAAAACCTAGAAAGGAAATAATATCTGCACAGAATTGCATTTAGGCCTCTCTCTCTCTCTCTCTCTCTCTCTCTCTCTCTCTGGGCATTTATTCTTCTTTAAGACTTATTGCTTTTAGTTATGAGTGTGTGGAGTCTGTGTGTAGGTACATACACACACATTCAGGTACCCGCTGAGGCCAGAGGCACCTGATTCCCTAGGAGGCGGAGTCACAGGGGGGATTGGGCTACCAGATGTGGGGATGAGAACTGACCTCAAACCCTTTAGACGAACACGTGCTCTGAGCCACTGAGATATCTTTCCAATCATGATCCCTTTATTCTTTAACTCCCCAAATTCTATTAACACAAACAATAAGTACATTTTCATAATTAAACAAATGTGGCTTTTAGAGTATACTTTTAATGAGAAGGTTTAGAGTAGAGAGCAGCTATCGAGATGAGTGGACAAATTGCTCATGTATTATTTCCTTCAAAATTAGTAGGAGCAACTAGAGGTCAAAGCTAGCATGAAAGGAGGCACAGCCATTCAGGCCAAAAATACTTCTGAAGGTGGTATCAAGAGCAGAGGAACAATTCAATTAGCTAATAACAGATGGTTGCCAGAGATGCAGTCTAAGCTTTCATTTCACTGGCAAATGTCACAGATAAGAAAATGTGAACTTTGGGAAACGGGGTGATTCCATATGAAGTCTAACTGCTGCTCTTTGTCATGATTTCTCAGGAACAAGGTAAGGAAGTATATCACTTGAAGGGACCTTAGTAGCAATTAGACATGTTCCACAGTTTGTGATCATGGGAATTGACTTGATCACTCTGGGATTCATAAGGGAGGAGCAGTAGGAACTTGAGGAAACCCAAAGCGTTCATCAAGACTGTGGTGACCTGTTGATCACTCAGGGCCACAGAAATGAATATCTGCAAATTGAGAGTGACTGACAGAACCAATTACTAAGTTGAAGTTGACCATCATTAACGCAGTCTTTGAAAATCCTCTGCAGCTCTTGCTCGTTCTCTGGTTAGAAAAAGCATCAGACATCTTTCAGACTCTAGAGGACTGCCCTTGTAACATGGTATGAATGTTTACAGTTGTGTCAGTGGTTCCCAACTAATGGAATTGTTTGTCAGTGAATTTAAGTTTCCTATAAGAGTGGGCATCTAAACAATCACAGATGAACACTCATGGTCTCCTGCAGGCAGTTTGGGGTTTAGGAAACCCTGCTATGGTGCTGGAGAGTTGTCTGTATTCTGTCAATCATGTTTTAAATAAATGCTGATTGGCCAGGCAGGAAGTATAGGTGGGACAACCAGACAGGAAGTAAAGATGAGGCAATGAACAGGGGAATGCTGGGAAGGAGGAAGCCCATTCCTCCCCAGTCCTGCCCAGACCACAGAAGAAGCAGGATGTGACCTGCCCTGCTGAAAAAGGTACTGAGCCATGTGGTTAACATAGATAAGGATAATGGGTTAATATATGTTATAAGAGCTAATACGAAGCCTAAGCAAATGGGCCAATCAGTTTATAATTAATGCAGACTGATTTCTTTGGGGCTTACCGCCTGTGGGAACTGAGCAGGACAGAAACCCCAACAAAGCAGGCCCCCATGCTACACTTCTGTACATCAATAGGTGATTAAGCCACAGATCTAGATTATAATATACCTTGCTGTATTTCTCATGCACAAACCCAGCTTTTCTAACAATGGTAACACAAGAACTGGTAATAACCCTTGAGGGTCTTCATGGATTGTAGTAGGGAGAAGAAACGGTTGTAGATAAAAATTTTCTCTTAGTTACTACATCCTGCTGACCCATAGATAGCATGTATTTACACTGTCAACACTATGAAGACCAAGTATAATATGCCAGAAAAACCCTCTCTTTATTTCAGCTTTTAGTTATAAGACTGAGTGATTTTATATGGATAATCTTTAAGTTGCATTTTAAATTATATTTATATATTTCTAAAATATTTATTTTTACTCATGTGTATATATGTCTCTGAGGATGTGTATGCCATGTGTGCCAATGCTCAAGGTGGACCAAAGAAGACATCCATGTTCCCTTGGAGATAGAGTTACAGGATGCTGTGAATGGCCCAACTTGTGTGGCAGGAATTCAACTCAGAGCAGCAAGTGCTCTTAACTTCTAAGTCATCTTTCCAACCCCAACTCACAACGTTTTACCAAGTAGTTCTTGATGGGAGAGTGGATGAATAAATGGGTGATTCAGAAATATCTATAATGGTTGCTAAACCAAATGATATTAATTTGCCCAACAATTAAGTCTCTTGAAATTTTTTTTTCCTCCAGAAGGAAGTAGAAGGTAATTTTCCCCCTTGCAGAGCTTGAGTTGGGTGGTCCTGCCATAAGATAAGGTACTTGAGCCAATTTTGAACATGGTAACAAACACCCTGCATTGGCTTCGCAAGCTAAGTTGGCAGAGTCAGCTCATTAAAACTGACCCTAACATTTCTTGAAGCTTTTGATGCAGCTCTCTAGATGCCTATTCAGAGAGAAAGAGAAAAATCCGTGTAACTTCTCCTCTCCCTTTATGGACCTCATTCTCAAGAAGGATACGATCTTGTATCTATGTTAATAGATACAGTGATGTGTATATGCTTATATGTATATTATATTCATTTTCTATCATTTATGTAAAGTTATACATAATTAACAATTTATATAACTTTTTTTTCTGCATGCCTCATAGCAAGGTTGGCTCAAGGCTTCTTATTGTAAAATATTTGCTTCAGAGAGCATTTAGAGAATGTTGAAACAGAAAATGTTTCCTGAGTGTTTAGTAGGAACCTGGTGAAGGAGCTCATGATAACAGTTCAAGTAGAGCCAGTTTTGCTAACAAGCAAGTCAATATCAGGAAGCCAATACGGCTAACAATAGCAGGACTTGGTCTGCTTTCCAACATGAGACATAAAGTTGAGTTAGAAGCTGCCTATTGAATTACATGAAGTTCAATTAAAGTAACTCAGCGGGAACGGTCCTGACAAGGTCTACAGTTTATTTCAGATTGCTTTTATAAATCGGGCAAAAAGATGCAAGTTTATTTGTTGGGTTTTTGCTTGTTTGTTCTGTTTGGTTTTAACTTTCTGAAAAATTAAGAGAACCACGAACCACAAACCTTGTCTGGAGACATCTGGTCCCTTCACAAGACAAACTACTGATTTTGGAAGGGACGGGGTAGCTGAGTTCAAGCCCATTTTGAAGATATTCCCAGCAGTCATTTTCACAGAGGTGAGACATATCCCTGATGAGAATGGTAGGCTTTGGTTCGTTAGCTACCGAAACTGTTAGGAGATGAACCACCCTAAAAGCAACAGGATCAATTTCTGCTTCCTTTAAAACTGGCATGGGGCTGGTTGGTGAATACCTATTCTCCACAGGCATGAAAAACAATCCAGCACACAAGCTGCCTGCTAGGAGACTACCTGGCATTTAAATCAGTAAAATTTCAGGCTGGCTTGCAAGGCACGCAATGAAGATCATCAGCAAGCGCCCACTGAAATGAATTATGGAGTCCTTGTCTCCTCATTTCCAAGAATGTGAGGAAGAAGACCATACAGTGACCACCCTGGGCCTGCCTTGTAACCACTGTGCAGGTCTCTTTCTGGTTTAACAAATAGGTCTTCAAGACCCTTATAGAGATAAGTGACTTACTCCTGGAGAGACACTCATCAAAACTCAACCTCAGTCACTAAACTGGTTTCCTAGATGGAAAGTTTCAAAAGTTGTCAACTAAAATCTTAGAGCAGCAACGTGAACATTTTAGCTTACATTTCATATTCCCGTGGAGTAATGGGATCAGCCTGCTAAATTATCGTTTCTGACACAGTTACTATAATTTTATTCCATCCACCTAGTGGACTTACACATAGGGGAAACCTTCTTTGGTTAGATTCATTAAGCACACTTTGCATCATAAAGCACCGGATTCAGTCTGAAGATAGCTATGAATGGAAAAGACTAAAATGAAGTCCCTGATGGTTGAAGGACGGGTGTTATTTAGGTGAACAAACATGTCTTTTTACTACGTTAGCAGGCCAGCATAGCAATTCTGCTATGACACTTGTTTTAAGGCCAGAAAGTGTTGAAATGACTAAAAGTTTTTTATTAGTGTATCAGTTAACTGTTGAAATTATGAACGCATTGTTCCATATCCATACATGGATGTGCTGTGCACTGATGTGCTCCGCTCTCCTTGTAGCAGCTCTCTGCAGCCACCCCCTGCTCCAGTCAGTTTTGTTAACTTGACACAACCGAGATATAATTGGAAAGAGAACAGCAATAGGGACGTTCCTTCACGAGACTGCTCTGCAGGAAAGTCTAGGAGGCATGGTCTTCACAACTGACTGATGTGGAAGAGCCCAGCCCTAGGCAGGCCTACACCTGGTGGGATTATATAAGAAAGGTGACCTAGCAAGTCATGAAAGAGCCAGTAAGCAGCATTCCTTCATGGTCTCCGATTCAGCCCCTGACTCCAGATTCCTGCCTTGATTTCTTGCCCTGGCTTCCCTCCGTGATGGACTGTGATACAAAAGTGCAAGCCAAATAATTCTTTCCTCCCAAGTCGTTCATTATCATGGTGTTTAACACAGTGGCAGAAACCAAACTATAAAATCCCCTTAGCTTTTCACCAGTCCCTCTATTTTCAACTCATTTTTGATTTGTTTTCATTGATGTTATTATTTTAGTTTCCACAAGTGAGACGAAACGTGATGCCATCTTTTCTTTTTGGTTTATTTCAAACACCCCGATTCCATAGGCTGACTCTTCTGAGTCATGCTGTGATAGACACGAGGATCCAGGTCTATCTCAGCTGTTCTGACTGAATGTTGTCATTCTATATCATCCCGAGTCACATGGGAATTCTGTCAGCTGTTCTGTCTTCTCTCTCTGTTATCCCTAGTCACATGGTGATTCTGTCAGCTGTTCTGACTGTATTTCTTTATTCTATGCCGTCCCTAGTCACATGGTAATTCTGTCAACTGTTCTGGCTGTATGCCTTCTCTCTGTCATCCCTAGTCACATGGTGATTCTGACAGCTGTTCTGACTGTATTTCTTTATTCTATGTTATCCCTAGTCACATGGTAATTCTGTCAGCTCTTCTGACTGTATTTATTTATTCTATGTTATCCCTAGTCACATGGTAATTCTGTCAGCTCTTCTGACTGTATGTCTTCTATGTCATCCCTAGTCACATGGTAATTCTGTCAACTGTTCTGACTGTATGTATTCAATCTATGGTATCCCTAGTCACATGGTAATTCTGTCAACTGTTCTGACTGTATGTATTCAATCTATGGTATCCCTAGTCACATGGTGATTCTGTTTGTCTTTGGAGGAGCCTCCTTGCTGTTTTCTGTCGTGGCTGTATTCCCACCTATATGTATAAAGATACCTTTTCCTCCACATTTTTACCAGCATTTATTATATGTTGCTCTGGTTTTTGTTATTATAGTAAATACACCAATGATGAGATGGAACCTTGACTAAAAATACCGAGGGACCTTTTTCATGTATTTGTTGGCTGTTTGTAGTTCTTTTGTTAAAATGTGTTACATTTTTCTGTGTGCATGTATGTGTATGTGTCTGTGTATATGTGTGTGAATCTGTATATATGTGTGTACACGTGTGTATGTTTGTGCACGTGTGTATATATTGTGTGTGCATGTGTGTGTATAGGTGGGCACATGTATATGTGTGTGTTTGTGTAGATGCTATATAGGTGCATGCGTGTATGCAGGAGTGTACTACAGTGGGCACATATGTATGGAGGCCAGGGGGAGACAGAGCATGATTCCTTGTCAGATGCTGTCAATGTTCTGTTTTGAGACAGTGTCTCTCACTGCCTTAGAGCTCACCCAAATAGGCTGCCCTGGCTGGTCAGTAATCTCCGCCCGCGCTCTGGGATAACAAATCTATACTACTGTTCCTGAAATTTCTATTATACATGGGTACAGGGGTCTTTATGCCAAACACTTTATGGGGGGAGGCCTTGCTCTAGCCTTCAGTTCTTAACCTGTGGGTCTTGACCCTTTTAAAGTTGCATATCAGATATTTACATTATGATTCATAACAATAGTAAAATCACAGTTATAAAGTAGTAATGAAATAATTGTATGGCTGGGTCACTACAGCATGAGGAACTGTGTTAGAAAGTTGCAGCATTAGGAAGGTTGACAGCCACTGCTCTTGTCCCATACACAGCAGTTTTATAATAAATTATTGTCATTAGACTTTGCATTTCAAAAGTTTGATATAATATTTATTCTTGGCTAAAGTGAATGATCCTCTGTTTCCTGGCTACTTGGGGTTTAAAGTTTTGAATTTTAAACTTTCTATGAGGCAATGGGTCTTTTTGTTTCTTTTGGAAAATTTTTTGTAGTTGTTTTGTTTTCAAGTTATTTGAAAGTAGAGGACAAGAGGGAGTGGACTTTTACCCATTAAGTATTTCTTTAAAATACATTTATTGAGGATTTATATGCAGGATACAGAAATCATTTTGAGAGAGTCAATGAATGAGGAAAAGTTCAACGGGAACAGAATTATGAAGGTGGGGTAAACTGTGGTGTAAAATGTTTAAGCAACACGGTAAGTTTAATGATTCACACTTGGTAGTCTTTCTTGCTTTTCTCCTTTGCCCTGTGAACATCCAATAGAGCGCACCATCTCCCTTCGGTAGCCCTCACCTTGCACAGGCTGTCTGCGGGAAATTGCTGCAGCATCTCAGCTTCTCTCATCACATCCACTCAACATCACCCCTGAACCCATCAACCCATTTTCCTCCACTCTGTAATCTAAATTATTTTTAAAGATGGGGATCCGATTAAGACATTTCCACTGAAGCTTTTTAAATGGCTTCATCTTATTTTTTAAGACAAAAATAAAATCTTCTAGTGTATCTTCTCATCACCCATCTTTCTCTCATTATGCCCTTCAATAAGATGAAACATTTTTGATTCTTCGAATTAATTGCTATTCCATTTACATCTCAGCTTAAGTGTCACTTCTGAGGAATCTTCACTGATGCACTAAACCAAGGTACATGCTTCTGCATTCTTAAGCCATATGCAATGTTATCTTATAGCTTGTTTAATAATTCCATGAACAAAGAAGTCTCTCACTTGCTTGCCACCAGGCCTAGCTTTTAGGCCAGGCAAGTCACTCAGAAGTACAAGACCCTACATTTATTTATTTATTTATTTAGTGGCATTTATTTCAATGTTCTGCTGTCACTTTGTTGAAACTTTAAATGAATTTTGAACCCAGAATCACATATTTGTGGTGTGGGACAATTGTCTGAATTCTGTCAATTATATTTTAAATAAATGCTGATTAGCCAGTAGCCAGGCAGGAAGTATAGGTGGGACAATCAGGCAGGAAGTAGAGGCAGGGCGACAAGAACAGGAGAATTCTGGGAAGAGGAAAGCATGGTCTGCAGTCCTAACCCAGCCACAGAGCAAGCAATATGTGACTGCCTTGCCGAAAGAGGTACCAAACCACATGGCTAACATAGACAAGAATAATGGGCTAATAAAAGTTATAAGAGTTAATAAGAAGCCTGAGCTAATGAGCCAATCAGTTTATAGTTAATGTAGACCTCTGTGTGATTTCTTTGGGATTGAATGACTGCAGGACTGGGCAGGACAGAAAACTCAGTCAACACATTTGTATCTCATACCAAACTCAGTTAATTATGTAGCCAATTCCCTTATAGTTTTGTGTACAATTTTAATGTGTTGCTCTAAATATAATCCACAACTAATAAACATTCATAGGTTGAATAGATTAATCTAAATCATCTTATTTCCCACTTTGCTTTCTTTCTCTGGAGATACAAAATCTGTAGTATTGATTTATTTGGTCATTAATTATTTTGAACCAGCAGTTTTATTCCAAATCTTGATGACGTAGAGGCCACATCACAAACCTCCAATGGAGGGACCAGGAGATCCATCCGGACTGGTAAGTGTGTACCTACCCAGCCAGGCCAGATGCCCCAGGAAAAGAGTACAGGCATCCTCATCCCCCTAAACTTTCTGGCCATTCAGCGGGGCCTCTCCCCAGCTACTGGCTTCTTCTACTTATCCTTTCCCAGCTTACCCCCAAGCACCTCTTTCGATCTGCGGGGTCATAGGATCCCCCAATTCAGCCTGCTTTGGGGCTGAGGGTCTAGGAACAAAGTGGCGAGGGCAATGGCTGCAGGGGTTTCTTTGTTCCATGAACCGCACACCTAGCAAGCCCACCCCTTTGTCTGCCAGGTACCAGGCCAGCAAGGGGCCCTGCTCCTGGACCAAGAGATCCACCTGGACAGGTAAGTGTGTACCCGCCCGGCTGGCTGGCCGCGCCGAGAACAGAGTACAGGGACCCTCAACCCCATACACTTTCTGGGCCATTCAGCAGGGCTTCTCTCTGGCTACTGGCTTCCTTCTACTTATCTCATCCCAGCAAGCCCACCCATTTGTCTGTGAGGTCCTTGGCCAGCAAGTGGCCCTGATCCAGTACCAGTAGATCCATCTGGAGGGGGTCCTTAGATCCACCACCACAGCCTACTTCAGGGAGGAGGGGATCTGAGAGCCCAACTCCAGTGCTGAGGGGACCTACGAGAGGGCAGAACAAGAGATGCCCAATCATACTACAAAAGCATTGTTCAACTATGTTCATAGTAGCATTATTTGTAATAGCCAGAACCTGGAAACAACCTAGGTGCCCCTCAATGGAAGAATGGATAAAGTGTGGAATATATACACATTAGAGTACTACTCAGTGGTAAAAAAAAACAATGACATCTTGAATTTTGCATGCAAATGGATAGAAATAGAAAACACTATCCTTAGTGAGACAACTCAGACCCAAAAAAGATGAATATGGTATGTACTCACTCATTAGTGGACTTTAGCCATAAACAAAGGACATTAAGCCTATAGTTCACAAGCCAAAGAAGCCTAATAGCAAGATGAACCAAAAGAAAAACATATAGATCCTCCTGGAAATTAGAAGCAAACAAGATCGCTGGGTAACAGTTGGGAGCACAAGGGTGGGGGTAGGAATGGTGGTGGAGTTGGGGGAAGAGAGGGGGAAGGAAAAGGGAGAAGGGAAGGACTGGGCAGAGTTTGGGGGAGCAGGAGGGTGGAGATGGAAGGGCAGATATTGGAGCAGGGAAGAAGATATCTACATTAAGGGAGCCATTTTAGGGTTGGCAAGAGACTTGGCTCTAGAAGGGATCCCAGGTGTCCATGGTGATGTCCCTAGATAGGTTCTTGGGCAGCAGAGGAGAGGGTGCCTGAACTGGCCTTGTCCCATAGTCACAGTGATGAATATCTTGAATATCACAATAGAAATTTCATCTGATGGATCAAGATAGAGACAGAGACCCACATTCACATCAGAGCAATGGACTGAGCTCCCAAGGTCCAGTTGAAGAGTAGAAGGTGGGAGAAGATGAGAAAGGAAGTCAGGACCAGGAGAGGCTGGTCTACCAACTGAGACAGTGTGCCTGATCTAATGGGAGCTCACCAAATCCAGCTGGACCAGGACTGAATGAGCATATGATCAAACCGGAATCTCTGAATGTGGCTGTCAATGGGAGCTGACTGAGAAGCCAATGATAATAACACTGGGACCTATCTCTTCTGCATGTATTAGCTTTTTGGGAATCTAGTCTATATGGATGCACACCTTCCTAGGCCGGGATGGAAGGGGGAGGACCTTGTGCTTCCCACAGGGCAGAGTACCCTGCCCTCTCAAGGATGGAAGGGGAGGGAGGTGGGTTAGTGGGGGAGCAGGAGGAGAATGGGAGAAGGGGAAGAAGTGTAAATTTTTGAGTGGAAAAAGAAAAGAAAAAGAAAAAAAGACAAACCTCCAATGGAGCGAGTTTTTTTCAACTTATTCTCTTCTTCCCTATGTGTAGGAGGAGCGGGCTGCTTGTTTATCCTGGCCGCCTGGCTAGCTTACACTGGAAATAACCACACAGAAACTGTATTTATTAAATTACTGCTTGGCCCATTAGCTCTAGTTTATTATTGGCTAATTCTTACATCTTAATTTAACCCATTTCTATTAATCTATGTATCGCCATATGACTGTGGCTTACCGGCAAGATTCTAATCAGCATCCGTCTCAGGCAGGAGATCCATGGCATCTGCCACTCTGCCCTTCTTCCCAGCATTCAGTTCTGTCTACTCTTAAGTTCTGCCCTATCAGGCCCAAAGCAGTTTCTTTATTCATTAGCCAATGAAAGCAACACATAAACAGAAGGAACTCCTATACCACCTATGTTGACCTCTTGCTTTTCCAGGGATGTTTCTCATCTATCGGCCCATGTGGCCATACAAAGAAAACTTTAAAGGTGGCAGCTGTGTAATTAGTAGCTGATAAAATGAATATTCCAAAATAGAGGAAGTTCCTCCATGGGACTGAAAGGGTAAAAGGAGACCAGAGGAAATGGAGATCTACACCTGTGAAGAGGATGAAGGGATTTCCATCAGAAGGATCAAGAGGAGACTGGAAGAGATCCATTGCTAAGATGTTCCTAATCTGTGGATCACTGTTAACCTATTGCTTAAAGCAGATTTTAAAATTGTATTTAATTTTTATTAATTCACAAAAGTCCTGAATTTGCATAATTTCCTCCCACTCTCACCTTTAATTCCTCTTGCTTTCTCTCATTTTCTTTTAAATCATGACTTCTTTAGTTACTTTTGTTACACACACATTACACACATACACACACATATAATAAATTACTAAGTTCATTTAGTATTGCTTATATGCCCTGCCCCCTGGATGAAAGTAAGAAATTTAAGGTGCAGGTGTAGGAACAGAGACAAAGCACCCCATGTGAACAGGGGCTTAAAGGGAAGACCTTCAAAGTATAGAGTTCAACTAAGTAGAACACTTGTCACATATCCTATGCCCAACATAAATAGTGAGCATGTTGCTACCACTGATGGAGGACTTAGCTGGTGATCCTTTGTTTTATGTCTACTATTCACCTACGAGTGGGGCACATACCATATTTGGCTTTCTGGATCAGGTTTACCTCACTCAGGATATTTTTTTTCCACTTAGGTCCATTTGCCTGCAAATTTGCAGATGTTGATTTTATCACTGAGTAGTACCCCATTGTGTAAAAACATTTTCTTTATCCATTCCTGGGTTGAGGGGCATCTAGGTTGTTTCCAGGTTCGATGGGCAGTTTGTGGGATCATTGTCAGTGGGACCAGGAGCAATCCCTAATGAATGATCTGGCTGTTTGGAGCCCATTTCCTATGAAGAGAAACCTTGCTCAGCCTAGACACGAGGGGAGAACCTTAGTCCTGCCTTAATGTGGTGATGTGACAGAATTCATTGACTTCCCATGGGAGGCCTTACCCTCTTCTGAGGAGCAAATGGGGGTAGGGTGAGGGGAAGGTAGGGATAGCGGGAGGGGAGGGACAGGGAACTAGGATTAGTATGTTAAAAAAAAAAGGAAAATAGTATTGTGGTGAATCAATTTATGGTATGAAAGTGTCTTCTTATATTTAATAATGTACCAGCACACTTTTTATCCAAATCAACTATTCATTGGTTTTACAGGTAGTTTTTTGAACATTATTTGTGTGTGTATGTATGTGTGTGTGTGTATAAGAGAGCTAGAGAAAGAATATTTTAGAAGATCCTATCACACCAATATTTTTATAAAGTGATGATTTACTTATAAAATAAAGCTTAAATAATTATCTATAATTAATCATCTTTACCACCTAAATAAAGTTTTTTCTTTAGTAACATAAAAAAACATCTTATTCAATTAAAAAAAATATGTTTAATGCTACTTGATCATTGAAAGCGAAAGGTACTAATAAACAGTCAAATTAATATACGATAAAACCTCTGATTTATTTTATGGTACATTTAATTGTCTTCTTTTGGGGGATTGACAGAAACAAGTCTTTTATAAACATATTTGATAAAATCTTCCTATACTGAGACATAAAATTCTGGTAAAAGAATGAAAGCTGGATCAAATTATACTTTGGTGAGAAAAAAATATATAGCTTTGCTCATTCTTCATACTTTTGTTGTGAGAATTATCCCAGAATCAAGATAGGTATCTACTTTGGATCTGGCTGATTGTGTATAGAAAAATGTAAGTAACTGGTGTTCGTAGACTTTGAGAAAGAGTCTTCCATGACAATATATCTCTTGTTGTGAGATAATTCATTTCAAAAGCAAAATGAAGATTTCTACAAGCTAGAGAAAACTTGGTTTTCAGGTATTTTCTTCTTATAATAAAAAGTATGTCATTTTCAGTTTTTCTGGATTTGGAGATAACATATGCACCTTTCTTAGGTGCTGTCTGAATGCTACTAGTATTTTCTATTTTATATATTGATTCTGAACAGTTTCAAAATTTTCTCTCAACTCTAAGATGTCTTCTACTGTATTTCAGTTACACCCACACACGTCTAAGCTTCCATTTCTTATCTGTAATACTGTAGTATTGGTGACATTTACAATATCTTTGCAAAGGGGCTTTATAAGATTCTCTATGTAAAGCACATTGTCTGGAATATGGTAAGATTTCATTAAATCTCAGCTATTAATATCACTACTACTACTGAGATTAAGCGCATACGTGATAGCATTAGAAGTTAAGTATGTATGGCTTTTAACAGGCTTGGGTTTGGTTTTTTCCTGTAGCAGACTGTGAAGTTCAACTCTTAGGACCCAAAATTAGGCACTATGGCATAGGTACGTGTTACCATAGACTCCCTGTGGGCTTCCTCAAATCTGGGAGTGTTTTCCACGGAAATAAACTGTCACATGACTCTGGATTCCTGGAGCTTGTGCTTATTTCAAATTAGACAACAACAACAAAAAAAGTTGTAGAGAAGAGCCAAGCTTCAACTGAGATCAGTATAAAGAATCCTAAATATCTAGGGGAAAAAATGTATCCCATAGCTCAAATACCTGCCATACTGTGCTGAATAAAAAGGGATCATCTCCATCACTAAGATGTTCAGAAGAAGTAACATTCAGCTCTTCATAAATGTTAGCAAATGTTATATGGAATTTCTAATTAAAACCTCAAGATGGTCATAAACAGTGGATATTTCTGATCTTATGAGGAAGAAAATTTGAGCCATTAGAAATATTTTCTCATGATTGCCATAGCCTAGTGTGTTGGCTCTTAAAGCCAATGATAAGGAGCAAAATTTTATCTTGAGGTTCTTTAATTGATTTAAAAGTTAGGTGATTTACCTTGGAAAGTAAATCTTGGCTTTACTCTCATGAAACTAGTCAGTTGTAGGCTAGACTACAGTTTGAAATATAGGTCTCTTGGCATCACACACTATTTGTGGCTCCTCATTTTGCTGTACAATACGGGGTTACATAATTCAGTTTATTTTTAATGTTTAAAAGTTGCATACTTTTATACAACACATTTTCTCAAACCCACCCTGATTTTCCTCCTCTATAAACACCATTGTTATTCCTTCCCAAGTCTATAAAATCTAAATTCTTCTCAGTGATAGCTCTATGTGAATAGATATAGGTCCATCTAGTGGGGCATGGATAGCCTCTCAGAGACCACATCCACGAAGGAAACTAACACTCCATTCCAACAGCTGTCACTTACTAAGACTTCTTCAGCATACAGACATATCCACATATAAAGAATACAATTATAAAAATATTTAAAATGCCAGAATATAAAAATCAACACTTAAAAAGATCAATTTTTATAACAATAAAATCTACTTGAAAAATAAATTCAATTGTCAAGCAGTTTTATTGACAATACATGAAAAAGAATAAAGTATTTATTAATAATTTAACTAAGCAGGTGAAAAGTCCTGTAACTTACCTCTCTACATTCTTTAGTAATAATCTGGCTTTGGTCCTTTTGTCCTATCAAGATCGATTTTGCTTCAAACTTGGCTTCTAGGTCTTTAATATTCCACCACCCCTTGCTGTCTCTGTGTTGTATAGAAAAATTCTCTGAGAAAAAGTTAAAAATCAAACAGCAAGAAACAAATAATACATCTTGGTGGGAAGGTCCTATTGTGAAATATTAATTGACGATGTGTTACATTTGTTTATGCTGTGGAACATTTGTCTAATGATGCAAAGATGTGTTACATTATTTTATATTGCATTTGTTTAACTCTGTGAAGCTGTTACTTTGCTTGTCTAAAACACCTGCTTGGTCTAATAAAGAGCTGAACATCCAATAACTAGGCAGGAGAGGGCTAGACAAGGCTGCCAGTCAGAGAATAAATAGGAGGAGAAAAAAAGATCAGCACGGAGAAGGAGGGAAGGACTCCAGGGACCAGCCACCCAGTTACCCAGCAAGTCAAGGAGTAAGTAGTAAAGAAAGGTATAAAGAAAGGTAAAAGCCCAGAGGCAAAAGATAGATAAAATAATTTAAGAAAAGCTGGCTGGAAATAAGCCAAACTAACGCTGGGCATTTGTAAGTGAGAATAAGCCTCCATGCAACTCTTTGGGGAGCTGGGTGGTGGGGCCCTCAAAGAGTAAAGAATAAAAGCAACCAACTACAATATCCATAAGACGACAGATGTTCCAATGGGAGGAGCAGCATTCCATCCTGCACGGAAGCTCTTAAAGCTCAGGGAATAAATAAGCAAAAAGCTTCAGGAAGCTCTTACTACTGACCAGATTCACTAGGTCTGTCTCTTCCCAAGGCCATATAAGCAGTAAGGACTCTCAGACCAGTCATAAGCCTGAAAGAAGCAGAGACCAGCTGAGTTCCCCCGGAAGAGGCTCAGAAGAGCTGAGATGCCCAGAAAGGACACAGTCCATCTGTTGAGCCACTTGCAGGCTGTTGCCAGACTTCATGAACTGTCACTCATGATGGGGTGAGCTTTTGGTGGTGTGACTGTCTCCAAGTCGTTTCTCTTCCTGTGGTAACTCCTGATACTCCGGCAAGTCCAATAAACCCATTGATTCATACTATACTGGGTTTTGATGGTATTCATACATAGGTCTGCTGTGAGTTCCCTATCTAAGGTGAGTAGATGTTTGCTCATGTCTCTCTAGTCAGAGTGTCACCCTCTTTCCCCTCCTTACACAGTTTCCTTCCTCTGCTACCCTGGAGTGCTTCACACATCTTTCTGCTGCTGTGGCCAAGGCACAGGGCACAGCCGCTGCTGCCTTTGCTGCTGCTATGACCACTCAGCTGACGCTTCCGCAGTCTCTCTGCATTAGCAGCTCTTCCTGCTCCACTAATGATGAGGGTCATAAAAGGGAAGATGGAAAAAGAAATAGATGTCCTCTAATGAGCCCAATGTTGTCGTACCAGGGTACAACGCAGGAGGGCATCACATGACTGACTCAAAAAGTAAGCGGAACAGGCTGATTGTGGAGCCGAAAGGACTCTTTGGCAAGAGTGGTTGCACTACTCATTGGAAAATGTAGAGATGGTGGACTGGGCTCTCCTTCATGCTGGTCTGTCAGGTAACTCTTCCCTTTGTGATAAGGTTGCAGATGGCTGCAGGACCAGCTAGAGTTTACTGGAGATGGTCCTGGGAAGTGTTTTGCTTTTTGAGGGCCAATCAGGCTATGTGGAGTGTCCCTGACAAAAGCATGTCTTCTGCTATAAGAGTAGAAGGACTCTGAGCAGAAAATGTCACATCTCCTTTCAATCAAGGAAAAAGAAAACTCACATTCTGCTGAAATGGTCAATCAGGTTTGCAACTCAACTAAAGTTGCAATTCAGTACTTGCGTTGTTTTTGTCTTGTTCTTTCGTTTGCTTGTTTTGTTTTGTTGTTGTTGGTTTATTTGTTTTATTTTGGTTTGGTTTTTCGAGGCAGGGTTTCTCTGTTTTGTTTTTGAAATAGGGATTTTTCTGTAGCTTTGGAACATTTCCTGGAACTCTGTAAACCAGACTGGCCTCAAACTCAGAGATCCACCTGTCTCTGCCCACAGAGTGCTGGAATTAAAGGCGAGTGCCACAACCACCTGGTGTTTTTAAGAGGCATCAAAGATTGTTAAAAAAAACTCAATTTAGCTTTACAAAATGCAGGTTTAGGGCATGGAGGATATAGTCACACACCTAGCTACTAGGATCAAGATTCAGTCTCTAGCAATGGGGAGAAAATAATTTAAAATTAAAATTTAGCCGGGCAGTGGTGGCGCACACCTTTAATCCCAGCACTCAGGAGGCAGAGGCAGGTGGATCTCTGTGAGTTCGAGGCCAGCCTGGTCTACAAGAGCTAGTTCCAGGACAGGCTCCAAAGCTACAGAGAAACCATGTCTCGAAAAACAAAAAAAAAAAAATATTTCAAAATGGTTTCTCATGATGAAACAAACCGAAACATGTGAAGTCCATGAAAGCAGAGGAAGATAACTGGGTATCCCTTAGACCACCTTAAAGTTGCGTCACCTATGGCATAGGGCATCGTGAGTCCCTTACAATTCTATTAGCCTTTAACTGGCCTTGGTTTCTGTCCTTAAAATGATAGCTTCTAATATTCTGATAAAGTTGTGTCAAAATTACGCAGGGAGACATCATAACTAGTGAAAATGATATAAGATATATTTGTCATAGAAATCCTATAACACTGACAGTACTTCTGAGTATATAACTGATAAATTCAACTATGTATACGTATGATTTCATGTACTGTGTGCCACACACCATGTAGCAGTTTGGGCACATTCGATAGCCATTTTGCCAGGTGTTTAATTTATACTTGAGAAGCACTTGTGAGCATTAAATTTTCTTCATGTATGTTCAAATTATCAGATATACCAAGGTTATATAAGAACTGGGCAAGTGTCTGTTTATGAATTCAGGTGACCCAATTACTTAGAAATATAAATTTATGAAACATAAATGAAACCAAATATTGTCCAAAGGCAATTAGGGAATTGGTAAAATTTGCTAGATTTTAATAGAATTATATGGAATGCAATTCAAATAGCATCCTCTTAAAAGAGAAGACAGGTTCTTACATTTGTGACTGTAATGAAATAAAAACTTTTAAAAAGTAAAACTAAAAGTCAGTTGACTTCTCTGCATACATAAATGATCCAAGATGTTACCCTCACAATTCTTACTCTGGGTGTATATAAAAGGAACCTAATACAAAAAGTGCATTTTTTTATTTTCTAGTAAAATGCATATGCTAACACTGAGTGTTGTAAAGGTTAGTGTTATCAACTTGATAGCATATAAAATCTCATAGGAGACAAACCTCCAGGTACACCTGTGAGAGATTTTTTTGAGCTTTTGGGCATGCCTATGAGACATTGCATCAAGTTGCAAATTGATGGGAAGACCCATCATAAGAGTAGGCATGGTGAAACCTTTCTCACCAGTTCTGGCAAACCACCTGGCTTCCTCCTTTCTGTAGTTGTTTGTGCGGCTCAGCACCATGGAAAAGCTTTTAAGTGAAAACCAACCCTGCCTAAGCACAGTGACTATAAAAATGGACATATACAGGTCTTAGTAACTTTTTTTTTAATCATCATGAAGAAATATCTGACATGGGCTGGAGAGGTGGCTCAGCAGTCAAGAATATTGGGAATATTGGCCCTTTTTCCTAGGACCACAGTTCTATTTTAAGAAGCCACGTGGGCTTCCTGTGCACCCAATTCTTTCCTACATTTCCAGAACTAGCTTAGGTTCCATCCATGGGACCCTTCCAGGAGAAATAACTCAGAGTGACTATTGGGTTTTCTTAAATCTTACCATTTGGAAACACGTCAGACCCACATTCTGTACTCATCTGTATTTGATGCTAAGTATATTTCTGGTTATTTGAGGGGCGGTCGGGAAATGGCAGTAATCTATACTTAGGCGGTGCACAGGAAGTCCTGCTCCATCCATTAGCAACTTGTGGGCCAGACAGAAGGACCTATCATATCACAGAGTGACAGGTCAATCCATAAGGCAGAGGGGAACACTGTAAAAATCCCTAATCTAGTCCAGGGTTCAATTAAGAATCTGAAGCTTAGAGAAGATATAAAAGCTCATGCTGTATGGTTTTTCCCCCCACAAAGGAAGAAAAATCAAAATACTACTTTTCAAATAATCCTGTTTGCTTTGGATGCTAGAGAGAAAGGGGGAAACAGGCCAGAAGTAAAGTCATCCTCAGGCACCATGCCAGGAAAGTAATAAATGTATTTGTATTGCTGGACTGACAAACTTCATGTTTTAGATGTTAAGAGGAGTGAGTTGTGGCTGCTCACGTAGAACAGACATTAGGAGATTAGGAAGGAAAAGAAGGAGCTGGGGTTTACCACCAGTTTCCTGCCCCTTTTTAAGTTTTATTTATTTATTGTGTATACACAGTGTTCTGCCTGCATGTATGTCTCCACGCTAGAAGAGGGCACCAGAAGGTTGTGAGCCACCATGTGGTTGCTGGAAATTGAACTCAGGACCTCTGGAAGAGTAGCCAGTGCCCTTAACCTCTGAGCCATCTCTCCAGCCCCTGGAAGCCCCTTGTTAAGTAACAATCCAAACAGCACCACTGATATCCTCAAAATTGCTCTCTAATAAGAAGGATGGACAGGGAAAGAACACATTTAGCATCCCAGTCCAACCACAACATGTTAAAATTGATAAGACAATGAGATATCCAAGAGTACCATTTCAAGCCTAACATTACTCATACTCATTTGGTCTAAGACATAAATAATTTAGTAATAACTCAAAATTGTGAGTCATATGTACTGGGTATTTTATGTTTGACCCTCAGCTCCAACACACATATTTTTAAAAACTGCTTTTTAATTTTAAATTTTTAGATTATGAACAAGTTGAATTTTTTTGTATATATTTAAAAAGTTATATATAATTTTAAAGCTTTTTCCTTAAATGGAACATTTATATGTCAATTACGAAATCAGTATTTTCTACTTAAATGTGAAATGGTTTATAAAATACATAAATGTTGGCATTCTCTATAAGGTCCAAACCAATGTTTCAGTGAGACTGTCTATTTTCCATATTATTCTGTATAAGTATTAAGAGGTATCCAATGTATATACCCTGAACTGGACATCTTCTGTTATCGGATTGGTGACTACCCCAGTTGTCACCAGAAAGTCTTCAGCTAAGGACTGATGGAGGCAGATTCAGAGACCCACAGCCAAACACTGAGCCAACTTTGAGGAGTCCTTCTGAGGAAAGGGGGGAGGGATTGTAGGAACCAGAGGGGTCAGGGACATCACAGGAAAACTCACAGAAAGGGGTACCTTGCCTCATGGGAACTCACAGAATCTGAACCAACAGCCCGGGAGCCTGCATGGGACCAACCCAGACCCTCTGCATATATGAGACAGTTGTGTAGCATGCTCTGTATGTGGGACTCCTCACAATGGGAGCAGGGTCTGTCCCTGGAGCTTTACCTGGATTTTGGGAACCTATTCCTCATGTGGGATTGCGTTGCCCAGACTGAGTAGAAGGGAAGGTGCTTGGTCTTATGACTGCTTGATATGCCATGCCTTGCTGATGTACAGGGGAGACCTGGCCCTGCCTGAGTAAATACAGAGAAGGGGTGAATTAGAGGAAGGAACAGAGCAGAGGTGGAGGAAGGGAATGGGAGGAGAGGAGGGAAGGGAGACTGCAGTTAGGATATAAAATTAATTAACTAAATTTTTAAAATATTAATTAAAAATGGCATTCAGTGCTTCTCTTCCTAGGTTACTCAGTACTTTATCTGTGAATGACTTACTGAACTAACATTAGCTGATTCATATATAATTTTATATGCTGAATACTGAATGGCACTGCCTTCAATGTAATTGCACTGGACAAAGTTCAGTTGAATTGGGGATGAGTTGAGTTAATTCAATTAAACTCAATTCACTACAAACCAAGTTAAGTTTCAATGAACTGATTGACTCAAATAGACTAGAGTGAAAAAGACAGGTGCCAGTCCTGGTAAGCAACTGTTTTCTTGCTTTGTCCCTAGGATTGGGGACATGTTAGTATAAAGCACATATTCAACAAATCTGTGAAATATAAGTAAAATAGCTATGCTTGATAATCAACGTAGGTTGACATTTTGTAACCATTTTTAGTCCTGTGTACATGGACACTGCACTGTTTGGTAGGGAGACAGACGTTGAGGAAGAAAGGTCCTGTTGATAAACTAATCATACTTTGTTGTTACTCATAAACCAGTAAGTAGGCAAGCAAACTACAGAGCAAAATAGAATCACTAATATAGATACTGTTTCTTTGTTTCCTGCCCGCTCAGACCCGAATAATCACATAGAAACTATATTAATTATAACACTGCTTGGTCTATTAGCTTAGGCTTCTTACTAACTAGCTCTTACATCTTAAATTAACCTATTTCTATTGATCTGTGATTAGCCACAAGGCTGTGGTTTACTGGGTAAAGTTCAGGCATCTGTCTTCAGCAGCTACATGGCGTCCCCTGCGACTTTCTTTTTCTCCTCAATCTGCTTAGAATTGCCACCTTGCTCTATTCTATGCTTTCCATAGGCCCAAAGCAGTTTCTTTATTAACCAACAATAATAAAACATTCACAACATACAGTGGGGAATCTCACATCACACTACTGAGTCTGTAGCTATGGGAGAGCTATACCATGTGCCATGAGAGCAACACATGTTGATGCTATGTTATGGAACAGCTTAGCAAGCGACGGCAATCAACCCCAAGTCCTCTGCCAGGCCCAACCCATATGGCTGCATCCATGAAAGGTCACTGACTTGCGCAAGAGTAAATAGTAATTCTCTCTGCTTCACTCCCAAACTGCCTGCCTTCTGTGGTCTGTCTCATAAAATCCCCAGAAGGATTTTCTCAATCAGTTCAGCACATGGCTCAGACTCAAATCACGAAGGTTGCCAACCAAAATCTTATTTCAAGCAGGATAAGAACCTGATGGTACACTGGCTTTGCAATATTCATCTAACTGTGAAGTGATGACTAGTTCAGAGGGCACAAGACCATCTCTGATCCTCCAACACTCTTTTCTAAAGCTATGACATTGGTTTGACTCATGCTTTCTCCTATGCCTCTAGTTTCAAATTGCTGCTAGATCTCCCTCCCACAAGCCACATTCTATAGATCTATCCCTCAAGTATCTATTTGAAATTACTTAATGCTCCTTCTCTATACTCACTCTCCTAGACACTCTCATTCTCCTGGCTCCAAGCAAGATCTAATGGTCTTGGTGTCTCAGAATCTATCCTCTTCTCTATCTTGCTGCTCAGTTATCTGGTCTGAAGATACTTCAAATGTCTCCCAAGCGGCCCAAGTTATTCCAGAACAAAATGCTGACTTATGTTGTTCTTGAAGTATGTTTATACCTATGCCCTCTCCTTTACATGAGATGTCATTCCCTAGATGTCTCCTTCCTCAAGCCTCAAACCTTGGAAGTTGCCCTTGACCCTGCATTTCAGTCAACCTTCAGTTACCTCTCCTAGTTCCCAATTAGAGAGAATTCTTTCATGATGAGGTGGGGGAACCAGTTACAAAAGGAGATGCCGTAGTCTTGTCGTCTAACTCTGGCTCCCCTAGAACTATGCAATAACAATTTCATTTGTGGCTGTCAAGACTTAACATTGCTAGCAAATTCTCCAGTAATTCTTAAAGTATAAAAACCACTTAATAATAAGGACCTTCAAATAAATGAGTCCCCCATTTACCTCCATATCTCTATCTCTCTGATCTTTTCATGGAACACATGAAATTTTTTCTTAATGGTCTTTCTCAGGTCACCTTTAAAACAGACTCCTTAAAAGTCTCCCTACAGAGGTCCATATAGTTTGTGTTATAGGCTTTACCAGGTGAAGTGCCCTTAACTATCTACTACTGTCATGATGGCCCAATAGGTGCCACAGAAGGTACATAAGCAAATGTAGGTGAGTAGGTTTCCATCAAAATATATTTACAGAAAGAAACAGCTGGCTCATTTCCCACATAATTATGAATGACCTTTGAAGGCTGATTTAGTTGATGTGGGATTCCCCTCTGCATGCTGTTAATAAAGGAACTGCTTTGGGCCTATAGCAGAGCTATAGGGGAACAGAGCTTGGTGGGGAAAACTAAACTGAATGCTGGGAAAAAGGAGGCAGAGTCAGAGAGAAGCCATGCAGCCCCGCTGGAGCCAGATGGAACTTTATCCGGTAAACCACAGCCATGTGGCATTACACAGATTACTAGAAATGGGTTAAATTAAAATGTAAGAGCTAGCCGATAAGAAGTTAGAGCTAATAGGCCAAGCAGTGTTTTAAATAATATAGTTTCTGTGTGTTTATTTTGGGGCAGAGCAGAACCAACAAGCAGTCTGCCCCCAACATTTAGTGGCTTTCTATTTTTCTAAGAACAGCACCGAAATTCTTTATCATAACTTGTAAAGTCCTGCAACCCCAGCTTCCTTCCAGCCACACCTGCCCGTGAACTTACCCACCCCTGCTCCTGTAATAACCCAGCCATTAGCTTCTGACACATAGACTCCTATTTCCAGGATGAGTTTCTGCCTGTTAGTACCTATTTAGAATGTCCTTCGCCCTGTTTCTGCATAGACATTGAGAGCATGAACAAAGGAATTAGCCTGGGTTCTAAAAATAGACCCACCAGTTACCTTTCTGTACCTCTCTCTTCAACTTACAAATGAGGAGAATAGTATTTCCTATCTCATCAGGTTCTTAGGAGGCTTACATGTAAGATTCTTAAAAACCTATTAAAGATGTAAGAGTATTAAGTAATACATGCTCACACTGAAGAAACATGTGCACAAAGAAAGTATTTGAAACTGGGACCATTCTTACAATTTTTTTTTAATTTCACAGTACAGGCAGAACTCTATGGTATCTCAAGTACAGCAAACAGAAAACTGAGATCTTCAAGAAGTATTTAATATGGATATATGTCTGTCTATTTTATAAAAAATAATGAAGTTTCCAATGGCTACATGGTGTGCTTATGATGCCACCCTCCTCTTGCAAAACACTTCCCTGTGTGCATTTTCTCTCAATTGGTCCAAAGATGACAGGGACAGACTTCTAACTAAGCTTTAGGGTTGCAGAACAATGACCAACTGTGAAGTGGCCACAGCAAACTGCACAGTTCTCCAGTTGTTCCTGGGCTTTGTTTTTTTTTTTAATTTATTTTCTTTTATTTTATATCTGTTGGTGTTTTGCTAGCAGTTATATCTGTATGAGGGTGTTAGACCCCCCTAGAACTGGAGTTACAGACAGTTGTGAGCTGCCATGTGGGTGTGTGGGTGCTGGGAATTGAACCCAGGTCCTCTTTACCACTGAGCCATCTCTCCAGCCCCCACCTTGTTTTGTTAAGAGGATCCCTGTGCCTTGCTGCCAAGGAAAACTAGTGCTGTTTCAGAACAACTCACCAATCCCCAGTGAGCAAGTCCTAATCCCTCCAGCGCAGCATGCGGTCAATTTAAAGTAAATGTTAAATTCTCTGACTACCAATTCAATTAACTAGCGAAGCCTGGAATGCTGCAATTAACATTTAACATAAAAGCAGGAAAAACTGTTGACTGGGATCTAAGCTGTGTCTGCCGTGTTAATTTTTCCAAGACTGTTTAGCAGTGCCTTGGGACTCCCCGCACTTTTGAAAGACACATATTTGAGGTCAGACAATGGGTCTAGGGAATGGCCGAGAAACAACGAATGGCGTTAAGTTCCTCTGTGGGCTGTTGTGTTACATTTTACAAACTGTCTCTCTTGGGTCATTAATAACTGTCAGAATGGGCTGAAAAACAACCATTCTGGATGAGTTTCGGCCCTCACTATTGCATTCAATGGCCAGTATGTGCGTTCTTGTCAACAGGACACTTTTCTCATCCTTATAGCTTTGTGGGCTACGATGGGAAACGGAAGCTTGTAGAAAGAAACACACTGACCCTTCTTGGCCAGTTAACTGATTGGCTAGGGTTTCAATGGCTGTGGAGAGGTTCCAACATTGCCGGTCCAGAGACTCTTTACTATTTACCTTGGGGCATCTTTAACCCCTTAATAGCCATTTATTAACTACCTCTTTAGGTGACCTCACATCCTTGTGAACCTTAGGCACTTTGGAATGTACATACAAAACCACACGCTTCCCCCAGTCGAATGGTTAAGAAGGTAGCCAGACATCATCTGTGGTTGGTGGCAGAAATGCAGACACTTGGCTGTAACCACCCCCCTCTCCATCTGATGGACCGAATAATGTCTCTGGAAAGTGCCCAGGTTTATGAGTCCCTTTATTCTGTTGCTACAAAAACTGCATGGAACCGTTACCATGTTGAGACATGGAAATGGAGGCAGCCTGAATCCCTCGTCCTGAGCTCATATTTGACTCCAGAATGAACAGTTTCTTATTCTCTTCGAAGTGACAGTTATTATTGAGTTGACAGCAACTCTAGCCTTATGCCTAAATACCTGGTATGAATTTTTTTCTTTACTTTCTTTTCCCATATGTTATTATGATATAGGTTGAATATTTGCCTTTCTTTATGTTCCATGTGTTTTGATTGACCGCTATATATATTTTTTCCCCAAGGTGACATCTGTCCTGTGAGTGAATTCACAACCACATAAATATGTAGAACACACACAGACACACATACACACACATGCCACACTGCACACACATGGTTTAAGAATTTTAATCTACTTCATGATTAATTGTCCATACTTGACTCCTGTAAATTTTCCAGGTCTAATTTCGACCTCTGACCTACGAGAGGTCAGTATTAAGGTAAAGCTAGCAGCTTCCTTTTAAGAAGTGTCTGATATCTTTGAAAAACTAAACGAAATGGTCTCAAAACCACACCAGACTTAGCTCTCCTAGCCTGGGAATAGGGATTTTGATGTTAAGTCATCAATATCGTCAGAATAGTATTTTCCAGAACATTATAATTAAAATATATGGAAATTGTAGGTGTCATTTTGCCCAAGTCTCTGAGACAAAGGGAGGAAAAATGGAAGCAGGGGAGGCCCAAGACTGAAACAGATCAGACTGTGCGTTATCCAAGCGTAGAAGGTTTTCTCCTGAAGTATGATTTTGTAGCATTTACCATGAGTCAGTGGTTAACTTTTCTCTGACTTTTAAGATCACCGATTCAAGAAAATACAGAGGTACATACATGTATAGAGATGCAAGACACTTAGATCCTTCTATTTAGAAAGACCGAGTACATTTTTTAAGTGTTTACTTTTCTGATTAGAGAGTGAAATCCATTATAGAAAATGCAGAAAGTTACTCAAAACATTATTTCATCTACCATGGAGAATTAATATTGTCCACTACACAGCATTTGCTCTAATAGATACTTAAATACACACACACATACATACGCTCTTTCTATATGTGTATTGTCTATGTATTTTTAATAGCCTTTATGGGATTAATAACATTTTTCTTGTACAGTTTTATGCTACATGTTACAGCAATTTAATTTCCAGTTAGAATTCTCATTAACTCTGGGATCTTCAGCAAGTTGCTTAGCCTCTTCAATATTTTATTTGAGTTTTATATTTTCAACCATGAAATTAAAGACCTAGCTGGGGTTTTATTAATATTTAGCTACATTTCCTACTATCATTTATTAATATGTTCCTTTCTCATTATTTTACAATTCTTCCTTTACCATACAGTAGGTTCTTATATCTATATCAAATTTGTTTTTATTAATCAATTTAGTTAATATATATTTATGTTGAATCATTAGTGAATATCTAATATGAAAAGTGCTCTCATTTTATTATTTTCAGAATGTCATTAGGTTTTCTCATTCACTGGTTATTCTTGCAGGCTATCACCTAGTACATTCTGTGTGAGGACCTCTCAGTTTGCATAGTTTAGATCTTTATAGTATCAGCAGAAATTTCATTCGTGGATAATATTTTGTCTTAGTTTCACAATAGACAGTTTCAGGGATATTCTGTATAATATATTTCTTCCTTTCAAAAACCAGTTCAGACAGATAAAATTATAGCCACTTTTAAGTGAGGAAAGTTCAGAGAGATAAGTAACACATTCAAGGTCATAAAACTAATACAGCGCAGAAGTAGAATTCAAATTAACCCATGTGTATCTATATGCACATATTTACTTCAAGGACATTAGTCTTATGATGCATCACACTGTCCATTTCAAATGGGAAAAACCAATAATTTCCTTGTTTATATACATTGTGATGCACATTTAGAATAAGGAACAAATGTTGAATGTAAAAAAAAATGCAATTGAAGAAAGAAGTGACTGGAGAGAAACATCCAGAGGTGCTCTGAATTCAGTGCTGTGGACAAGTGAGTATGGGGCATGGCAGGCAGAGCAAGCATGCACACAGCATGCACACAGGTCTACCCAGGTGTTTCCATGCCTTGCTTCCTACATAATAGTCAATACATCGTTCATTTCAATCGTAAGTTCTAATCAAATATACTCAATTTTATTTGAAACTAAGTAAGCATAGTGAGAACTAAAAAAATAAAGATAATACTATTCTGTGTTGAGCAAAGTGGCTCACATCTGTAATCCCTGTCCAAGAGAATGAGACAGAAAGAACACCACGTCTCAGGCTGGTTTGGACTGCATGAGTTCCAGGACATCTTGGACCTATAGAATGGAACCATTAGTGTCTCAAGAAAAAGTGAGGAAAATAAATAAATATTAAGATTATAACAAATATACTTTTGTACCATTCCTACTTCATCTGATAACCTCATTTTACTCTTATCTCATTCTTAAACTTTACTAAACTTCACTACTTAACTTAGCTCATTGAACAGTATTAGAATGGATCATTTCAGGGAAATGACAGGAGTAGACTCTTCTATAGGGTCTATGACCTCTCCAGCCACAAGTAGTTTGATAGGCTTATAGTACCAGGCATGAGTTCCCTCCTGTGGAGCAGACCTTAGGTTGAATAGGCAGCAGTTTCTTAACCCTAGGATAAAAGTACCATGATAGCACAACTGGGGATATCTTCCTGGACCATTCTTGAAGATGGGTGCTTAAAAGAAATCCCACTAGCTCAGAACTGAGTATAATAGAGGGTTATTTATTTAGGGGTAGACTCTCTGCACTGAACAGGAAACAGGAACCGAATCACACCGCAGGAAGAGAGGTGGGATGAGCGCTTTACAGCGGCATATATAGTATAAGAGGCCACACCCAAGTGGGCAGGTAACTTAAAGGCTACTGGCTGTAGGAATTCCTATAGCACATTCTTTATCGTGTTAAATATTTATCCTTATACCTGCAGAGAAGTGATGCTTCCATCCTCAAAGGAACTTGTTGCAACAGATGGAAATTATTACAATGTGTCAAAATGCGGGGAGTGAGGGTGCTCAGCCTCAAATGACACACCTGTAACATAACCCTATGGCTGAAGGGGACATGGTGATGTTTGAGAAACAAGGTCCTAACATGCAGTTGCCATAACTCACTCTGTATTATCGGACGATTACTAAAAAGAATTTTCCCCCCAATATTTTGCTTTGACCCACATCTGAAAATATTTGCTTTGCACCTTGTTTCAATTTTCTAGTTGTTTTGGTTAAAGGCTGGTCCATTAAAAACTAGCTCATGAGGACCAGAACCAAGACTCTCTAGGAACTGTTCTATGATTGGGAATAGCTGAATCATCTAGATAATGTACAGCCAAGTACGAGCATGCAAGTAATTCCATTTGCTTCTTAATGTCTAGACCGCAATGGGATCACCACCTTCTCCTTTTCCGCTGGCTGTTAAATTGGGTGCAGACCATTCTTCCATTAACGGTGTGACACCTGGTCTTTCTCTGGATTTTCTGATTAGGTATGGTTACATTTTAAATCCTCTGACAACTGTGTTTGTGCAAACACAAAGTGACATTCATGCTAGGAGTATTTACTGCATCATGACCTGCAATAGGCGATTCTTAAACCACTTAAATATCAATTGTTGAGAGCAGTTAAGCGACTTATTTTTGTCAAGCAGTGTAGTTTAAAGGGAAAAATGGACAATGTTTCTTTAGTTTTACTTGTAGAAGTGAAATTACCTGTAAGAATTCAATGCTTTTATATATTGTTGGCCATAATATGCAACATGTTTATAAATTATGGGGTTCGTTAAGTTATATAATTGATAATAATGAACTTACAGCAATTAGCATAGCCACCATAACTTTGAAGTCTGTTCATTTTTCTAGAAATTTATCAGTTTTCTTCTTTGGTTAGCCCCATACACTTACACAATGCACTCCAGTTACTCTCGCCATCACCATTCTCCTGTCTCCCTCCCATTCCTGGTCAACCATGCTCCTCTTTACAAACCCCTTTTCTCATACTTAGGTCTTTTTGCTTTGTCTTCTGAACTACTGAGGTTAACAGGGTCTATGTCTCTACGGATTTGAAACGTTTCACTGGCGCCTAGTGGTCTCATTTGTGGGACACAAGGGATAAACAATGACTGCCCCCTTCCCCACAATCCAGGAGTGACCAAGTGTTTAGTGTGATTCTGCCTTGATTTACTAATGGCCAGTCCCCTGAAGGCCCAGTGAAGGCCATCACAGCTTCTGTGAGATCAGGATTACAATGGGTATGTCCAGTTGAGATGATAGCATTCACAGCCCTTCTTCCCTCTTTTCAGGGTCTCCTATTGTTGCTGCCCTCTCTTCACGACATCCTGAGCCTCATAGTGTGTGGGCTGAGTACCCTATTTTGTGCTAGGCCCTCAAGCATCTACTTTCAAGAGCCAAAGAACAGTCTTCTAAGAAGAAAATGGGCAAAGCACATGAGAAAGCTAGGAAGGGAATACAGCAAACAGGAGGGAGAAACAGACAGTCAGAGACAGACAGAAAGACAGGAGAGATTTGAAAATCATAGTTAACTGAAATAGAAAGTTTTGATTTAGGATGCCATGACTGTCAGAAAAAAAAAAATAAGTGTGGTCTTCAAATGATGTTCCGTGAAAAGAGGTGAAAAGCCTAAACTAAACCTGGTGGACAGAAGTAACCCCAGCAAGGTTAGAGTTTTCCTGAGGATGTTAGCACAGTTCCCTGTAGATGTCACACCCCAACAGTCGGTGGCAGAATTCTTCGTTGCCCCTCAAATTATAACAGATTCGTATATGACCCATGCATTAAAAAAACTAAATTAAGAGATCTGTGCAGCACACCTAACCTAATAACCAGAGCTCATGGTAAAGCGACAGTTGCTTCCTCTCATGATTATATGGCTGTCGAGAAGCTGAGCTTGCAGGTACTGCCAGCAGGAAGACAGAGTGTCGCCCTTCACATCCCTCACAAAAGAAAAGGCCCAAGTCCAAAATTCACAGTACAATAGCTCTCGTGACTCCATGTGACTCTCTGGGGGCATGGGAGTGCCATCTCTGTTCACCCACCCAGGTGTTAACCATGGCTGACCCTGCTTAGCTTCCAGTTCCGTCAAGATCTCACACACTCGGGGTGGTATGGCTGAGACTCATTCTTACAGTGCCTGATGCCTGGGGTCCTCTTGCAACACAGAAGGAGCTGAAACCCATAGTGCTCAAGCCAGAAGCACACTAGAATACCAGGCAATCATGACGGGTTCTCTGAACACATTTCAGGAAGATGCTAAAAGCTACAACACTTCCTGCTTATTTCCTCAAAATTTTACTATAATTAAACGATGGAAATTTCTCTGAATTGTTAGTTTTCTTACAACACTGCACACTGTATGACCAATCCTCCAGAAAGGGTTACGTTCAAGATGTTGTGGGCCTTACGGAATATAACACCAATGAAATGCAGGGAAAAAATGCGAAAACTAAGCCATATATGTATCTCCTTGCTTTCTTGTCCACAGCATTATAACATAAGTAAAAGAAACCAAATGGAGTTCCACAGGGCAGGACTCAATGTGGAGACACGGGGGAGGGGCGCTGGGAGGGAGAGTGAGGAGGAAGGAATCTGGGTTTTTTTTGTTGTTTTTTTTTTTAACCTCTTTTTTCCCCATGGGCCTTTAAGAACCAGTTCTTGATCCCTACGAGCCGGGACATAAACATTTTAGGTGTGGAGAAAGGACCTCTAAAGTTAGATTGGATGGACTGCGGCAAACCTCCTGCTCCCCTCAGAGATGCCAAACCCCACTAGCCTTAAGAGACTTCCCCTTTAAGAATTATGCAAATGAAGCAGTCAGAAAATTGAGAGACAAGGACAACCATTTGGTTTCTTTAACCGCCCGTGGCCAATCCTTCAAACTGAGACTATCAAATTAAAAGAAGTTTTTTTTTTTTTAAACACTTTTTTTTTTTTTTCTAGAGAGCGTCAAATCCGCAGGAGCTGGAGCTATTTAAAGAATCCGGCCCTGCACTGAAACTGCACTTTTGGCAGTGACCGATTTCAGCTGGAATTTCTGGGCAGTGTGCAGCAGCAAATTCTGTTCTTTTTAATATAATGGCAAGAACGCTGGAAGCAGGAGGGATGGCTTCAGGCGGTGCCAAATTCTAAATGAAAAATCTAACTATAGCTGTTCCCTTGACTCTCTGGGAGAGTTCGAAATGATTGCGTGGGACTCCCGGGTTAAAGGTGACCTCGGCGGGTCCGATTTGGAGCATAGCTCCTGGTCAGCTTGCCCTGCACCTGGCCCCCGGGGAGGATTTGCAGTCCCGTGACAATAGCAGAAGGAAGGAATTTAAAGCAACTTAGCTTTGGCTGAACCAGGAGCAGAGCCGGTATCAAGTGAAGGAGTTTTACCCTTTGATCTCTGAGCCCTTGAGCTACTGCGCGCGAAATAATCACTGACTTAGAAGCACGCACCTAACTTACCGTGTAAGCCCTGCAGCTAGTCCTTGTGGGTCTTTCTGAAGTCTATGATGTCACGCAGGGGTGAGGCGCCCGGAGAAGCAAAGGGGACATCAGAATGCATTCCTCTTGATGTGAATGCCGCAAGAGGCCACTGCTTGCTTCTAACGATTTCTCTATTCATGCCGCAGCCTTTTGCCCCTTACCAAATCATCTCCTCTACACTCTTCTTACAAAGGCAGGGGTTTTACCCATAGAAAAATAGGTCTGGGGTAATCTCTACCCATCTAAATAGACAGAGGGTTCAAATTCTGAGTTATGAAGTACCAGAGGATGACTAGAAAAAATCCATGTGATTAGGGTGTATTAGTTCCCTTTCTCATTGTTGTGGTAATATAATTAAAAGCCACCTAAGGAAGGAAGGGGTTACTGTGACTCCTGTCCGGATGGCACAGCTGCTCACAGCAGGAAGTCGGGGCTGCAGAAGCTTCACAGGGCAAGAAAGAAGAGCTAAGATGCTTGGCTCAGTTTCTCCTTTTCCGTCAATGTGTAGAATGGTGTCTTCACAGTTCAGGGGGTTGCTGGTCTTCTTACCCCGATTAACATAATCTAAATACTGTCTCATAGACCTGCCCAGTGGTCTTCTATATGATTCTAAATGTTGAGTTAACAACTCCAGCAATCACACAAGGTAACTAGCAGTCTTTGTAATAGGTATGGGGCCCTGTGGAAGAGACTAACTTAAATAAAGAGTGAGCCGGATGAACAAACTCAAATCAGACACTTGCTGTCTACCGAACAAGCAGGCACACCCCGCACATACACACAATCCCCCCACATACATACATAGGCAAACACACACATATGCACGAAAGCATGAATGCATGCACACACACGCACACCTACACACACTATCTTTGGGTGATCATCAGAAAGTGTAAGGCAAAAAAAGAGATGCCTTTCTTCCTTTGTTTCAGGCAGTCTTCAGTTTCCCCTTGAAGTGACAGATTTCAGTGACTATCACAAGTAGGTAACAGATAGTTTTCCTCCTTTTTAACAGGACATGAAGATGGACAGATTAGTGCTTGTAGGCAGAAGCAGCAATGCCTAGCGGGAACCACAGTGGGATCCAGGATGGCTGGTACCTCAGGGACATGACAGCCAGGAGACTGTGGGTACCAGTCTCTACAAGGGAGCCGATCAAAAATGGCAGGCCAGTTATCCCATTGGAGGCTCTGACTGCATACTTCTTGAGTACTAGGAGCCTTTCCAGGTGTGCAAAACACTTCGTGAACAACTAGCAGAGCTAAAATGCAATGTTTATACTTTTAACATAATCATATTTAGTCTGAGGGGATCTACCCAAACAATGTGCTTAGTCATCAGAGCAATGCAAAGGAAAACCCACAATGAGATATTACTATTTATTTAGAAAACTTAAGACAACAAAGTGTGCCCTCTGTTGACTCTGTACAGCTATAAACCTGTACATATATATGACATATATATATGATATATGAATATATGATATTCAGCATAGGATTCAGCTATAAACCCTTGAATTCCTTCACACAAACTTACAGGAACCATAAAAAAAATGGACCAAAATCTAATCACGGAAAAAAAAGAGTGCAAGACTCCATGATTTTGTAAAAGCCTCACTGAGCACGAGAAATCCCTGATATCTGAGCCCCAGGAGGATCTTCCCATTTCAAATGTTAGACTGAGCCTAGCAGCCATCCCCTGGGGCAGAATCTCCAGTAGCAAACAGGGGCATAACCAGCAGTCACCACCATCACAGCCGCTGTGCCGCACAGCAGTATTGTTTACCCCAGGCTAACCCCCTAGAAAATCAGGTTTCCATCCTTCCCAAGGCTTTCCTAGCAAATGTAACATCAAATAAGATTTCCCAAAGGCTGGTCTCCCTACAAAAAGGATGAAAGTGTGCTGGGATGCAGAAAACCAACCGAGCACGCACTCCCAATCCTGCTGTTTTCAGTTCTGCTCTAAAGGGACACATTTTATTATAAACAAAACCATGGCCAGGTCCTTCCTTGATTCCCGCCCCAGTATTCACACTGGAGGCCCTCAGTAGATGCGTACTGGAGTATAGCTTCAGTCTGATTTAAAAATGAACACTCTGCTTCCCTCTGAGTCCACCGTCCTTGAGTTACAGATTATGAAGGTGAAGATAAGGTTAGCATCCAAACAGGCAGTTTAATAGTGGACAGGGAAGAGAGAGACCACGAACAGTAAATGTAAAAGTAGTTAAAATAAAATACAGAACAGTCCTCAAATGACTTTTTCAAGGAACAGCATTCCCCCCGCCCCACACACATACACAATCTCCCTTTTCTCTGTTACAGTATTATGTGACCGTTGTCACAGTTGCCAGGGACTCATGAGGTTTTGCTGGACAGATTCTGAATAGCACTGCCAGTGTGACTTCATCAGGGTAAGACAACCTTGAGAAGTAGGAACGACACAGGTATAACTAAAGTCACACTTCCCTCTTTCCGCCCTGAGCTTTGAATCCAAACACAACTCAGTTCCTATGCATTCATTGTCTTATGAACTCTGAGCTCTGCTAAAACATTGATACTAACTGGAAAAGACAAGGCTGTTTAGACAGATCAGAAAGTGTTACCCCAATGTAGGCAGCCACAGGGCGACACCTTCAGAAGTTCATTTGACGATATGCTTAAAGACTGGGGGCTTGGCTTCCCTCACTTCTGGTCATAGGCACGTTGGAGGACCACTGGTGTAGGCAAAGAAGCTACTCTACTGCTTGTTTCTTCAAAACTCCAAGAGTACAAGGTATTTTATATCTCAAATATGCATGTTGACTTTCCAATGTGACGTCAAGGCAATCACTGTTAGAGATTAGATAACCTTGCATACAGTTGTGAAAAATGAAACAAGAACTTCAACCCATTACCAAATGCACTCCAAATGGATTTCATAGCTAAATAAAATACTTAAAATTATAAATATTTTAAGAAAATGAAAGAGTAAACTTATACGATTCAGAATAGATGAAGAGCTTTAAATGTGAAACAAATATTATCTACAAGAAAAAAATGAGAAATGGACTTTATGAATAAATTAGATGTTATTAAACAAAAATGAGGTCATTTCCAAGCACCGTGAAAAGAAAGCAAATCACAAACTAGAAGAAAATATATTTCTTCAGTAACTTCAGATCCTGAAATCCAACACCACTTTCAGGACTAGGAGGGCTGAGGCGCTCACGTGTGCATATATCAAAATATGTACACATAAACCCACACACCAAAAAAATAAAACAGATCTTTAGAGTAAAGAAAGATATTCAGAAAGAAAACATGTATATTGAAAGATATTTATCACCATTAGGGGAATATCCATCATTAGAGAAACGGACAAGGAAGCCATAGCAACGAATCACTGACAGCCTATTCTAAGTACTTCAAAAATTAGTATCAAATGTTGATCAAGACGTCCAGCCACCGGAGCAGGCCAACATAGTACATAGAAGAACCCATTGCACAGAAGTGCAGAGCTACAAGGCAAGTAAACACAACTCAGGGGCACGGGAGGTGTTAGAACCCTAGACTAAGGGTCAAAGCGATGCCCTCCTTCCCTTTAGCAAACACCGTTTTTGCTATCTACATTGCTTGCTTCCTCTGAAACCGAACAAGTGTTTGAAGAACACAGCTGACGGTTTTATTTTCTCTTCCTCAAGCACAATAGATAGAATCCTACTTTATAAACGGAGGTACACGGTGGGCTGTTGTAGACAGAGGGTGGCCAGGAAGACTTCAGAATGGGAACAAAAGCCCTTGCCCTACTGGGCCTGCAGTTTGAAGCAGAGGCTAAATCACTCCTTTGTTTCTGTCTTGTTTTCCTTTAATCCACCATTACACTCCTGATCCAAGGTGAGAGATGTAAACAGGGAGCCAGGGCTGCTTTTGGAGAAATTTCTCTTTGCAGGGAGAAATCTGAAAAGCGCCATTCAATTCCTAGCAGCAGCGTGTCCCAGCCAACTTTAGAGGAAGCGCTTGGCTTATGCGTTTGGAACATGCCTCAAAAGCTTGTTTTCCATTTGGTGCCACAATGGCCAAGGCCAGAGCATTTCGGCACGGTAAATGCACGTCCCGCACCTTGGAAAGGGCTCCTGAACTCATCCCAGGATGAAATGGAAGTCAAAGGGAGAAAGAGTTCCAGAGTCGTTTCGATGCAGTTTTTTTTTTAAGATATTAAGAATGAGAACAAAACCAGTTATGGCAATATGTGGACTCTCCAAGCTCTGGCCTGTTTCAAGCCCCACCCTCTCAGGGTGCCAAGCTGCAGGCCCCTTTCTTGGAGTTGTCTCAGTTCAGGCTCCACCCCCAGGGGTATTACCCCGCCCCCGAAAAAGCCTTGAGGCGGTGGCTCCATCCCCAGAGGGCATCAAAAGACCCCACACATCGTGTGTTTCCCTTTGAGGTCTCAGCTTCCCAGTGGTCCACCCGGGAATGCTTTGTTCAGAATAAACCTGGATTTATTAATCCGGTTTGATTGGCTTATTACATCAGCGGCAGCAGATTTTTACTAATCAGGGATTTAACTTAATATTTGGTGCCGAACCCAAGTAGAGTTGAGTTTTCTCGCTATCAGGTGGCCATGGAAAACCACTCTCCGTTCCGCCATCGTACAGACTTGCTCGGTGAATTACCCAATTTCAAGCCACGGCCTTTAAAGGTCTCCAGGACCGCCTTCCAGCACGCCTGTCAAGAAACTGCAGCGCCAGGCGGCTGGCCTGTTCTGGGGTAGAGACAGTCTCTACCTTTTGGGACCCTTGTATGGGAGACATCCTGCACAGGAGTACCCCAAACCTCCGACTGTTTTGACCCCAGGCTATTCCGAGGACCCTCTGTCTAGCCGAAAGGTGTAAATTTGCACCTTTGCAAAAGATGTTCTACGGAATTGGTAGACGACGCTGAAAATTATGTCGTAAGGTGTGTGTGTGTTAGTAAATGAGTTCAAACGGGAAGTTCAAATAAGATCATGTCTTTCTATTGACCCTATTATTAAATAAACAATTCCTATTCTACTCTCCGGTATTTCTGCAGCCAAATATAAAAACAGCTCGCGTTCAGTTTTCTTAAATCACCAAACTTTCTTTTTGACTGCTGTCATATCCAGGGGCAGTGTGCTTCTGAAACCACAAGAGGGCAGCAGCGCTGTATTTTCAATCAAAGGTTCTCTAGAGGCTCAGTATTGGCTCTGAATCAGCTGTTCTTAATCTATGGCCTTCAAACCCACCCTCTTTCATTAAACTCGCCAAAGACCACGGAAAACACAGATGTTTACACTATGATTCATAACAGTAGCAAATTACAGCGATGAAGCAGCAATGAAAGTAATTTTATGGTTGGGGGTCATCCCATCATGAGGAACTAACTGTATTAAAGGGTCACAGCATTAGGAAGGTTGAGAACACTGCTGTAAATGATCACAGTCGCAGTGTAACAAGTACATGTCCTTCTCCAAACTACTCTTTGAATTCTGATGGTGTGTTATTACTAAAGATACTTATACATTTTAAAAAGAAACATGCAATAATTTTAGTAAGTAAATTACGTCTTAAAGGGGCAAATATTTCAAAACTTCTTTAAATTTCATTTTTCAAGATCACAATGTTAGAATCATCCCTGTGACGTTTTCAGTAACAGGCTCTTAATTACAAGGACACATGGCCGTGTAACATTTGTGATAGTCGCAGACTTCTGTATTCTTAAAGATACCCATATTTAAAACACAAAAATCACTAAACACAACCACTTATGAGGAGTAGCTCTGATAACTGTTTGGCTACCTTCTGGGTTTAGGATAAAATAGCTTTATTTTCAGTGGCCTTATTTAGCCACCAGGTGGCGCTCCTAATTAAACAATGAAGTAGAAAAGCAGCGATTGAAAATGGAAAAGTTCCGCGTGTTTGGAATGTATTTATATACATGCGGGGGCTTTTGAAAGTCTAGGTTAATTTCGATGAAGTAGATACTTTGGAGAACTCATCTAACCAACAGAATACCGAACTTTTCATAAAGGAGCAGAATTGCCTATTCTATCACAGTCAGAAAAAAACCACTTCTATTATCTCTGAACTTGCTCCTTTTATTTCTCAAGCCAAACGACAACAGCAACAAAAACCCCGTCATTTTACTGCTTCTACTTTAGAAACGTAAAAAATAATTGCTCCCCAGAATCAACAGGGGGGCAGAGAATTAAAAAAATACACCTTTATCTGTGTTATCTACAGCCGCTGAAGTAGCGGTGTGCAAAGAGAAGAGGTAAAACTTCAACTCCACTCATCAAAAATTATGCCATTTAAACTTGGTGGCACAAATGGCATTCATTATCAATGATCCTAATATGCTACAAATGAATTATAAATGTGTCAACTATTTTATAATAAAATATATTCCACAGTGATTAGTATTTGTATTGCTGATAAAATTCAACTCATTGTGAAACATGGCTAAACAGATATGGGTAAATAATGTATTATAAAACTAGTTATGGCAATAGCTTGGGCTTGTAAGCCATCACAACCCCAGTGGTAGTACCGGCCACCCAGATCAGCATGGCCTTGGTAGCAGCATGGTCCCCGGCACCAATACGGTCCCAGATGACTTACTAGACCCTGGGCATCTGCAGAGCCCTCAGTGACAATAGTCACAGACACCGCCGCAGACCCTGACCACTGCAGGACCATGGACTCATTTCTGGAGGCATTTGTAAATGCCTGAATATCACCATAGCTCTAGCTTGCAGCACTGGCAACCCAGGTCAGCATGGCCCCAGGTGTGGCACGGTTCTCAGACACTGACATGGTCTGAGGTGGCTAACCAGACCCTGGTCATCCCCATGGCCCTCGGTAACAGGAGGCCTGGGCATCAACTCAGACCTGACTAATGTAAGTTCACAGACCCAAACACGGCCCTCAGCAGCAGCCATGGCTTGGAAGGCATCACGGCCCTGGGTGACAGCGCAGGCCACTCAGATCAGGATGTCCCTTGTGGCAGCATGACCCTTGTATACCCTTGTGGCCACGAGTTGTAGCCCAGACCCCAGGCATCTACATGGTCTTTGGTCCATGGGCATCAATACAGATTCTGGCTGTGGTAGGACCCAGATATGATCCTAGGCAGCAGCCTGGGCCTGGATGTCACCATAGTCCAAGGTTACAGCACAGGCCACCTAGATCAGCATGGGCCCCTAAGTAACATGGCCCTTGGCTGTAGGCTAAGTTTTCCTGTCCTGACCTCCTGCTCCTAAATAACTGGCCGTGCTTCCCAAATATCTGACGCAGAGACTTAAACTACAAATGCTTGACCAATAGAGCTCAAGTTTGTTACTAACTAGCTCTTAACAACTTAATCCTTTTCTATTAATCTATGTTCTGCCTCAAGGCTCGAGGCTTTTCCCTCTATACACCATTTTGTGTGTCTGACTCGTGTCCTGGACAGGTTGGCCACTCAGACTCCGCCCTTCCTCATCCCCTCATTCTCAGTTTGGCTTTCCCGCCTAACTTTATCCTGTTCAACTACTGAGTGGTCAAGCTTGTTTATTAAACCAATTATAGCTACACACGTTCACACAGCGTACAAAAGGATTATTCCGCAACATGCACACACCAACATGGCCTCAGGAGGCAATCCAAACCCCTGGCATTGGCATAGTCTTTTATAGTCTCAGAACCACAGAAAACACAGACCCTGGCTGAGGCAGGGCCATGGACTCAGAGATGGCTCTTGGCCTGGCCCTGGTCCAGATGATACAGCAGCCCCAGTTAATAGCACTGGCCACACAAATCGGCCTGGCCCTGGTAGTGACACAGCCCTTGGACACCAACATGGTCACAGTTCACGACCCAGACCTTGAGCAACTAAGTGGGCTTTGATGGTAACAAGGCCATGATTCCAGGCTGTGGTAGGACCACAGACCCAAATATGGTCCTCAGCAGCAGCCTGGGCCAGGATGTCACCATGGTCCCTGGTGGCTCTACAGGCGGCCCAGAATTGCACAGCCCCTTCGGCAACATAACCCTCAGACACCAACATGGCCCCAGCAGTGAGCCAGATCGCAAACGCCTCTATGACCCTCAGCAGCGACAGGAGACACAGGCTTCAACAGAGGCCCCTTCCGCTACTCCAGAGCTGGCCCTTGGTCATAGCCTGGGCCCAGATATGTCCCTGGTCTCAGGTGGTCAGCTGGCCATTCGTGTCAGCCTGTTCCTCAACACCCTCACCTCCCCAGAACCCCCTCTCCCCCCAGCCCACAAACCATTATGCTTCTCCCTCTCTTCTACCTCCCCACCCTGTACCCTCATCACAATAGTGCCCTACCGCCCAGTGCCAAGGCTCTTGCTTGGGTCACGGGTGACATTTGGTTGAGTACTGGCTGCCCCAGCCACAGGTAATGGCGTGGAGCTGCTGTCTCTCCTCTCCCTTGTGCCTGGACCTAGAAACCCCGGGCAGCACTTTGTATGGTAGTATCCTGGTTGATTTGCCTCCCCCCCCCGCCCCCCACACGCACACACAGTATTGGGATCATTTGGAGTCCTGGCCTCCAGCTGCTCTTCCCTGCTAGAGATCTTTACTGATTTGAGTTACTGAAAGCTGTGTCTAAGTTGTTTACCAGCTCTGCTTCACGAGCACGAGTTGCCTTGAGGATCAGAGGATAAGGTTTTCACCTGTTGGCCCACCTGACTGTTGGTTATATACGCCTCCATAAATAAATAACTTATTTATTTATGAATAAAGGGCTTCTTTCCAGTGACTAGAGGTCTGTGTCCCTGTCTCTCTGTGCTGTCTCTGTGAGTTTGTATGTTTCAACCTCCAGCCCCTTGCCCAAAGCTCGCTAACTGTATGGTAGCGTACAGGGCGCAGACAGGCGTTGTGCGCTGTAACACAGACCAAAAATTCTGTCAGGGGAGGAGCCATTTGTATACTCCGCAGATTCAGGCCCTGAAGGAGGATTGTGACCCCTCCGGACCCAAAGGTCTGGGAATGCACCATCTGCGTTCTGTTGGTTATCGAAGGTAGCAAGCTAGTTGGTTTTTGTTTTTGTCTTTTGTCAACTTGACACAAGTTGTTATTTGGACAGAGGAAACCTTGGTTGAGGGCTTCCTGCCAACAGGTTGACCTGTGAACAAGTCTAGGAGGCCTTTTCTTGATTAATGATTGGCATAGGAGAGCCCAGCTCACTGAGAGCAGTGTCAGCCCGGGACACATGGTCCTGGATGGCACGGGAGAAGAAAGCAGGCTGAGTAAGCTATGGAGAACGGCTCAGTGCACAGCACCCCACCATGGTCTCTGCATCAGTGGCTGCCTCCAGGTTCCTCCTTGTATTCCTGCCCTAACTTCCCTGTGCTGTGGAATTATAGTCCACATAAAGCCTTTCCTTCCCCAACTTGGTTTTGGTTGGTGTCTTTTCCCAGCAATAGAAAATAAGTGAGGATAGCACCGTAGTCGTAATAGCTAAAAATACAATGAGTCGTGATCCCTCCCCAAAGAAATGTTTCAATCTAGAATTAACAGCTACGCAACATGATATGTTGTGACTTTTTACTCTTTTTGGAGCCCCTCCCATACAGATAATAAATCACACACAGAGGCTTAGTCTTTGTTATGAATGCTCAGCATTAGTGTGGCTTGTTTCTTGGCCAGCCTTTCTTATCTTAAATTATCCCAACTATCCTTTGCCTCTGGACTTTTATCTTTCTCTATTTCTGTGTGCGTTTCTTTACTTCTTTCTCTGTGGCTGGCTGGGTGGCTGCCCCTGATATCCTCCTCTCCTTGTTCTCTTGCTCCTCTGTCTCTGCCTCTCAGATTACTCCTTCTATTTATCTTCTCTGCCTGTCAGCCCTGCCTATCCTTGCTCCTGCCTCACTATTGGCCGTTCACTTCTCTATTAGGATGATCAGGTGTTCTAGACCGGCACAGTAACAGCTTCACAGAGTTAAACAAATGCAAAGTAAACAAAAGGCACACACCTGAAAATAATATTCCCCAACAACATGAGACAATAGATGTCTATCATTTAAGCAGCCTAGTACATGATATGTTATTACAGAAACCCCTAGCAAAATAATACACTTGGTTCAGAACTTTATTCCTAGTTGACAATTCTTTAAAGTAATTATTTAAAAATAAATGGTGCACATTTAAGAGCAAATGCTACTATTATAGAGGACTTGGGTTTGGTTCCCAGAACCCACAGTAGGAGCTTACACCCTGCCTACAATTCTAGATCCAGGGGGACGTGACACCTCCGAAGGCTGTGTGCACATGCATTCACAGGCACATCCCCTCAAACAGGCATGCACATATACACACAGATAAAGTAATAAGTGGCATGACAGCAGTCATAAAGCCTGCTTTTGTTGCAAACATTGTGTTCATCCTGTGTATATCACATTGTGTGATGATTTAGTTGAAAAAGAATGTAACCAGTTAGAGAAAAGGCAGCGCTTTCCTACTGCAACTTCCCCCATCTGGGGATGATAGGAAGGAGGCAGTTTTTCAAATACCCATCATGAGAGGCTCACATAGCAGCCCCTGAATATTTAATCCAGAATATTGCCTAAAATCTTCCAGAACTAGCTAGCCTGTGGAATCTATTCTCCTCTTTTTCTTTAAGATGAAAATTCTGGATCTGGAAAGACAGATGATGGTGCTTGCTGCCTACCCTAGTGATCTGAGTTCTAATCCCAGGACCTAGATGGTGGAGGCAAGAACCAGTTCTGAAAGCTGTCCTCTGCCCTCCATATACGCTTCATGTCTAGGGCACAGACACCTCCACATACACAGAAACACACATACACACACACGTACACACATACACACAAACACACACATAAACACACTCACATATACATAAACACACACACACATAAAATGACTTTTTTAACACTTAAATTCTTCCTAAAACTGTTGTATTTCTCCAAGCCTCCACTAAGGGTTAGCAAAAAAGAGATAAGGCTGTGGTCCCACCCAAAGCAAAACTTTTATGCAAATGCTTCATTCTCCTAGACAAGTTGTGTTATTACTAAGACTTTATTTATTACATCGTGTTTTTAAAGTACTTCTATTTTTTGAGAGTATGATATAATCACATCATTTCTCCCTTGACTTTCCACTCTACAAGCTCTCTTTCTAATTCATGCATTTTAACGGTTGTGTTCCCAATGCAACCTGAAAATTCTTTTAATTGGCTTTACTATTTTTAGTAATCTCCTCCCTTGAATTCTAGTAGTACTAATAAACTCCCTCCAAGCTGGACCACTTTATTTAACACTTACTAACTGTTGCCTCCACTGGCAGATGATTTATTAATACCCAAGGCTTTCAGGGGAATTTTACATAAGATTCTGATTTGTGACCCACCCTATCCCTCCTCACATTCTTCCTCAGGTACAGTATTACTATTCAAGGTGTGTTTTGAAAAATTGGTATATATTTTCTAAAGAAAAAATGTATGGCATAAAGCATAACTTTTGCCGCTTCTTGCACAGTTAATACACAACTCTAAAATGGTAATTCTCACAATGATAGACGCTGTGACAGTGGCATTCTCAGACAGAATTCATGCAAAGCCTCATGATTAGTTAATTTGAATGGATCTAAAATTAACGTGAGTTGATTGGGAACCCTGGAAGGCATGATTGCAGGGGAGTAATTCTCAGCCCATTAGGGAGAGGTTTAAACCTTTTCCAGGTGGCAGGAGTTGTCAGCATTCCCCAATCATTACAACTCTGTTTTTAAGGTCTGCCAGACTCTTCCCAGATTGGAGAGCTACAGAAAATAATTCGTGAAATATGAAACATCTTTACCAGAAGCAATACCTTTGCTTCAAAAACTGGACACTAACCATAGTGCATGCACCACCATGGTGACCACAGTTCTTAATTCTAAACTATTTCCTGTCAGGGAACACAACTATGGCATGAGTTTCCCTCTCGTCGGTTACTGCTGAGTCTTTCCTGGAGAGGGAAAGCACCAGTGTCCTGGGAGGGAGAAAGCTTTGATCTTTAGGCATGAACTAAAACTAAATAAAGTGCAATTGTCCACTAGAAGGTTTCCACATGACTTTTCAGAAGCCCTTTAATATTAATCATTCCCCCCCATTCCCTCCTCTACCCTGATGTCCTATGCCCACCCCATTTAAGCCCCTGTTCTATTTTCCCCTTTACCTCTTTACAACTTTGTTTCCCTTCCTTGGAAGATCTATCCCACAAGTCCCTTACTAGATACCGAACCTCTGTAGTTATTTGGATTGGAACACACACATCTAAAGCTTAAAGTCAACATCAGCATATAAAAGAAAACATGCAATTTGTCTTTCTGAGTCCTGGTTACCTGGGTTACTCACTCAGGATGGTTGTTTCTAGCTCCATCCATTTGCCTGTAAATTTCATAGTTTCAAGTTACATAACGGCTGAATAGTATTCGGTTTTGTGTAAATGTACCACCTTCCTGTTATCGATTCAGTCATTAGTTAATGAACATCTAAGCTGTTTCCAATTTCTGGCTAATTATGAATAGGGCAGCAAAAAACATGTATGGTCAAGTATCTCTGCTGTAAGATATGGAGTCCTTAGGGCACATGTCTAAGAGTGGTGTAGCTGGATCCTGCGGTAGAACAGTTTTTAGGATCTGCCACCCTGCTTCCCACAGAAGCTCTACCAGTTTGTACTACCTCCAGCAGTGAACTAAAGATGTGAAATTTCACTCGGGGTTTGTAACATCTAAACTGTCCATTCTGATACTAATGGGTCCTGAGACTGCTCCCCCAGGCAGAATTAATTCAAAGGCCCATGATTACCCAGTTTGAATGATTCTCAAGGAGCGTGAGTTGAACGGGATAATCATATCAAACAATGAGAGCACTTGATGAACGCCTGTGCCTTCCTCCCTTTTCTTGGCCTGTTGTGGTTGTCATTGCAATGCTGGGGGACAGCCTACCCGATGAGCACGTCTGGAAGACAGGCAAAAAATGTCAAGCTCACCTTAGTCATGGCTTAGTCACCTCCCAAATGTTAGGCTACAATAAATACAATTCAGGGAGCACAAAAGCCAGTCCTTAAAGTTTAGCTCCTACATAGAGCTAATGAAGATTTAACCATGATAGAACAATTCATATCTGAAGGAACCCAAACTAGCAGCTGACATTAGTTTCCAACATAGAAATCTATAAACGCCTCAATATTTGAAGAGTTATAACCAGGTGCTAGCTTGTTTCTGAGAATTCCAGAGTGCAATCATGCAGCTGACCTCTGTCAAATTCTTGCAACCTGATTTCTTCATCTGTCTCCTACTTTCACTCCTTTCTATTTACTTACAACATTCAGGAAAAGCCACAGTCGTTAAAGGCTCCTCACTCTTGCATTCTAAGGCAATCCTCACCAAGGAAGAAGTAGATTAAACAAATTGAAAGAAAAATGAGATGTTTAGAAGTTACATATGTGAGACATGTAACTAACTATAATTATTGTTTTGATATCTACAGTCATACTGTTGATTTGGATCTTACAAGCATAGCAGAGAAATAGGAATACTTTTCTAGAAAAAAAATTGACAATTCATGGATGCATAAGAATGGGCAATTCATAAGATGCATATACACCCAACAGTCAGAATTATGTCATAGGGTATTGAAGAGGGATCACAGTTTCTGCACTTCTGTAAGTCCCAGGGTGGTGCAGTCTCTTAGCCTTCCTGCTCCCTCTGTGTTCTTTTATAAGTCAGTCAAAGTCATAACATATTTGGGGAAAACAATCTCCTTTGCTTTTGGCCTTCTCTCTTGAATTTTCTGAGCACAGAAAGTACTGTCTATGATAAGGTTGGTAAGGTTGGGGATCTGTGATTGGCAAGTGAATTTTCAGAGTTTTGCTGAACAGGAACATCTAGAACAATCAGTCCATGACTGGCCTCTGTGAGTGTGTGGATGCTAGCTCGGACTTGCCTTTACTCCTGATCGATCTGTTTGTTCAGTGGAGCACATACGTACCATTTATTGGAAGCCGTCTTGTCGATCCTACTATAATTAATCATTATTTACATGAATGCTCCATTGATAGTCCGTATTTAATGTTAAAAATAATTATTGTTTAATTTGAACTTAAAAATTGACCTTACCAAACCATGACCTTTAAAGTAGTCAAATAAAACTAATAACATCTTTAAACTGAAATATAGATTTTAATATGGACTGAGACTTCATTACCACTTATATTTCCTCATCATTGTGTTCATTGATTTGCTTTGACAGTTGTTCTATTATGTATTATGTATCTCTATGCAGGCATTTGCCATAACAAGCCTTATCATACAAGTGCCCTGTATTGTTTACAGTGAGGACCAAGGTTTACAGTGGGTTGTTTTCATTTCATTCTTCTAGTACCTACATACATGCCACACATTTAATTATAGCCAATATGCATTTATTAAAATAAATTAACTAATAGAATTTTCTTGAAGTTGCCCCAAAATAAACACAAATTTCCTTGTTAATAATTTAGAACTAAAGATTTAGATAATACAGTTGCCTTTTAGCTCAGTGATAATCTATTATTTCTATTAGGTTTTATAGTAAGTTAATTTAATAAATTTAAGTTTAAATTTAAATTTAGTTAAGAATAAATTGATTTAATAAGTAAATAAAATTAAGAATAATTTAAATGTATCTAAGAGTATTGTTTACTGTAGTCTACAATGAGTATTTCTATATGTGAAGAAGCACTTGGCAATGATAATAACTGCTCCCTGCATAAAGTGTATGGAAGTAATCTACTTCCCTAAGTATTGTTTGAAGAATTTAATGGCAACATAGATATTTTTGTACTGGCATTAGGTGACTATCTCATTTTGATGCCACTCTTTAATTTTGACATTCATAACTGAGCAAGTGCCTTCTCTGTGTGCTATCTCTTTAATTCTCTTTTTAGGTATTTTCTTGGGAAATATTTGTTTCTGACTAGTTGAAGTCTATTCAAATAAATTTAAATAAAGAAGGAATACATTTATTATAAAGATTAATTACATATCTTAAGTTATTTAAATGAACTTTTATTTTTTTAAGATTTATAGTAAGATTTATAGTATTTAGAGTACAGGTGCAGTGATGCATGCCTTTAATCCCAGCACTCAGGAGGGAGAGGCAGGTAGATCTCTTTAATTCTGAGGCCCAATTGGTCTACATAGAAAGTTTCAGGACTGCCAGGCAACATGGAGAGACCCTGTCTCAAAAAACAAAAATGTGTGTGTGTTTCTGTGTGCGTACATATGTTATGTATGTATATAAAATGTATGAATGTTTGCAAGCATGTATTTATGTGTATCATATGAGTGTCTAGTGTCTACAAGGAGCAGAGGATGAGAACCTGTGGAATCCTTCCAGACTAATGTGGTTTGATGGACCAAGAGCCACTGAAAGGTTGCTGTGAACCCCCCAAAAGAAAATACTTCGTCTAACAAAACTCAGGAAGCAATTTGGAGAGACCTATGCCCAAATTTCCTAAATGATAGTTTATAAATGTTTGTTTATATTTAAAGGGGGATATGATATAGATATGAATAATTTGAATCTGTATGGATCTTGGTCTATTGATGTATATTTCTGCTTTGATTAAGATATTGTGATTGTGCCGTTCATTTAAAAATGTAATGTATATTTAAGAAATATAGGTTAATAGAGAGTCATTAATAATAGTCAAGCTTCTAGTCATGTTAGTTAGGTTTTCTAGATATATAAAGATGTTTCAGTTAGATAGGTATTCTTCAAATCTTTCAGAGACCTTCAGAATATGGAATTTAAAATGTTTTAAGAAGTTAGGACTTTTCATGACATTGAGACACATCTGCTCCTGGCAGCACCAATCTTCTTCAAGAGAATGAAGAGGCTAATTATGAAGTTTATTAGCCATTCGGACGATAAACTGCTCTTTCCTGGACTGCTTGATGTTATGCTATATGAATTGGACATACAGGACCCACATAGAAATGACTGCTGAACTTGCCTAAAGGTGAGGCAGTCCTTTGAGGATTCCTGCTTCATGAAAGAGTCTGCCAGACATTCTACAGGACACAGAAGAAAGTGATTGACAAACTGCCAATATAGGAAGAATTGTCTGAAATTTCCTGCTTCATGGAAAAGTCTGTTGAATACTATGGGCCTGTAGGCTGAAGATGGATGCCCCAATGCTACAGAACTTTGGGTGACTGTCCAGGCAGCAAGATGTCTCTGTCAATTCTAGAGTTTTGGAAGTTGCTTACAATACACTTCTTGTTTACTTAGGTAATATTATATCCTTCTGGAGTCTTTGATGGAGTTGAAGAATATATAGTTACAGTTTTCCTTAGTTATGATAAAAGATAAAGTAGATATAAATACTGTAACTATAATTCTTGTTTGATAATTGTTTCCACTGTACTAGTTTTCCATATAATCACTCAAATGCCCCTCAGTTCCCTTCAATCCCCAAATTCTCTCCATCTGCCCTATCTCCCTCCCATCCCCAGTTGACCTTCCTGTTTCCATCTTCATCCACCCCCAGTTCACCATTAAAATCTATTTTATTTCCCCCTTCTAGGGAGACCCATGTATCCTTCCTTGATGCTTCCTTTTTACCTAACCTCTCTGGGTCTACAGATTGTAGTTTAGTTATCATTTACTTAATGGCTAATAGCCACTTAAAAGTGAATACATATCATATATATCTTTCTGGGACTGAATTACTTTACTCAGTATAACTTTTTCTAGTTCCATCCATTTGCCTGCAAATTTCATAATGTCTTTTTAATAGATGAATAATGTTCATTTGTGTAAATGTACCACATTTTCTTTATTCTTCTGTTGATGGACATCTATGTTTGAACAGTGCTGAGCAATTGTCCTTGTGGTTGGATGGAGCAACTTTGGGTACAAGACCAAGAGTTGCATCACTTAGTCTTGAGGTGGATTGATTCCCAGTTTCTTGAGGAACCACCATATTGATTTCCAAAGTGCCTGTACAAGTTTGCACTCCAACCAGCAATGGAGGAGTTTTCCCCTTATTCCACATCCTTACCAGCGTGAGCTATCCTTGTGTTATTGATCTTACCTACTCTGACAGGTGGAATCTAAAAATGGAAGCCCAGAGTAGTTTTGATTTGTATTTCCCTAATGGCTAAGAATGTTGAGCATTTAAGTATTTCTTGAATATTTGTGTTTCCTCTATTGAGAATTTTCTGTTTAGATCTGTACCACAATTTGGTCATTTGATTATTAGATGTGTTGACATCTAGTTTATTGAGTTCTTTTTATATTTTGGATGTTAGTCCTATCTCAGATGTGGAGTTGAGAAACAAAACAAAACAAAACCCTTTTCCCATTCTGTAGACTGAAGGCATCTAGTTTGACTGCAGACATATAGTTTGACCAGCAGCATTTGTTAACATGCTGTCTTTTTTTTTTAATCAAAATCCAGGTGTTAATATATGGGTGGATTTATGTTTGAGTCTTCAACTTGATTCCATTGATCAATGAGTGGGTGTTTATGCCAATACCACAAAGGGTTTTCTTTTTTGTTGTAACTCTAGCTCTGTAGTACAACTTGAAATCAGGACTGCTGAGACCTCTCACAGTTTCTTTATTGTTCAGGATTATTTTACCTGTCCTGAGTATTTTGTTTTTCCATATAATGTTGAGGTCTTTTTGCTGGTGGCTGTGTCAGAGGAGCAGCAGGTGGCAATTTAAGATTGAGGCATCTGCCCACCAGGAGGAATAAACCCTGATAGGTGAACCTCAGATAAGCAAGGCCCAAGAGCACAGACTCCAGAATGTCTTTTGTTTCTGCTGTGCCTTTACATGTTTGCCTCTCCCATCTTTCTCTGATATCTGGCATGGTTGGAACGGTTGAAGGGAGAACCGCCACTACCCTTAATACAGCATGATCATCTCTTGGAAGTAGCCCCTTCTACTGGGCATTTCTACCTGTGGATGATTATGAAGATGATCTCCTCCTAAGAAGTACTGCCTAACTGAAGCAGTGATTTTATATAATAATAGTGTTAGTTTAAAGAGGATTTTGATGATTGAGAATCTTATGGTAAGAGATGATAGAGGTTAGTGTAATGGAAAAATTAACATAGCTAAAGGTAGGATAACAAGTTGTCCCAGCCTCTGATAAAGCAGAGGCTGCAACAGATAAAAAGTAAAACAATGAAGTGTCATACAGCAAGAACACAAGAGTTTCTACTGAGGAGTCATACAGGCTGTGGCTTAGGTTAATGATTAAGAAGACAATCGAGTCCCAGTACCCCATCTAAATTTAAATTCTTCTAATCTTAACCATGTAAGGGAAATGGAAAACATGTTTTTTACCTTTATTCATTATAATCGTTCACTTGTAAAGTAGAATGTAGCCACATTTAATTTTCATATTGCCTGACAGATTTTGTTGGGATATATAAACTGTAGAGGAAAAATGAAGTTAGAAGACGAATAAAGAAAAGGATGGAAAGAAACTGTAAAGAGAGTGTGTAAATGTCTTTTCCCTTGCCTCCTCAGATAAAAATGTCCTAGTGCACTGACTCCATGGATGCTCTTAGAGCCATGCACTGTTGGAGACTGGCTCTCATGGCAGTGGTATCTTTTCAATGTCTGTAAAGAATTATATTGAAATTTTGATGGGGATTGGATTTAATCTGTAGATTTGGGTAGGATGGACATTTTTGCTTTGTTACTCCTACCCTATAGTGATATTTTGTTTATGATCTATCAAATAAAGCTTGCCTAAACATCAGAGCACAAAGATAGCCACACTAGTCAGTCATACAGGCCAGTCAGTGATCTATTGGGTGTGGAGTCAGAAAGGAAAGGGAGACTGAAGTAGGTTTCCTGCTGCAGAGCTGGAGGGGGGGTTGGGTCTCAGGAAGAGTAGGAAAGGTCTGCCCTCAGCCTACTTGTTGCCTAGAGAGGAGTGACCTTCAGGTTAGCAGGGGATGCTTGCTGGGATTGGGGGCCAGGACAAAGCAACAGGTGGGGGAGGTTAGGTTAGAAAGGAAAGATCTGTGGGATCCGTAGGAAATGGGAACAGGGGGTAGAGAAGGCTGCCACGGTTGTTCCGCTGTAGAGCTGGGATGAGACTGGGGGATTGATCTGGGGAAACAGATCCAGAAGAGAAGGTCTGCAGGTAGCCTAACTGGTGTTCTGGTGGGTATGCAAATCCTATATATTTAAGGTCTTCTCTCTTTTTTAAATTGGAGGATGGATGGAATGGAGAAATGTTGGAATTAAACATTAAACTGGGTCAATTGCAGAGGTCCAGATAATCAATGACAATGATAGTTTTTTCCTCTATGATAGGAAAGGACCCAGGTGATTTCAAATAGGATAACATATAAAACCGGGAACACTGGGTACTGATTGGAAAAGAAGAGATGGGAAAAAGTAGTGCCAAGAGTGATTCCAAGTTTTCTGAGCTATGTAATTGAGCCAGAGGTGGCATTAGTTACTATAATAGACACTATAACATGGAAAGGGGGCTAGGACACTAGACGTAGCTATAATGAGTAATGTTTTAGGTAAATAGTGCATAATATGCCTCTAAGACATTTATAAATAGGGATTATGAAAATCCTCATTTAGTCTGAACTTTCTTCCATCTCCTTTGGACCATTTATCTGTAGTTCATATATATCCCACAGTGATCTGTGTTGTATCTTTCTTTGCTTTAATTGGCGAAAAGAAAATGTGTAGTTTATGTTCCTATGAAATCCAAAATACTCAACCTGATACAACGAAACATCAGAACAATGTTTGTGGGAATCCTGAGCCAGGCAATGAAGCAAGTTAACATTATTAAAATCGAGAGATGAATCACCATGAATCCAGTGAAAATTTCATTCACTTGTCTTGCAGACAATAACGATCAAATGGAGATGGTTCAGGAAGAATGTCTGTGAGTGAACTTGGCTACAGAACTGTAATAGCAGGAAGTATGGAAGCATTAAATCATTTCCTACTTACCTACAATAATGCCTAATCATCATCATAATCATCATCACCATCATCATCAAAATCTGTTCTCTGCAGTTAGCTGCTTAAGCCTCTTCCCATTGTGTTTCTTCCTTGTCTCAAAGGCTCCAAATGAATTTCCTTCTGAGCCAGAGGAAAGGCCAATGTCTTACCCTGAGCTAAACACCACGTTCACCTTCTGTTGGTCTACTCCCTTTTCCCATCATTCATTCTTTCTCTCATTCAGCACCTCTTGTGAATGTAGGACATAGACACCCTCAGCGACCCTCAGATCTGCCCAGCTTCCACTGGTTTCAGAGCCTTTGCGTTGTAGTTTCTCCTGCCTGCAACCCTCCCTTCCACATGTGACTGGCTCATCCCTTCCCTCACATTGGCTGAACACCTTGCTCAGATCTTCCCAAGGGAGTATTTTCCTGATTAGCTTTATAAATTTATGCTGTTAATTATTCTACATCTCCATATGCATATTCATCTCCACGTCACCCATTACCAGGCTACTTGCCCTTCATCCACTCTTTCTCCTCCCACCACCCATCACTATCTAATAGACACACTCCTTGAAGGCATTGACTTCTCTTGTCAGGGTAAATCCCAGAACATAATATGTTCCCATTGCATTATTTGGTGAGGGAGTGCGGGGTTCCTGAAACTGCAGGCTGAGATGACAGGTAACCTAAGCAGCAACGCATGTAACTTCTGACTCTGTGACCTGTTGGCTTTTTGAGGGGCTCACCACCCAGCTCCCAAATAAACCACATACAGAGGCTTATTCTTAGTTACAAATGTCAAGCCTTAGCTTGGCTTGTTTCTTGCCAGCTTTCCTTAACTTAATTTTTTTTGACTCTCTTTTGCCTCTGGGATTTTATCTTTCTCTACTTCTGTATCCTTTTATTTCCTTCTTACTCGTGACTGGCTGGGTGGCTGGGTGGCTGGGTGGCTGGGTGGCTGGGTGGCTGGGTGGCTGGGTGGCTGGCCCCTGATGTCCTCCTCTCCTTGTTCTCTTGCTCCTCCTCTCAGTATTAGCCTTCTATATATACTCTCCACTTGACAACCCTACCAATCCTTGCTCCTGCCTTGCTATTGGCCGTTCATCTCTCTATTAGAACCATCAGGTGTTTTAGACAGGCATAGTAACAGTTTTACAGAGTTAAACAAATGCAGCATAAACTAAAGTCACATACTGGAAAATAATATTCCCCAACAGTGCTGTTTTCATATGAAAGCTTCATATTGTCTATGTTTATTCAGTTGTTATTTCTCCTTAGGTCCTCTAAAACATAACTATTTTTATTTACTTTATCAATGTAAGAAAAGCATGTGAATCCTTGCTCTGTGCCGTTGTTCCACTTATTGATTCCGTATCTCACTGGTTCTCATATGTTACACGCTTCATAGCTTTAAGGTCTAATACCGTAGCTCTAATAGTGTCACTATTATCTACCATTTTCTGTCAAAAGCTCACCAATTCAGTCATGTAAAAAGAATGGTCATTTTCCAAAATCTGCTCATAGGGTTGGGCCATTCTACTACAAAACAGAAGATGTTGATTATCTGACAACATCCTGATTCTTAATCTACGCTTGCCTGAAGTCAGGCGGAGAAAGGCAACAACTGTTTACAGAAATATGTTCCAGCTACCTCAAGTAAAAGGACACAATTAATTCTGCTTCTTGTCCATTGAAACAGCTGCCTGAAGTACAAGTCTCATTGAAAGCATGTGCCCAGAGCCTCTTTGCTCATGTTTGTAAACCTTTGTGTGTGTGCTGGAATACGTGTACACTCAAGTGTGCTGGAGTGTTTGTGTATTTGTGTGTGTGTGTGTGTGTGTGTGTGTGTTGGTCCATGCCCATGTGTCTGTGGAGGCCAGAGTTTGTTTTCCACAATGGCTCATTATTTTTTTGACGCAGGATCTCTCACTGAACCTGAAGCTTGCCAAGTCCCCTAGGCAGGATAGTCAACAAAACCTGGAGATTTTCTTGTCTCCCCTTGCACAGCATTGTGATTACAGTCCATGGTGCAGCAGCCAGCTTTCCCATGGGTAGCAGGGATGGAAGTTAGGTCCTCATGCAAACTCTTTAGTGACTGTGCCATCTCCCCAACCCCTGGAACAAGTGAAATTATTTCTCGGGAATTGTAAGTTCACTACCCAAGCCCCATATTCCTCAGCTTAAGGGAAAGTCAGTTGAGCTCTGCCCTGATTCCCATTGTGGGGAAGGAAGTATCACCTTTAAATGAGATACCTGTTCAGGTGGTCACTCAGGTTGTTTCTTCTTTACATTTAATTTACAACTTTTCGTGACGACTTATGCATGCAAAACCATACACCAATAATAGCTTAAAATAGTTTATACCATGGAGCAAAATAGTTTATACAATTTCAAGTATTCCATATAAAACTTCATAATAACTCAGAGGAAGGTGTACTATGATTAACTTTAAAAAATAGAAAGTCTTTAATTTGGTTAGAATTTTGTGACACTGTAAACAGCAAAGTCTGCTGTGGCTTAACGTGTACCCTAAGACCCATGTATTGGAAACAACCCCGAATAAGACAGTGTTGGGGAGAGGGGATGATGAACGTTATTCTGCCATACACACATGATGCTCTTATGTATGACATCATAGTTGTAGAGGTTGGTTGGTTATTGAAGTGAGTTAGGTTGTCACTGTCTCACCCTTGCCTTCTCTAGCTCTTCCCATTCAAACATAAATGATGTTGCATGAACGGCCCTTACAAGAAACCAGAGCCTTGCTGTGAGGCTTCCCAAACTTAAATCATGAGCCAGATATGTCTCTGCTCTTTAGAAATTATTCAATCTAGGAACAACGCAGTAGTTAATAGTGAGTAGTGCCCAAGTTCAGTTTCTAAAACCCAGGTCAGGAAGCTCACAGCCACTCATAGTAACTCCACCTTCAAGGGGAGCTGATCCCTCCAGCCACTGTAGGCACTTTTATGTAAATACTCCCACATGGACACACATGTAAGTACAAATAAAATAATAAATTATACAGTCTCAGGTTGTCACAGCAGAAAGCTTAGGATAAACACGTGAAGTTACATATGAGCATGTTTGTAAATCCTGCACTCAAACACAGAGACAAGAACAACATTGAAAAGCCTTGGGCACCACCAAAGTCTATATTGCAAAGTTTATCCATTCACTCAACATTCTCACTATGGGTTAAACTAAAGTATTAAATGGTTGAGTTTATGGATGTAAAATGATGAAAGGCAAGGGAGAAATGAAGAGTATTTTGTTGCAAGAGGTGTTCCAGTGTAAGATGTTGTGAGAACTCCTTCAGCCAAGAGCCTTTAAGATTCTGGCCCACTTTGGGTGTGGTCTCTTTTACTATAAGTGCAGACCAAAAGCATGTATGGCTCTTTTTGCTGCTGGATTCAGTTCCAGTTCCCAGCACACGCAGAGGACTGCAGATAACTACCCTTACTATGAGTTTATCCCCAAATAAATAAATCTTTGTTATACTCCATTCTGGGCTATTACGGAACTCTTTGGAATGGCTACAGTAAGGACAAAGTAAAGTGAAGGACAAAACAAGAGATTAAAAACGAGTACAAGCTTGACATTCTGTGGCTATGAATGTACCACAAACTCAGATATAGAGCATCACTGTATTACAGCATAAAACAATTCAGAATGGAGGCCTTCAGTGTGAGCAATTTGTAACATTTTGGAAATACATTCTAGAAGTATTCAGGGCTACACATGTTATATTCTAATTATTTGATAATCAAACTTTTTAAAAATACCTTTGTGAACTCACTAAAATTTAGTGGTTTCTGATTTAGAAAAATGACATTTCAGGGAAGAGCCATAGATGCTTAGTTTGTACATTAAAAGCTTTCTGATCCATTCAACCATTCATATTTATATCATTCTGTTATTCAGGTTTATTCCCTGGTCAAGCAGTAGGTGAATGATTTGAAAAGTCGATTTGCTCTCTGCTTTTCAAAACCTTTCTACTCATAGAAAACAAAATGTTGGAGCAGCTACGGTTTGTGTAAGTCCCTGCTCTGCAGTATTTTCGTGCATTTTGGAACAACACAGAAGAAGCTGTGAGAGCACAAATTAGCTCACAAATCGCATTGTATCTCACCTTCTCTTTCATAATTGATGCAGCAAATGAGAATGTGTAGTTGTAGCCGATTGCAAATCTATGGCTTACAAAAACTGCACAAATAAGGGAGGGAGGCATTTGCCCTATCAGTTATGCAAATGGACTTTCTTGAAGAGGATGTTATCAAAGTTGGATAATAAATAATTTTTAATAAAAGTGTATGACAATGTTAATCCTTTCAAATATGTTCTGATCCAAATATTTGCACTGCTACACTGCATGATTATAATACATGAAGCTAAACACATTTCAAGAAGGTTCTATCTAGATGACATATAGTAATACAAACTCAAGTTTAGCTTTAAGGTTTTTTTCTTTTATTCCCCCTCATTTTCTGTGACTAATGGGATACTTTAAACTTTATCCTTATTGCAGATTCCAGAACATACTCAAACATGCTTGCTTATAAGTACTTAAAACACACTGATTGGACCAACTTAACCCTTCTCATTGGTTAGCTTTCATATCTCTTAAAATGCATCTTTGATGAGAGCCGTGTTCCTTTGAAATATACTTTTTACAAACATCCCCACACTGAAGGTGGATTTTGTCATTGTGTCAGTGACCATTTTATGAATATAGATTCTCCATCAGCAGGAAGGGGTGGCATTTAATCAGTGCTCTCCCTAAAGAGATTGGGAATCCCCAAATTTAACCTACTCAACAGTATTTGTTTGAATTCACAAAAGGAAACAATATGGTTTTGAGGTGTGTAGAGATGTTTGTGGCTTGTCTCAGACTCCAATACCCTGTTAAACTAGTCACTTCCTGAGATGGGGCCATGTGACAGCCATTTCCCATAGCTTTCCCATTAGTGTTCTCAGTCATCTTCTCAGTGGATTTCACAGTTACTTCTTTATAACTGATTAAAGTATCATTGAAGCAATTGACTTTTCCAAAGCCACATAGTAATATAAAAGGATGTAAACACATCCTTTGTGTATAAAGAAAGAGAAAGAGAGAGAGAAGTTTCAAGTCTCTTAACCTTTTTACAAGCATTAGCTAACTCCTTATAATATCAAACTACTTCTAAATCAAACTTAGAGTTTTGATTTTCCCAAAATCAAAATACTATCACTATAATTTGACCTCAAAAGTAATAAAATTCATAGTATTAAGAGTAATTCTCTTTCCTCCTCCAACCTTCATGCCGAAATAATTTAGAAAAATAAGAAATAAAATGCCAAATGTCTCTATAAGATTTTTTTTTATTTTGCTCTTGCTTGTGTGAAAAAAAAATCTTTAAAACCTAGCATTGTGGCTCATGTCTTTACTCCGATCAATGTTGGCAGACTCTCATCTACCCAACAATGTTGGTAGAGTATAAGACTCTTAATCTCATGATCATGGGTTCGAGCCCCATGTTGGGTACCAATCTGTTGACAGAGACTGCTAATTCATTTCTCAATCTCCCAGACCTGAAATAATCACTCAGAAAAATATATTAATTAAAATACTGCTTGGCCAATCACTTAAACCTATTGTTAGCTAGCTCTTATATCTTAAATTAGCCCATTTCTATTATTTTATATTTTACATGAGGCTCGTGGTTTACTGGCAAAGAAAGGTTCCTGCTGGTGGCTTGTGTCTTACTCCTCCAGAGGCTACATGGTGTCTCACTGACACTGCTGTCTTTCTCCCAACATTCAGTTTACTTTTCCCGCCTAGCTCTATTCTGCCCTATCATAGGCCAAAGCAGTTTCTTTATTCATTAAACAATAAAAGAAACACATATACAGAAGGTCTTCTCACATCACATCAGTTTGGATGCTGAGGCAGAAGGATTGCCATGAGTTCAAGACTAACTCCTTACAAGGTGAAATAGTCTTTCTTTCTTTAAAAAAAACCCAACAGTTATATTGTCCAAAGTTGCAAAAGTAACTCACTCTTAATGATTCATGAAGATTTGAAAAATAGAAATTTTAGCAATTTTCTCTATGTACACATGTGTTCACACTTTCTAATGTCCTGTTTATTAATTTGTGTCTGATTTGCTTACTATCCTTTATATAGTAAAATTACATTGTTTTTACTTCCAGACTGAGTTTTCGTTCAGACAAATCTGATTTTTCATTGTCTCCCAATGCTTTACACTCTTAAAAACCATTTGAAGCTCTTCCTCCAGAGGGCAGTGTGACCGTGTCAATGAACATCTGCTGAGCAGAACTTACTAGAAATCAAAATGTGAAATTAAATGCCGCTAAATAGAGAGAAAATAATGCCTCCTAAGTCCTTGTTTTCTGTATTTTCTTTAATTCTGATGGACAAAGCCACACACAGACTACCTTACAATTAGAATCCTACAGAAGTGAAAGACATTTTGTCATGATAGTGGCCGACAGAAGCTGACAGGTAGATGTGTATGAAGTCCCTCTGAAACCTTTCTGGGCTGCTCACAGTCACTAAACCAAGGCCCTTCGTAGGCAGTCCAAGATGACATTGTATCTCTCAGGCCATTTCATCCTCACCTTCAGGTTGTACCTTCCTTGATGTCACTTCCTACACAGCAAATTTTATGAGACTGTTTTTTTTTTTATCAGTTTAATATGTCCCTGTTCTGCTACAGTTTTTGACAAGCAGCGGCTGCTTCTTAACAATTGCTGGAAATAGGAATGTGTAAACCAACACATTGTGTGTTTCAGGTTTTGTCAGCTTCATTCACAGTGGAGTCAACTGGGGAGAGAAAACATCAATTGAGGAATTGCTTCCATCAGACTGCCCTGTGGGCATGTCTGTGGGCATTCTCTTGACTAAGTACTGAGTGGAGAGGGTCCAGCCCACTGTGGGTGGCACCACCTCCCTGTCGGAGGCCCTGGGTTTTACAGGAAGGCAAGCTGAGCAGGAGAATGCCATGGGGAATAAGGTAGCAGACAGCACTCATTGAGCTCTTGCCTCCATATTCCTAAGGTGAAGCCCTGCCCAGGCTTCCCTTGAGGAGGAACCATAACTATAAGCTACAATAAGCCCTTTCCTCCCACTACCCAGTTGCTTTTGCTCAGTAGTTTATTACAGAAACAGAGAAAGAAGAAAAGTATGCTGGGTAGGTTTAATTGGATAAACACATATGATCTTGGCTGATTACAGGATATCTCCAACAGCCTTTCTGGAACAAGAAGCTCAAATGTCTGTACAAATGTCTGAGTTGACAGAAAGTAAAAGTGTTTTCCCAAGGTCAGAAAGTGTTCAACCCTATGAAAGGAGAAAGATAAACACCAACCCAGGTACAACCCTTCCATCTACAAGAGTGATCTGCCTACAAATATCCTGGTACAATAGTGGCACAAAGTGTGTGATTTGAAATAAGGCCCAGTCTAAGATACATAATCCTTACCCAATGCTGCTTGGGTGGCCAAGAACCTGAGACTAGATAAGTCAGGGTGTAATTGATTTTATTTTTTCTCTCTGGGGGCCTGCTACTCAGCTCCCAAATAAATATACAGAGACTTCTTCTTACTCATCAATGCCTGACCTTAGCTTGGCTTGTTTCTAACCAGCTTTTCTAATTATCTCTCTTTAACTACATTTTGCCTCTGGAAATTTTACTTTTTTCTATCTATTTTCTTTCCTTCTTACTCTGTGACTGGCTGGGTTCCTGGCCCCTGCCCTCCTACTCTCTTTCTCTTTTCCTCACTCCTCTCTCCTCCCCAAGTTTCCCCTTCTATTTTTCTTCTGGGCCCACCAGCCCCACCTATTTCTCTCTCCTGCCCCACTATCGGCCACTCAGTTCTTTATTAGACCAATCAAGTGTTCTAGTCAGACAAAGTAGCACAGCGTTACAGAGTTAAACAAATGCAGCATAAAAAAATGCAACACATCTTTGCATCATTAAACAAATGTTCCACAGCATAAAGGAATGTAACACATCTTAAACTAATATTTCACAGTACCAGGGACCTAAAGTAAAATTAAATAGTATGGTTCTGCTGCAGAAACATCAACACAATGACTCCTAATGACATTCTGTATACTCATAGATCAGTGCCTTGTTCAGCCACCATCAGAGAAGCTTCTTCCTGAAACAGATGGGAACAAATACAGAGACCCACAAACAAACAATGTACAGAAAGTGAGAGAGACCTTGGAACATTCACTCCCCAAAACAGGATGTTGCCATCAAAATCTCCCCGCAGAGCTCAGGAAACTCTACAGAAGTAGAGGTAGAAACGCTGTAGGAGCCATAGAAGATGTTGGACACCAAGGAATCAAGGTCTTCTAGACACAGCAGGACTGGCATGTGTCTGGGCACACAGAGACTGAGGCGGCATACACAAAGCCTGCATGGCCTGCACTAGAAAATCTCCCAGAGCTGAAGGAGGTGGACACAGTGGACGCATGCTTCCATCCTTACCCCAGAAACTATCTCCAATTGATACCGACTTGCGAAAGAAAAATTTGTTTTCTCCTAGGGAGTCTCAATGGGGAAACAAACACTCCTAGGTTGGTCAACACAAAACAAGCTCAATGGCGTCTTTGGAGAGTCTTTGTCTCTTTTTTTTAACCTTACAGGTCCTTTTCAAATATATTTATTATATATATAATAATATATTATATGTATTATGCTTCTAGTTTTGTGTTTTTATGAGATTCTTTTGTGTGCAAATATGAGTTTCTCTGTCTATATGCAGTTTTCTTTTCCTTTGGCTCCTTTCTTATTTGATTGTTTCGTCATATATTGATTTGCTTGTTTTTTATTTATTTTATTATTTTATATTTCATTATAATTCCTTAGATGGCTGTTTATTGTCTAAGGAGAGACAAAAAGGGCATGGACGCAGATGGGATGGGAGGTGGGGAGGAACTGGAACACAGGAGTGGAACTGAAATCAGAATATATTGCAAGAAAAAATAAATGAAAAAAGAATCTACTTTCAATAAAAGAAAAAATCTATGAGACATAAAAAATATAAAATAAAATGCTCAAGTTTAGTAAGAGATAGTGGCTAAAGTTCTTTAGCAACTGTTGTTTCCTTAGGTCCAGACCTTAGAAATTCAAGCTGTTAGAACAAAATCTGTTTAAACAGATTTTGCCCAAAATAGAACAAAGACCAGATCTTACACTTGGGACTTAAGACCAGAACCTTTTTTTCTTTTTTTTTTTTTGTTTTGTTTTATTTATTTTTTTTATTTTTTATTTATTTATTTATTTATTTTTTGAGACAGGGTTTCTCTGTAGCTTTGGAGCCTGTACTGGAACTAGCTCTTGTAGACCAGGCTGGCCTTGAACTCACAGAAATCTGCCTGCCTCTGCCTCCAGAGTGCTGGGATTAAGGGCATGTGCCATCACTGCCCTGCAAGACCAGAAACTTGTATAAAGCCCAAATGCCTCTAATGAATACAGAGGATGACACAAAATGGCAATGAGATTACCTGTGTGTGTATTCGGTTGTGCGTGGAAGTGATGTAAAGCATCTATTGGTTCTCTGCCCTGAAAGCCACCATGGGCTAGGAGTTTACAGGCGGCCACTAGTGGCTCGACAGGACATCCCCACCTTTCCAGGATCAAGCCGTTCTAAGATCCAGAAAAGACTCTGACAGGTGATAAAAAGAACAAAAAACATCAGGATCCCAAGGAAGTGGATTTTGCAATTTAAAAATCTGCTTTAACAAAGATCTAGATATTTAAATTAAGTGTAACACACACACACACACGAGAGAGAGAGAGAGAGAGAGAGAGAGAGAGAGAGAGAGAGAGAGATTGAAAGTGGGATACCTAGAGCCTGTCAAAAACAACTGGGTAGCTCTAGTAATAAAACAACCTGAAAAATAAAAAGCAGACAAGCAATGGTTGCTATTAGAAATAGAATGGATGAGGTCCTTTATACGCAGCACTGATGGGAAGGATGGAAGGGTACAATGGACATGCAAGATGAATAGTGAGAGAGTAGCTCAGATTTCTCATGGTGTCAAGTTTAAAAGAAGATAAATGCCGTGAAAAACCATAGGGAAATCCAGACTGTGCTGGTCATATCTTGAGTAAAGAAAATTAAAGGCAAAGAGATGACCTTAAAAGCCCTGAGGTCTGTTGCTGTGGACCCGAGCCAGGACGGGTAAAGCTGGTGCATGCGCTCTTTTATTAGACCGGGCAAAGATGGCTCACAAACTTCTGGTCTGTAGCTGAGCCTGTGGATGTAGAGGTGGCAACAGGTTGGGACCAGGGTGAGAAATGGAAGATGAGTTTTATTTATACTTCCTCCAAGACACTTGAAGACAACAGTGGCTCATGGGACAAAGTGAGATCTCAAGTCGTGAGTCTGGAACGTTAGTTGTATACATGTGGACTTTTATTGCTAAATCCATTTTCTGTGGTCAGAACACCAGGAGTTGTTAGAGATCCTATTTGCAGGCATGGCACAGGGTCTTTGCTGTGACTTAGTCTTCACACCTGTTCCCTTCAGCACATCCACCTCATTTCTCAGCGGCCTGTCTTGGAGGGGCGCTAAAATGGGAAGGTGTCCGAGAGTGTCAGAATCCTCTTCAAATAATGATACCTTTGCCATGACAACATTATGGGTTCTGTCAACTCTCCTCCCTGACGATGTTTTCCTGCCATCTTTTACTGAAATTAAACAGCCTGAATGTAGCTAAAGGCACACTAATCAAAATGACATCCTGTCACACATTGGGATGAAGAAATTGATTTTCTTCTTTAGAAAAAAAATATCAAATCAGACTCTTGGTCTGTTGGAACTTCCCAAAAGTATAGCCAGAGATGAATGGGCACAACCCAACACACGCAGGTGCAAATATGCTCAGCCAAGTGCACCTTGCAGAAACATTCCTGGGCATATGTCATTCCCACCAAGACAGGAAAGGTTCACTGTAATCAAAACTTGAATTTAAAAAAAGAAAAAAATTGTAAATCTATGCAATATGTAATTTAGATAATGTTGGAGACATGATTTATTGCATGAGTTTTTGACATATCAATCCATGTCAGTTTGTCGAGGGCCACAAGAAATTGATTCCAGGAAGAAAAATATAATTGAATGTCTTTTCTAAAAATAATGAAATGAACAATTCTCCTCCACTGCTAATGTACCAGGCAGTTTTAACATTTAAAAACTTTGAGCATAGGAAAGAGAATGTTTGTTTTTGAGCCTGACTTTGCAAAAAGACATGCATAGACTGAATTCATTGAACCAAGGGCTTTGACGGCAGAGGGAGCCTAATATGTTTGTCTTCATTCAAACTTACACCTTCACTCCAGCTCAGTAGGTCTCAACCTTCCTTTTGCCAGAGACTGCTCACTCATTCCCAACCACCCAGACCAAAAATAATCACACAAGACTATATTAATTAAATCACTGCTTAACCAATAGCTTATAAATATTTCTAGCTAGATCTTACATCTTAAATTAACCCATCTCTATCAATCTGTGCATCACCACCAAGTTGTGGCCTACCTGAAAATTTCTGGCATCTTTCTCCTCCTGCAGCTGCATGGTGTCTCACTGACTCCACCTTCTTTCTCCCAGCATTCAGCTTAGTTTTCCTGCCTAGCTCCATTCTGCCCTAGCACAGGCCAAAGAAGCTTCTTTATTCATTAATCAATAAAAAGAACACATATACAGAAGGGAATCCCACATCACCTTCCTATTTAATACAACCCTTTAGTACAGTGACCCCTCAACATAAAATTATTTTTATTTCTTCTTCATAACAGTAATTTTGCTAAGGAATAGTGTCTCAGTTCCTAAGACCATTGGATGTAAACGTCTTCTGGTGGTCATGACCCACAGGTTGATAGCCACTGCTCCAGTCCTTGCTTCTGTTTGTTTGTGGAGCTCCATGTTAAACCTTTACTGCCTCAGGACTTCTGTCATCATTGCTGTGACTCTCCAAGTTAGTCTTGTAAAACTTCTCCAAGTGCGTGGATCCGTGCCATGGTTCAACTCTTAGTTCAAACACCGTTTCCTTAGACATGTCTCCCCTGACCACACCTGTTCCTATGGATGTTGTTCTACAGTGAGCTTGTACTTCTGCCAAATACTTAGGCTCACGATGAACAGAGTTTTGATATAGGAAAGAAATAGGAAAACTCCTAGTGTAATAACTTGTTCAGTATGTGAAAGATTTCCAGTGGAAGTGAATCTCTTTCAGGTTCTGTGTTTTTGGTTTTGTTTGTTTGCTCTTTGTTCTGTTTTCTGATGGAGGAAGAGCGTGAAGTTGGATGTATAGGAAAGAAGGGGCAGTTCTGCAAGGAGCTGGAGAAGAGAAAAGAAGACAACTGAAGGATTTTGTATGAAGGTAAGATAATTGAACTGTTTATTATAAAACAAATGCAACAAAACAAGCAAATAAGTACTGGATTCTCTTATGAAAATTAGTACCTATGTAACATGGAACAAAGACATGCTAAAAGAAAAACTCCTTCGAAATTGTATCAATTTTATTACAAATTTCTAAAATGATAATGCCTTGGATTATTTGAGTGTTTTGAAGCCTTGCCTTGCAAATATATTTAAAGTCTTCTGTAGAGGCTTTACCTATTGGAGCCTTCAAATTGTATTATTCACCCACATATGAATCAATTAGACAAAGATGCCAAACTTTCTAGACGGAGTACTAGCGCCCCTACTGGAAACAAAGTGCATCTGGATGATCATAGTTCTCTTTTGTCAACTGATAAGTCTAACACTGAAATTATTAGTGGGTCCCCCAAATCACCATGAAACAGTTATCATCTGTGATACAGTAGCCTCATAACCGAGGATATGTAAGCGTGATACAACCAGTGTGTTAGTCTCGTGTACACGTAAGTACTAGATGGTACAAGAGAAGAGGGTGCTATGCGGAAACCATCTAATTGTTTAAAGTCCGGGGCTAATGAGGAAGTGACATCAATTGGAGTTCTCAGAAAACATAACCATAGGAACAATAATCCTGAATTAGAGCTGGTGAAGGAAAGTGAGATGGAAATGAAATAAAATAATAGAGGAAGGTTCTTTCCTATATGTCTTAGAGTTTGATTTTTTACACACGTAAGCATTCATAAAATAACATCTTACCTCTCTCGAAAAGTAAACTGAGACAAATATTGTTTATGTCATGAATTATTTAATATTTACATTTATGCAAACATACGAATTGTACATTATATTTACACCAAGGCACAACATTCACCTCTTTATCTCTTGGACACAATGACTGCCAAATTTAGGCAGAGAAATTCATCTAAACTGTCATCTTTTCTCTTGTGCCCTCTCAGGCTCTGATCAGATCTATCTGTGCTTTCTGCAGGAGTATATAGTTTTCTGCTAACCAGGGCCTATTATTTTAATACCCCTACTTGAGCCAAATTCATATTCTTGTGCATGAAAATTAGTCTAGCTAGAAAAGAGGGAATATTTTATGTAACAATAGCATGTCTCAATTAATATTAGAAAAAGGTCACAGATGTTATCAACTATGAATTTTTAAATGTAATAGTACAGCTAAATGCTTGTAAAGTTATAGGCAATTTTGTAAGTTACATCCAGCAGTTTTCATATTTTCCTCTGAATAATTCAACCAAGAAATACATTCTAAATTTCTGATCTTATAATGCAAAGTTCCCAGAGGTGTTTAATTGGATTTATTTTGGCCCTAGTAGCACATAAAGTAAAAATTATGTCCCTACTGATCTCATCTAGTGTTTTAGTTAGGTTTTTTTTTCCATGATAAAGCACCACAGTCAAAAATAACTTGGGGAGTAAAGGGTTTACTTGGCCTTACAATTGCATATCAATATCACTACCTATCATTGAAGGAAGTCAGGGCAAGAGCTAAGGGCAGGAATCTAGAGGCATGAACTGAAACAGAAGCCATGGATGAACACTGCTTAATGGCATGCTCCTCCTGGCTTGCCCAGACTGCTTTCTTACATCATCTAGGGCCTAGGGATAGCACCTCCCACAATGGTCAGGACCCTCTCACATCCATCATTAGTCACAACAATTGCATCACAGGCTTGTCTCCAGCGCAGTCTTACGAAACATTTCTTTCCATTGAAGTTGTCTACTATCAGTTGAATCTAGCTTGTGTCAAGTTGACTGAAAGCTAGCCAGCACATCAAACTCCTCTAAAGAGTTCTGAATAGACAAGTTATAATTATTATGTACATGAAACTAGACTGATTTGACAACAAATAAGTGCAGTTTAAAAATGGAAGCATTTAAGCTTGCTTCAGTTGTAAGAAAATGCTGCTTCTTAGCTATATAAAAACAAGATTCAGAATGAGCTTGCATTTCTATACATTCCTTAATTACTTTTGTATGTTATTTAAAATTTACATAACTTAATAAATGGAATTCACAAATGTTAGCATTAAACAAATATAACAGACTTCCCATGTGATCAAATAAAAATAATTTTCTGATTTACTCAACCCTAAATACAGTACAATGGTTACATATACATATATATTAATTAATAGTATATATTTAGTTCATCAAATTTAATAATATTTTTATTGAAGGAAATATTTATTAAAACTATGCGATACAGTGTTATTGCTATTATATTCCTTTAACATTCATATTGGTTGATCCAATATGTTTCCTATTAACTTTTTAAATCATTTAAAGTAATCTGCCTTAAATCTGACTAATTGTACCACTGTTGCTTCATTTGAACTCGTACTTACTAAATATGAGTAAAATATCCCACCTCAGCCTAGGGTAAGAGGCAGGTATGCTGTTTAATAAATTGTCCTTGCTCTAATAGAAAAGACTAAAATGTAAAAATGCCTTGTGTTATGCTATGGCAGATGTATACGCCATGGCAAGGAATGCAAGTAGGAAAGCAGACAGAACAGGATTGGACTAGAGTTTGCAAGAATGAGGTAACCTGGTTGAAGTTGACAATACATCAAAGCTTGGTTCAACCATTATGGCTTGTCGTGTATGGGGAAGGGAAGGGAACAAAGTACAGAGGAAGGGGGCAAAGACTGTATGGGTGATAAATATGACAGTTCATCTGCTGCTGGACCACTGTTTCCATGGCCCTTAAACATTAGTCTCTTTGTATAGAAGGCTGAATAATGATTAAACTTTGGTAGACAAATTATTCAAGTTGTCTGGCATACTGATTATCTGCTGTGAAGTAAATAAAAGTGTCTAAGCCTCACCCACTTCATCACTAAATAAGATGAATAACTTCTGATTTCTTAGATCACAGGGATTTGAGAACCAATAGATACAGTAATGTCTTAGGATACCAGGGTAGTTTCTTAGATCATCTTATTCCCCAGAACACAGTTCATTCTCAAAGATGCCTAGTGAATTTATCTATTCATGACAGTGTTCTCCACAGTCAGTGTTTGAGGATGGGTGTCTTAGGAGGAGGTCACAGAGCTCCTAGCTGTAATGTCAAGGCCATGGATTTTTGGACTACGTAAACAAGGGCATTTTTTTCTTTAATGGCTGTGATTGATGTGTCTGTCAGTCAATGCATCCTTTTAACTGGAAAGGACTCTGCAGAAATCTATCAGCCACAAGAAAACAACAGTTATGCCACTTTACCCTCATATTTTCCTTTCTCAAAGCAGTTTCTACAGAAAGCACGGGGAAATTACCATAAAAGTAGCCCTGCTGATAGTTAGCAAATTAACCAAGTACAATCAGTGAGTACATCAACCTCCCTCTCCTCTCTCTCTCTCTCTCTCTCTCTGTATGTATATATATACATATATAGGCTCATTATGGTTCTCAGTATACATTGATCATATGATAATCCTATGTGAAGAAACATCATTTGGATGTGTGCTTCATTCTTGGCATTCATGCTGCTAACATAAGGTAATAAATAATTTTGCATAAACCATCATGTTATACATTATAGATTATATTGTTAAGCATATTGACTAAATGACACAAAAAGTGCAATCTCTAGAGCTGGGGAGATAGCTCAGTTATTAAAATGCTTCCCTTACAAATATGAGATTCTGAGTTCAACACTTAGGATATGTAAAAATGCTGCCATCAGTGACACAGGCCTATAATCTGAGCACTGTGAAAGTGTAGACTAGGGGTTCACTGGAGACTGCTGGATCCCTAGGTTTCACTAAGCAGCTAACCAGAGATCTCAGTGAGTCCCACACCAAGAAGAAAGCCTGCTTCAATAAAAGAGTGGACTGCCTTTGAGGAACAACACCTAAGATTGGTCTCTAGCCTTCACAAGCATGCACACATGTATATGTGTGTTTGTGCACACCTGTGCACTTGAACACACATGAACATGCACACACATACACACCTGCATATTTCATAAAGTAAAACATCTATGGATGTATGCAGTGTGTTGAGAGAGGAGCACATCAAAGACAAGTAAAGATGAATAAACTGAAATGTCAAGTTTGTATTTTGGTAATCAGGGTATCTCCAACTATCAGTATGTCTCCAATTATTCTGGGTATCTCCAATTATCAGGATATCTTCAATTATCAGGGTATCTCCAATTATTCTGGGTATCTCCAATTATTCTGGGTATCTCCAATTATCAAAGCATCTCCAATTAACGGGATATCTACAATTATCAGGGTATCTCCAATTATCAGGGTATCTCCAATAATCACAATATCTTCAGTTATCAGGGTATCTCCAATTTCAACTACAAATATTCATTGCGTTTCTATTACATACAACGTGCTGTGCTAAATAGCAACCAGACTTATCAATGCTAGGAATTTGGACAGGAACGTGTAAGGAGAACAGATTTCATAAAATTACCTAACTATGTAATTATTTACAGTGATATAAAAGTGCTTAGAAACAGGCCAGAGCACGGAAGAGAGTCTTGGAGATTCAAATAAATCTGCTCTGCCCTGGAGTCTTGAAAAGCCTAATAGAAAGAACCGATGGTTAATATGGTACTAAAAACAAAATAGTTCTCTATATACGCACATTTCCAGGTGAGTCAGATGTGCTGGCATTCTGTACACCATGATGTTTCCATCTAGAGAGCTCATATCCTTGAATCATGTCAATTTAGATGGGAACTTAAAGAGTCTAAATAGTAAAAGGATGGTAGTGTGTGTGTGTGTTTGTGTGTGTGTGTGTGTTCAGGTACTCATTTGTACACTTGTGTGTTTGTAAAGGTGTGTACAGAGGTCAGAGGAAACCTCAGGGGTTACTCCTCAGGTACCATCTACCCATCTGTGCTGGGATTTTGGCTGACTTGTTTTTTGGGCACACAGTTTCAACTGCTGTGAGTGCGTGTGGGCAACATTACTGGCACATCCAGGAAATACCCTTTCGCTGTAGACATTAGCTTCTTCTGGCTCTTACATCCCTTCCATCCTCCCATCCTCACTTCTGCGATGATCCTTGAGGCATGGGGGGGAGGGAGCATGATATAGATGTCCCAATTAGAGTCTCTTATTCTCTGTCCACTGAGTAATTGTGTATCTCTGAATTTAATTGCCATCTATTGAAAAATGAAGTTTCTCTGATGAAGAAAGAGATGCATTGATATGTGGGTCTAAAGGTAAGCAACTAGAGGGTAATTTACTAATATGTCCATTTTAGAAGAGAAGGGGTTTTAGATTCTGCCCTAAGACTCAGGATATATATGGCTACAGGTTTTGGGCCCAGTTAATATGACCAAGTAGGAGTTCCATCTTTTGGAGAGGTCATTAAACCCAATCATGAAGTTGTCGCTTACTCTCATAACATTTGCGGCACTGTTTTACCAGGGGTCCCTATCCTGTCAGGTCAGGCATTATTGTACTTTGCAAGGTTAACAGCTGGGTAGGACTGTTAATGTCTTTTCCTTCCATGTTAGCATGCATGGCAATCTTAGCACACACACACACACACACACACACACATACACAAAGGCAACCAATCGTGATGATGCTTCTAGATTGGCACTATATTTTCCTATGCCACAAGTAGGTGGTATCTTCAGCACTAGAGTCTCTCAATCAAGCTCAGGGGGAAGAAGTAAAACCAGAATAATAGCAATCTATGTGACTTCATTGACCAACAGCTCACAAAGAAGTTATCCATACCTGGGCACTGGGCTTATTATTTGATATCATATAGTGTGAGAGAGAAGCATCATCCCCACCTGCATAAGGTAACTATGTTTTAAACTCCCTTTGTACATATATATGCATGCAATGTATATGTATAAATTTCAGAAGGATCTACAATAGTAGGCATCCATACAGCTTTTTCAAATGTCTTCAGTGTTAGTTAGATCTTTGCACACAATCTCCTCTACACTGCCCTCTCAAACCCTCACCCCATTTAACCCTTCCTGTTCCATTACCCCTGTCCCCTTCTGACCCCCTGAGTCCTAATGCTGCTTTCCTTAAGATCCCCTCCACAGCCCCTATTAGTTTCATAACTCCTATGGACTCCCATTTCTAAAGATGCAAAGCTAGCACCCACATATGAAAGAGTCTGTCTTTCTGGGTCTGGGTCACCCCCATTCAATGCAAGTGTTTCCAACTCCATCCATTTACCTGTGGATAACACAACCTCATTTTTAACAGCTTGATAATATCCGATCGTGTGAGACAGCACATTTTCATGCACCATTCATCAGTCAGTGGACACCTGGATTGGTTGCGTGACTTGGCTGTTGTGGACAGAGCAGCCGTGAGCACGATGAGCAGCTACCCTTGCGGTAGGATGCAGAGTCCTTTAGGAGCAGGCTCAGGTGCTGTCCAGGGAAGTGGGAAAATAACAAATCAACATGCACAAATCAGTAGCCTTCCTGTATGCCAAGCCACTGAGAAAGAAATCGGGGAAATAATTCCATTGAAAGTAGTCTCGAAAATACACTATTTTAGAATAAATCTAGCCAAGGAAAGACTAGTACAGCATGAGGGCTATTGTTGACAGAGGTTTCTGCCCCAACCGGTCCTGCAGTCATTCAGTCCCCAAAACACACAGAGGTCTATATTAATTATAAAACTGATTGGCCCATTAGCTCAGGCTTCTTATTAACTCTTATAACTTATATTAGCCCATTATTCTTGCCTATGTTAGCCACGTGGCTCAGTGCCTTTCTTGGCAAGGCAGTCACATCTTGAGTCCTCTGCATCTGGGTCACGACTATAGACTGACGCTTCCCTTCTTCCCAGAATTCCCGTTGCCCCGCCTCTACTTTTTGCCTGGTCGCCCTGCCTATACTTTCTGCCTGGCTACTGGCCAATCAGCGTTTTATTAAAAACAATTTTTACAGTCGTAATGATGGTGACCTGTTCTCTTTCAGTCCTACACAAAACTGTCTATTTGAATTAGTATCTTTTCAAGACTTTGGATCAATGTCAAAAATGTTTTACCATCTTTCCCATGAATGATTTTGCCCTAGACATAGTATATGTGTATGTATGTATGTATGTATATATATATATATATATATATATATATTCATTTCTTTGAGGGCACATGTTGATTTCAGACATTGCTAAATAGGGCTTCATTCCTACAAGAAGCATTTTCCTAGGATTCCCTTAATCCTTGAAGTGGTATTTTCACAGTGGAGTTTATGCTTTAGTCAAGGAAGAAAAATCTATGTTCAGCACTACCCTCTTACCAACTTCTCTACCCAAGGTCTTCAAGGCATTAGAGGCATTTTCCCCATGCTGGGTTACATATTTCATGATATCGTCTTCCATAATTCATTATAGATCCACTTGAAATGCTGAGTGTTTCTGCTCATAGTCATCCAAGAAATTGCTCAGAAGTGCTGTCTCCCTCCCAGGCTGTTTTGGAGAAGAGGCTTTTGTTTGCTCAAATACTCATTTACTGGGTTTCATTTCCTAATTGCCTTCAATTTTCTTTAATCTATGAACTTGAGGAATGCTCTTTAAAGTACTTCGTGCCGTCTCCTCTCTGCTTTAGGGGCTAACGGTCCCTTTCTCTGCACTGTTGATACACTATTGCTGCAGGTGTGTACCACTTATCAACAAATCAGTCTTTCAGCACCCAGACATGTAGTATCCCCCAGAGGAGGGCTGGACAACACGGCTGGCTCCACTCTGAGCGGCTTAACTCATATTCTCCCATTAGCCATGTGTGATTAGTGAGCACGTGAAATGATGCTAGAGCCACTGAGGAGCAGCATTTAGTTACATTTAGTTTTAAGTAATTAAATAGCACCATGCTGTTAATAGCTAAAACGTTGGACAGCAAAGCGCTATGTCACTGAGTTCAAATTGCTTACACATCAAGTGTTTAATAGACATTGACTGATGGATAGATACATAATACATTGTTAGAATTGAGTACTTCTTTTTTACTTTATTTTTTTTAGTTGTTTTCATTGAGCTATACATTTTTTCCCTCTCTGCTTCCTTCCTCAGTATTTCAATTTTAAATTGCAGTTATTGCCATGTGGAATTTCAATTTAAGTTTTAGGGAAATTTTTTTATTAAGAAAGGGAAAAGAAGGAAGGAAGGAAGGAAGGAAGGAAGGAAGGAAAGAAGGAAGGAAGGAAAAGGATGGAAGGAAGGAAAGAAGAAAGGAGGGAAGGGAAGGAGGAACAAAGAAACAAAGAAGGAAATAAACAAAGGAAGGAAGGGAGGGGGGAGACAAAGAAAAGAAGTGAGGTAGAAAGTGGAAGGTTGACAAAGGAAGGGAAGAAGAAAGGGAGGAAAAGACAATGAGAAGGGAGGAATTGAGAGAGGACGATATGAAGGGAAAGAGAAGAGAAGAATGGATGAAAATGGACTGAGAAGCTTTTGAGGGAGGAAGGGATGAAACCATTTCAAATTCATAATCATTCTCTCTACTTACAGCTGGACATAGCTATTTTATAATCATGTTCCTTAGGCAGCTCCACGTTTTAAGTGGTCTTGCACTGATTGGGGCGAAGCTATCCTTCAATACAAAATACCATTTATTTCCAGATTGTTCAATCAAATGTAATCAGGCAGTTCCTGGGTACACTTGTGAGACTACTGTTTCGTCATGGTGACTGGGAGGTGGGCAGAGAGAGAGAGAGAGAGAGCTATTACCTGGTATGGCCAAATTAGAACTAGACCCTGACTTTTAGTGAGGTTTCCTTCCTACGGAACTGTTCTGAGTGTGGTGTGATGTAGGTGAAGAGTCTGCTGTGCCCTCTCCTAGCCTCTGACACTCCAGGGAATTGTGGTCCCTGGGGAGGTACACAGTGTCCCTGGGGAAGGCAATTTTCTCTATTCTCTTGGAACATCAGTTGTTTGATGAGCATCAGTAGCTGCTTGGGGTCAGATAGAGAAATGCAATATAAGAAATGCAATATTTGTTCTCGGTTGTATAGTTTTCTATGCCCCCAGAGTTCACAGCCATCAATTAAAAATTATAACACACAGTTTGGCTAATCCTAAGCATAGCAGTCTGATGTGTGGGTTTAGTTGTACTTTTGCAGGACACAGCTTTTCATTTAATTTAATTTGTACAAAGAAGCATCCTCAGACAGCTCTCCTGGGAGTTGAAAGGGAAGAGACGTTAGCATAGACAATAACAAGTGCTGGTTCCGTGGATGCTGGAGAAACAGTCTCTAGAACTTACAGCTATGAATTGAGCTAATGGATCCCCATTGTATCTGAGTGAACTAGGCCCAAAGAGGGGACAGAGTAGCAAGATCTCTCCATAACTTTAGAGACACCAGGAGAGCAGGACCTCTGGCCTAACCAGATGTGGGGACAGAACCTCTGGAAAACACACCCTTTACTTACAGCGATGCTGTCCCTCAGGTAGCAAATAGTTTAGCTCCTGTTTTTTTCTCCCTCTGGCTTATGGATTTCACACATTAAAGACCCAGCTTCCTAAGAGATTTTCTACCACCTATCTTTTGCTGTTCAATGCTGATATCTCCAAGAGGACTCTATAGTTCATTTTTCGTAAGCAACTCAGGCCTGAGCAGTCATCTGCTTCCAGACACAATGGCTTCATTTAGGCACATGTTATCAGATCTGCACAGTCCAGTGGGTCAGACTTAAATCACAACATGCTGAGTTGACGCCCGATTCATCAAACTTATCAGCATGAAGACTGTGTCTCAGGTTAGTCCCCTAGACTCATGGCAGGTATACAGTAGGTACCAAATGGAATGCTGCTTGGCTCTATGGTTGAGTTGCCCATTCTTCATGTTGCCTCATTGTCCAGCAATCATAACAGCTTGTTATACATTTTCATATTTAGTTAAAAAATGGCAGGCCTCATAATGAGTTCAATTTGTATCCAAGCTAAGCTGGGTCCCACTATGTTCTCCAAGGAATCTTCAGAGACCTTACTTATGTAGCTGGCTTCCTGATCTTATCATTTTAATTGCATCCCCCAGGAGTCCCACTTGACATCAATTTGATTTGAATGTAGAAGATTCCCTCAGGCAAATCACTTTAATGAATTTTACAGTCTTTTTCTGGTTCAGCCAATAGAACTATTCTTTTTTCCTTTTAGCAAAACTTCAAAAAGTTTTCCAGAAAATGCCTTTATCCTGTTTACATTTCCTTGATCGTTTCATAAATTATGTATTGATTCTGGGAAGTTTCTATTGGTTATTTTCCATATGAATATTTCTTTTTGAATATGCAGTTTGTTATGGCTTATATTCACTCTTACCTTATTGAGGTGATTGTGAGTGGTAGAGTCACTGGCATGGAAGCAAACCACTCAGTGAGCATCACAATCACCCCAGGAACTCCACTTCTTCCTTAAAGTCCAGACACTTGTCTAGCCCAGGGAAGAGAAGTCGGGGGCTCCACTTATAGAATTAGACCCTTCCTTTGCATTTAGACCAAATCAGAAGTACAGTTTCTACTACAACCCATGTATGTGTCATTTTGAACTAAAGGGTCCCTTTCTGGTTGGTATTATTTGCCAAAGCCACAGATGAAAATCAAACATTCCTTTAGTTGATAAAACTTACTATGTTTTAATGTCTATCTAGAGATACTCAACCCCCCCCCAACAATAAAGGATTGCCCATGAATTAGAAAGCAAATAAACTTTATAAATAAGTTTTTAAAAGATGGTCTCAATCATGCTTATTTCCTTTGTAAGGCCAATTATATGCTGGGCACTAAATAAACTAGTTACCCCTTCCCTTGAGATAGATCTATAGAAATAATAAAATGAATTCTAAACTACAATATTCTCAGGTTGCTTCCTGTAACAGGAAGGCCACTTGTTTGTTCCTGGCTGCCCAGAACTGAAATAATCACACAGAAACCATATTCATTAAAACACTGCTTGGCCCATTAGCTCTAACTTCTTATTGGCTAACTCTTACATCTTAGTTTAACCCATTTCTAGTAATCTGTGTATTGCCATGTAGCTGTGGCTTACCAGGTAAAATTCCCAGCGTCTGTTTCCAGTGGCTCCACGGTGTCTCCGACTCCACCCTTCCTTTCTCCCAGCATTCAGTTCTATCTTCCCTACCTACCTAAGTTCTACCCTAACCTCAGGCCAAAGAGTTTCTTTATTCATTAATGGTAATGACAGCACATAGAGGGGACTCCCACATCAGCTTCCTAGAAAGTGTAGCATAATATGTGTTATTTATACTGAATTATAAGAAAAAAATGTTATTTGGATTCTATTGCTGTTTAAGAATGGGACAAGGATAATGATTGCACTGATTATATAAAACTTGTATACAATAATGATTGTACTGACTACATAAAATTGGTATGCAATAGTATGAATCAATTAAAATCTCGTAACTTGTTGGGGGTTTTTTCTTAGCAACATTACCATTTCTTCACCCATCAAACTATGTCTTAGAATTTGTGCTGTAGCAGTGCTGCCCAGGTCTAAGAGCAGCACTTCCATCAGAGTTTGTGTGAATGGAGCAGGGTGAGTTGTGAGCTAAACAACCTGCACACTCTCACATGGTGGCCTTGTCTCCTTTGTCTGCATTTGGAGCTAATCCTCAGAAAGAAGGAGACATATTGGCATTTTCATTTTCAAGAAAGTCTGATTCATGTAAATTGACTCTGTAAATTTTCATATTCTCTAAAGAGGTTGATAGGATCAAATTCCTCAAGTTGAAATATGAACAAAATATTCTCAGTGAGCTCAATTAAAATAGCGATACCCTGCAGCCCATCTTTCACACTGAGCTTACTTCTTTCTCTTCATTACTTGAATAATCTTTATATTTCAGATCATTATCATTTTTATATAAAGTTATTAACAAAATTATGTTGAGTATCATCTACCTATATACATTGGGTTATCTTACTTCATGGGTTAAAAGCAGATGTGAGCCTTAATGACAGACCATGATACTGTTCTAGATTAAAACCATTTACCAGACTCTGAGGGGTAAACAAATGGTACTGCTCTCTTCTGAGGTCTCTTACTGGAGGATGGTTATGGACTTTGGGATGATATAATATTCATGACACAAGAATCTTCAATGGACATAGACAAGGTTCTTAGCCTTTTGGGCCTAGGTTCAGGTTACAAGCCTTGGTCACTGTGGTAATCAACATGGTCCTAATTATTCTCAAATAATTCTAAAATGGAGAGAAATATTGCTATTTCACCCTGAGTGTCCATAATCCACCTAGATGAGAATTGCTGGTCTGGAAACTCATCCATAGTCTGAAATAACTTAATTCTAGTATGGACATAGAAAAGAAAATTTACTGGTATCCTTGGCTGATGTGATAGGACTTGTGGTCCTCAGAACATAATTTATTTGTGCATGATGTGGTAGGACTCAGGACCTCAAGAGGTAGTTTATTTGCTTTCCCTCTAAGCAAAATGCTAACTTCCTAAATCTGTGCAATGCTGAGACATTTTGTCATCATTAAGAATCTCCTATCTATAGATTTATTTTTAATAAAACATCATTAAATTTAATGTCAAATGTAATATGTCAGGAAATACAAAAGATGATATTGATAGTTGTATAAACTCATTTAGTTCAAAGAATGACAATGTTATTATGAATGCATTATTTGTCAATCATTTGGTTTTTTTCCTAAGTAAAGGTAACTGATTTTCTGGCTTTATCATCAAAAGACTTTATCAGACTTCATTACTTCTTGCTTTTCTTTATTTTCCCTCCCCATAACTTTTCCTTCATTATCTTTTCTTATTTTTTGCTCCTTTATACTAATCTTTATTATTTATTCTCTTCATTGTTTCTTTTCTTCCTTTCTTCTTTTACTAAAAAACACATGTCCCATGCATAAATACAAAATCAAATAAAAAAGGGATGATCAATGTGAAATGTTTACTACTTGGGTCAGTCTTAGCTTCTTTAGATTGTACAACCTTGAGGTAAGAAATGCACTCTTACTTTGCTTCCATTAACAAGTCACTGGTCTTGGCAGGTATTAGCCAAGTGAATAATGTTACCTGCGTTATGGTTTCTTTCCTGGGTTCAGGGCTTGATTCTACAATTGTGCTTCTCACACTAAATAGACAGATTTTGAACGTACTACCCTAACTCTAACAAAAGCGAGTCAGACAGATTTACGCTTAGCTTGTCAACATAGACTGTGTTTAAATCCAATGCATGATGTTGTGTCAGCCACACTTGACATGTACACTAAATTAAAGAGACAAAAATACACAAATTCTATGCCTTGTTTTGTCAGCATTGTAATTACTGGGCAACTGCCAGAGGAATAAATGTTCAAGAACATTCATTAATTTCCTTCCACTGTCACTTTATAATACTCACCAGAAAGCATCTAATTTACTAGTCTAGATGTTTCAAGAATTAGAGCCTATGGCTAAATTTGGATGATAAAAATGGCTGCCATAATTATTCCCACAACTAGAGACCATTGGCATCTACCAGCATTCATCACAAGCAATTTGGTTCTAACAGCTAACAAATATCACTAACTAATAACTAAAATTAGTTGAGGCCCTTTAATTCTTTGTGTTCACATCCTAGCATTGCTAAGGAGACAACTGTGAGCTTTATATGAACGTTTATATTTGGCACCAGGTTTTGAGTTGTTAGGAGAGGGTTGTGAAGTGATTGAACTGAGGAATTACGGGTAAAATAAATTTTACCTTAATTAGGTAAGGAATTGAGACAAATAAACCAGTTAGAAAGCACTAAGGGCAATAATAGCATCACGAGGGAAAACCAGTAAGGTAAGTTAGGGTATCCTATAAAATGGAGACAGAGTAGTTTTATTTCCTGTGGCTTTATGCATTTTTATACTTATGTTAAATAGAGTTGCTTATTGTGCTCTAGGAATTCCATTAAGGCAATGATGTTAAATCGTGAAAACAAACAGCCACAGTAGTAGTAAAACTCACAAAAATCCTTAGGGCTAAAGCAGCCCAGTGGCCCATCTCATCTCTCTATTGGCATTCTCATGAGGAACAGCTGTAGATTGTAGGTACCGGCTTTTCAAACATCTCGTCAATCCAGACACAGAGACACATTTGATTGTGAAGATGTTCTTGCCAAGGACATAAACAGTTACAATATGAACCCAAAACTGAGAATTCATTTCATCAATATTGTTGACATAATGGCATAAAAATGTCATAAATGACATACAAGCTTCAATGATGACATGGAATTAGTTTTATGTAAATAAATCAGTTCTTGAAAGTAGTTAAAATTTTGATAGACGTTAAAATTATACTTATCAACATGAAGTTTGAATTGAATTAATTCAGACCAATGTAGTACGGGACATTGGATCTGATAGATAGGTAATGGGACATGAAGTCATTAACAATGATAAATTAGTAATAAAAGTCATTGAATGTAAGCAGAACAAAAAATTACAGAAAAAATTAAAGACTATTTTTCAAATTTGAAAGAATAAGAACCAAACATTGAAAAAAATAATGAAATCAGGAGGTACAGAGATGGCTCAAGGTGTAGGAGAACCATTGCTCCTACAGAGGACAGAACTTCAGTGCCCAGCACCCACATGGTGGCTCATAACCTATAACTCCTTTTCCAGGGGATCCAATATCTGCCCCTCACAGGTACTGTGTGCATTTTGTACACAGATATATATATGACAGCAAACTACTCACACACACAAAATAAGCGCGTCAAAAAAAAAATCTGTTGCCGGATGGTGGTAGCACACACCTTTAATCCCAGCACTTGGAAGGCTGAGACAGGCAGATCTCTATGAGTTTGAGGTCAGGACAGGCTTTGAAACTACAGAGAAACCCTGCCTCGAAAAACAAAAAGGGGAGGGGGGACGAGGAGGAGGAGGAGAAGAAGGAAAAGAAGGAGAAGGAGGAGGAGGAGGAGAAGAAGAAGAAGAAGAAGAAGAAGAAGAAGAAGAAGAAGAAGAAGAAGAAGAAGAAGAAGAAGAAGAAGAAGAAGAAGAAGAGAAGAAGAAAAGAAAAGTCCACAGGAAAATATTTGAAAAGTAAAAGAAAATCGAAAGTTTAGAATGATAACTTCTGAAGCTTTACTTTTTCAGGGATGAGATTAAACTTTTGATTCTCCTAGTGGTAATGGCCTTGAAACATACAGTCTCTGTGCACAATTTAATAATGTTTATATTATCAGTTATTCACAGTATCTTAAGCCAGACTTAAAGAACACACACATAGTAGAATATGATTTTTCACTTTGATTCCTTGGCAGAAAGGGCAATTTGAACAATTATCCACACTCAAGTTGTAATCACAAGAGCTAAGGAAGCAGGTGAGCGATTGTAGTAGCCAGGAAATAAGAGACTATGTAAATGGCTGAGCATATCCAGGCAGCTAAAGACTTGCTTGTTTTGAGTTAATACCCAGAACAGGTAGCGCAAGGAGGGATGCCTGGCTCATAGTGGGAGATACTGGGTAAACTCAGCATCCCTGCAAGTGCTTGAACTGAGTTGTCCAGAGAGAGGATAATGAAGGAGAATAAAGTACTTTATCATGAACCTCAGCAATGAAGCTGACTGCCTGGCCAAGACTACAATTGGTGTGTGCTGACTGACTGCCTTTGCCCCACCTGCTCATAAGCTGCTGCCTGGAAATTTGTTCTAAGCTTTTCTTTCCTAGGGTGTGTGTGATGTTAAGTTGGGAGCGTCACCCCAGCCCATCCCAGGCCCCTGGCTTGGGAGTTGGGTTGGTCTAGACTCCAAATCCCAGCATGCCAGGTCCTGACCCCGGGGACCTCCCACAGGGTATTTAAATGGGCGCCCAGAAGAGGAACACGTGGTCCCAGGTTTTGCATGTGCTTCCGGGTTTTCTGTCTCCCCTGCCATGCTCTCGGCCACCCAAGAGTGCTGCATTTAATAAAACATGGGCATTTTAGTTTGGTTTGATTTGACCTAATTGGATTTCTTTGTGCCGGCGGAGCGGCTTGTCCTAAGATTTTTCCGAACTGTGTGAACTCACCACTTTTCACAATTGTCCGTTTTCTAAATGGAGCACCACTTACAGATTCACTTCCTGTCCCTGCACATTGGCATTAGTGCGTCAGATTGAGCAATCTCCGCTGTTCTGGTCACAGACTGATTACATAGTCAGAGGGCGACAAGTCCATTGGCGCTCAGCTCCAGGCTGGTAAGTCATAAAAAGCAATCCTTTAGAAGTTCCAAAACAGGGATGAAGGTTAGGACCTAAGTCTGGGTTGGAGGCCTGGAAACTTCTTGGATGTTGAAAAACTGGATTCTGTTTTCTATGGTTGATGGCATCAAGCAATAACAACAGTAATTTGGAATTATTATTCTCGTGTAATAATAATTTACAGGTTCTAAAAGAATTACGGCTAGGAAAATGGGCAAGCTTCCCTTAGTCTACTCTTTCTTCTATCCCTTCCCCAGTCATCCGAAGGTTTACTCATCTTCAAACTGGGAAAGCAAATGAAAAATCGGACCAAATTCTACTGAGAAGAGATTACTAGGCAAGGGGTCAGCAATGTGGAAGCGTGTCAACTAGCCCATTATATGCTTCCTCTTGTCTTCATAGACCATCTGCCTGGCCCTCTCACCTGACGGGAAAGAGAAGGATCAACTCTTAGAGATGATCCCTAGAACCTGACACTATTGCCCACAGCAAATCCAAACTCCCGGGAGGGAGGTTGTTATGTGGCCCACAGTGATGATACTCCAACCTTCCTGTCAGGCAAGTTTAACAGGAAAATTAGCCCTCACTGTGCATGCCACAGCTTCTGGTCAGAAACCCAAGTAATACTGTGCTCAAATTCTACAAGTAACCCTCCACCCAAGGAGTGGTTAAATGACAATCCTTGGTTATTTTTTAATATTAATCCAGTTATTTATTTTTTGGAAATTTCATACACTTACAGTGTATATTTTGATCACACCCACCCCTTATTCCCTTTCCAAATACCTCCACCAACAATCTCCCCACAACTTCATGTCCTTTTCCTTCTTCTTAATTTTTGTTTAGATTTATTTATTTTTATGTGTGTGAGTGTTTTGACTGTATGCATGTGTGTATGTATGTATGCATGTATACCATACACATACAGTGCCTCCAGAGGCCAGGAGAGGGCATCAGATTCCCTAGAGATGGAATTATGAATAGTTGTGAGATGCCATGAAAGTGCTGGGAACCAAACCTGGGTCCCCTGTAAAAGCAATAACTTCTCTTAACAGCTGAACCAATTCTCCAGCCCCCTTTCCATCTTTTAAATTAATAAACAGAGTCCCATTAGGACTACCCAGATATGCATGACTATGGAGCCATCCAGTGCCTATATGGAACCTATCAATAGCCACGCCCCCAAGGAAGAGTGACTTTTCCTTCCTTTCTAGCCATCGACTGTCAATAGCCACTTCTCAGTTTCCAGTCAGGCCTTGCTGTAATTTTGATGATGTGATCCTGTGAAGGTTTTGTGCAGGTAACTCGAGCTGCTGTGCATTCATGTGCACAGCGGTTATGTCATCTCCAGAAGAGAACATTTCCCAGCTCTCTTTCCAATCCTCTGACTCTTATGTTCAATACAGTAGCTATTATGAAGGGTGGAAAGGGGCAAGTTGATTTCATCTGAATACTGTCAACAACCTCTCAGAATCCATAAGAACAGTTCCCCAAGTCTAGAACAGAACTCCCTGATGTCTCCTCTGCTACTAGCCACATCTTCTTTTCCTCTTGCAAAATAATCTTTGGTCTGCGACTTTGTGTGATCTCCCCTATACTACTTCATTAAGGAGAACAAGAAATGGGTTGACCTTCCTGAGGGACCTCCCTGGCATCAACATTGCTGGCAAAGCAGAGAATCCAAAAACCAGTAAAGATATGAAGTTGGGAATATAAGCTATTCTTTCAGGCAACATTAAACAGAACAGAATCCAAGCACACTGATTCAGATAGATACCCAGAGAGGTCTAAACTGAAAAGTGTATCAACAATTTTCTAGCCTCAGGTTTTCTAGTTTTTATTAGCTATGGAGATAATTTTTGAGGTATCTGTATATGCTGTTGTATATAACAAGTCCTTGCTCTTTTTCCATTGCTAACCCTTCATCCCTTTAAATACCTCTCACATGTATGAAGAGTTCTTAGTGGAAGTAGCTGGGTGGATGGATACATGCTTACTAATAAGCAGTCCTTAGTGAAGCAGTCCATAGGCGTTTGGCAGGCTTTCTTCCTTCTGTATTCACTGCCTTAGGAATCCACTGCTGTTTGGTCATTCATTTCTCATTCATGTCACTTCCTCGCTTGAAGATGGAAAGATTGAGTCTGCATGAGATAGCCATGTGCTCACAGCACAGCCTGCTCTATGTGCCTTCTACATCACATTTGTGAGAAGTACCCTGCTGAATGTTAGGCTGTGTCGCCTTCCATTGTATCTACTTCAGTGGAGAAAGGCAAGGAGCCGTGGCTCTGTTGAAAATCAAGGTCTCTTTCTTTCTGAAGATGTCATCTCACACAGCTTTGACCCAGCCAGATCTAACTTCTTCTTTAATTCAGGAGAGCTAGAGCAAAGCTGACCTTCCTATTCTGGGAGCTTTGACTTTGGAAAGCGTGTAATTAAAATCTCTTTTCTGTCCCTCTGAGATGCAAAATCTTCTCAGAAGACTCTTCCCAGTTACATAACTCAGGAATGTCTTTCTCAAAGACCTAGGAAGCTTTTCTTTGAAATGTCAGCATGAAAGAACAGAACACCCCTATCTCCTAGTCTCCATGGGAGGGGAGAAGCCTAATTTCCATGGATGCCAATTAGCAAACACAGATGGCCTAATCACAGAGAAAAGCATTTGCAAATTCAGGAATAACTCCATGTGCTCAACACATCCTATTGATCAATCTCCCTGCTAATGGATTGTGGGAGGGGAGTGGTTGCCCTCCAGTATTTTCCCACCTGCTCATTCCTGTGCTTGGAAGCCCTTCTGCCTTTGGTGTTACTGAAATTGAGTTCCATTTTTGTTTTATTGCAGTGCTCTGAATTAAGTCATCTTTTCCAGTTGCTGTGCACTGGGATTGTTGCTTGTATATCCTCTGATCCGATTTTAAATCTTACATTTTATAATTTGGAAGTATAAAATTATAGCTTTAATATCTTTAACGATGTACTTACAAGTGTATATTCTTCTTCAGTGTGTTGTATCCAAAGAATCATTTCCCTGTCAAGGTATGAGGAAAGCAGGGTATTTATCTCCTTAAATTCAATCCACTTCATTCTGTAGGAGTTCATCTTATAGTCCAGGGTTTGGGTCTTCATACTATGAATAACGCACTTTGCATTTTACCTTAACGGGTACTATATTCTATTACATATATGATTTATAACCATTAATAGGAAAATCACATTTCATTTTGGAATGTACTAAATTATTGTTATGTGATAGACTTTTACTGGGAAGACTAAACACACACACACATACACACACACACACACACACACACACACACACACACACACACATCTACTCACCCCAAATAGAAAGTCCATGACAGACCAAAGAAAGGACACCACTGAAGTTCAACTTGGTGAACCAATGAGCTTTATTGAGGTTACTTATAGGAGGCTGCAAACCCAGAGCTCATTGAAGGACTTGCAGACAGATTATACTGTATCCTTTTCTTGAGGCTCAGTCAGAGTCTTTTCCAGGCAACTCAGATAGTTTGTGCATCTTTCAGGATGTTTGGTGGGTCTCTGCTTCTTTCAGGCAGCTGGGTTTATCTGAGATTAACACTCAACAACCTTTATTGTTTTCTTTTGAGGAGAGAGGGGCCCAGGGAATCTGGTTATTTTCTGGGACTTGCAGAAACTATTTTGAGTTGTTTACTTTCTGTATTAATGAACTTCCCTGCAGGATAGAATGTTTCTATCTCAGAAGAAACTAGCACTCAATACTTAAGACGTCAGATACATTCAACAGGAAACATGGATACATTGTATATTCTTGAATATTTATATCATTAACAGTTTTCATTGATAACACTGTATAGACCACTGGTATATTCATAGGCAATACGCCTTCTTCCTGTTCCACTTAACAGTTATTTTTGTTGACAATTTAAAGCTAGACTGTGAAGCATGATTAATAAAAACCCAGAGACAGAAATTGGGGTTCAACCTGAAAGTCAGGAAAGCAAAACAGCCAGCTACAGTCTCTTACCTCTATCTTGGTCCGAAGTGGCGATCCTGCCTTCAGGAACCCCCAGAAAGAGACTGAATCTAAGAGTTCTCTCCTCCAGCTTTATAACCCTCTCTAGTTCTGGGATTACGGGCATACACCACTACTTCCTGGTTTCTAAGGTAAACTTGTGTGGCTACTGGGAATAAAGGTGTGTGTCATTGTGGCTCCTGGGATTAAAGGGGTGTGTCATTGCTGACCAGTCTGTAAGGCTGGTCAGTGTGGCTTTTTTACTTTTCTGATCCTTAGGCAAGCTTTATTTATTAAAATACAAGACCGTTTTTTCTTGTAGGTGATCTCCCACTGTCCAGATATTTGAAATATTCATTATTTATGCATAAAATTCAATTAATTAACTAAGGTATTACTGAATCTTACTTGGCTTTTTAATACACTTTCTTAGTATGATAAGGCCCAACTATAGTTTCAGATTCCCATTCTGCTCAGGAATATTGTATTCCGTTTTATCGTGAAATTTATGTTGGTCATACCTGTTTTTAATTTTTCTATAGTGCCTGGCTATTATCTCAGTGACAGGTTTCCATTATTTTTCTATAATTTATAATATTGTCTTTCAATCACATTCTTTAAAGGATGTATTCTCAAATCTGTTCCCCAATCGGGAACTTTAACATTGTTGCAATCTTTTCCCCTTACTGTATACTTTTAATTTCATAAATGCCTATTTTCCCTCTTGTTTCCAGATGTTTGCTTGTCATCTTATTTCCTGTTTTACAGAGTTATTGTTAATACAACTTTCCTCTAAGAGGATTGATTTATCTAATCTATTGCCTGTTATCTGGGGAGTAGCATCTTGGGATGACTTTTTTTTTTTTAAATCAAACACTCAGAGTGTACCATGTAGTAAGGAGGAGCGGGCCTGCTTTCTGTCCCGGCCGCCCTGCTCCCGGTCACCCGGCTTGCTTAACCCCTGAAATAACCACACGGAAATTGTATTAATTAAATTACTGCCTGGCCCATGAGTTCTAGACTCTTATTGGCTAACTCTCAATTATTCGTTTAACCCATCTCCATTAATGTGTATCGCCACTTGACTGTGGCTTACCGGCATGAGTCTAACCAGCATCCATCTCAGGCAGGAGAAACATGGCATCTGCCACACTGCCTTCTTCCCAGCATTCCGTTTTGTCTATTCCACCTAACTGAACTCTGCCCTATCAAAAGGCCAAGGCAGTTTTCTTTATTCAACCAATGAAAGTAACACACAAACAGAAGGACCTCCTACACCAGTACCACATTATCCTCCAATCCATTTATAGTCTACTCATTCTGCACACCAAGCTCAGACACACACAGCTGCCTCACTTCCCTGGTAGCCATGTAAATTCCCTTGGTTCTATGTCCATGACTGTTTCATGTTTACTACGCAGATGCTCAGGTGAGACAGGAGTTTGAAGAATCATAATCAGCCACAGGCTGGATACTCAGCTCTGCTTTACATCCTCATGCGTTTGTTGGTTCACAGGGAGGGGCTGTGGTCCCTGAGGGATGTGGCTGTCCCCTTGTTTGCCTTTCATTGGCCTCTCTCTGCCTCTCAGCTATAATATGGCCAGTCTTGATGATCCACTTCTGGGCCTGTCAGGGCAGCAGTTCCAAGTAAGATCTTCCTATTCTCTTGCTCCAACGGCTACCCAGCTGTTTTGTAGAGAAGTAGCATGACAGAAACACCAACATTTTCTTAGTGTGTGGCGACGACCCAAGATGAATGCCTAGCTTTGATGGAGAAATGATCAAACCAAAATAGCTATATGTGAATTTGGAAAAAATAGACAAATGGACGAAGACCTTCTTTTGAAGTCCTAAAAGAATTTAGAAGATTTTTGTAAAATGAAGTTCCTCACATCTTTCAATTATTATTTTTATGAGGTAAAATAACGAGACTGAGATATAATTTAGGATGTCTGTCATGAAACTGTTACAAAGGTGGTAAATATTTGAACAGCAAAAAGGGTAGTTTAGGGTTTCTATTTTCTATGATGCTCCGGTTCAACTTTATTATTTTTCAGGTGCCAGGATAGAGTCATGACTGCTTCCACCTGTTAAGGGACACTGTAATATCTAACATATCATTATTTTCTGCAGATGACAGCCCAATTCCTCATGTATTAAATTAATTAAAGTTCTCAGAAAAGAATAAAGGCTATTTGGAAGACTTTATGCTGAATGATGAAATCATTTGTAACTTCCTCTATGCAAAAATGCAAAAGTCTGCCTCCAACCTTACGGCTCTCTGTCCTACTTGAGTCAAGTAAAGAACAGTTCTGTAAATCTTTGAAATTATCTGATAAGTGATTGATCCCATCTCTGTGGTGTAGAATGCTTCCTAAGATTTAATGGCAGGAAATTATTGTTCATGAAAATATTTTTAATAATTTCTCTTCTTTTTTCTTTTCAGATAAACTATTCAATAAAGCGAATAGCTATAACTTAGGAATTGTACTTAGTGTTTTCCAAAAAAAGCAATGTCAGGTTAATCACGTTTTTTTTTTGTTTTTTTTGTTTCTTCGTTTGTTTTTAGAAGTTATTAAGAAAACCTTGTAATTAAAATACCATTGCAGGGAAGAAAGAAATGCCAGTTCTACATTCTTTTTATCAAGAACAAAAGATGGATTTCTTTTTAAATTTTGAACTCTTTTCTGTTTCCTGGCAATAAATAGAAAAATATCCTTTATACTAAGCATGCAAATGCATCCACTCATATATAGACCAGTGGTGTCTCAACCTTCCTATTGCTGTGACTCTTTAATACAGTTCCTCATGTTGTGTTGACCCTCCTCCACAACAATAAAATTATTTTCCTTGATACTTCATATCTGTAATTTTGCTACTGTGATGAATTACAATACAAATATCTCTATTTTCTGATGCTCTTGAGTGACCCTTATGAAAGGGTCATTCGACATCTCCCCCAATATGAGTGACGATTCATAGGTTGAGAACCACTGGTCTGGATTGCAATTGCTGGTTTGAAAAAGTAAAATGTGCCGGTAACTTGCTAAAGGAAAGATAGAGATGTCACATTTCTGGTTTGATTGACAAAAACTCTCTTTGAGCACAATCATCAATCATAGGGATAGGTGGTTGATATTCTATGTTAGCATCTTGTCATTTTTCTAATCACCCACCATCCCTTCTTTCTCTTTCTCCATCTCTCTCTATAGATCTTGCCTAAAGTTTATTTGTAAAGACAGCATAAAGCAATGTCCATTTACAAATATAGTGTGTAGGTTTGTCCCTTGCTGGGCCTCTCTGCACTTCACTGGCTACAGGATGGTATCAGGAACCAACAATCATAGTTCTGTGGATTTATCTCATGATTCTCAAATGAAAGATTCCACACAAAGTCCTGAGTGCAAAACTGACAGAGAAATTGCTAAAGCTCTAAGTTATGGTTACACATTAGTATTATCAATCACACTGTGATCATTATAATTTTCTCTCTCGCTAAATCAGCATTCCTAAATACATCAGATAATGATAAAGAGTTCTATTAACTACGGTCTCCAATATGTTGATTGATTGTTAATTCATCTCTTTATCTAGTTTTTAAAAGTAAATTTCTCCTTTACTGAAGTATTTTTAAGTTTCTGCGTATCCCCCAGTATACCATTGTTCCTCCCTTTTGACGCCTCCACTTTTTCTAAAGTTAAGTACATTTATCATTATATTGATTTTGAACTGGATGTTCTATGCCTCCTGTGTTTTCTCTCCAGCTCTTCTGAATTTTCATATTTGAAGCCGGTAGGAGAGAAAGGCGAAATAAACCAGGTTACCTTTCTTTTTCTGGGTAGGCTTAAAATTTATATTTTCTTGTGTTTTTGGAAATCAAGCTTTTAATTCTCTGTCCAGTGGACAAATTCAGTGGCAGTGAATTCAGGAGAGTGGAACTGTGGGAGGGCTGACCGCGTGCTCCTCGGGCAGCCTGGGCGGCATGTAGAAGTTGCTGCTGAACGCCAAACAAGCATCGCCCAGCGGAGATACAATCCAGTTTTGCAGATGAACCTATTTTCAAAGAGAACGTAGAATAATGAAAGCTCTTAGGAAATACACAAACATTTAAGTGTTAATAAGTAACCTGTAAACACTGCACAACATCTCAAAATACGTATAAGGCCTGCGAAATGGGTCTTAACCCAGAAGGTGACGGCAAAAATTGTCACACATTTTACAAAATTTTAGTAGGGTTCCCAATGAGTCAATGACAATGACATAAAGTACTCAGTGCAGTATTGGCAAAGTGTGAGAGATCAAGCACTGTTTATTGATTGATCATCCTTTCCATTCCATATCCATGTTAGGAGATGCTCGTTGGGGAAGCTAGTCCCAGAAACCTTTGCAGTTAAAGTGAAACCAGCAGAATTTCAGTGGAATTAAGAGTTTCCTATATTCTGCCAATGTGAAGGTCTTCCATTCTTTTTTCCTTTCTGGTTGGTTGGAATAGCGGCAAATTCTATTTTATCAGAGCTTAAATACCTCTTAAGAGACCACGCCAACCAGCCCATTGGTATAGGCTGTTATGTTATGCTGTGTTGTGTTGTGTTGTGTTAACAGCAATGACTGAAGTGCTCCAGATAGTTTTACCACAGTAGGGTTGGGGATTTTTAATGCCAAAATGTTTTTATTTTAAAGCTTATGAATAGGTTCTTATGTACAAGGGCTACCTATTTATTCCAGTATAAGACATTAACTGCTCTTTCACTTATCAGAGGAAATTCTAATTTTTTTATTATGTATTCACCAGTTAATGAACACCTAGCCTATTTCTGTACCCTAGCTATACATGTATGTAACAAAACTCCAATTTCTCTAACGTAATCTATTTCTTCACAAATCTTATTTCTGCAAGGGCGACATTCCTTCCTACCATAGTAGAGTCAAGTCCCTTACTGGGGCTTCTCAAGGGTAGTTTTGTGGAAGAAAAAATAAATCTATTTACTATCAAATTCAAATGGCTCGTATATTTTTGTAAAATGGTCTCTCTGATGTATTCTTATTATTAGTTCAATTCCAGCTTAAACCGTTGACAAGAGTCTTAGTTAGGGTGACTATGCTGTGATGAAACACCATAACCAAAGCAACTTGGGAAAGAAAGGGTTTATTTGGCTTAGGCTTCTGCATCACTGTTCATCATTGAAGGATGTCAGGACAGGGACAAAAAAGGAAGGTTCCAGAGACAGGACCTAATGCAGCAGAGCATGGAGGGGTGCTGCTTACTGGATTGCTCTCATGGCTTACTCAGTCTTTTTTCTTTTATAGCACCCAGGACCACCAGCCCAGGGATAACACCACCCACAATGGGCTGGGCCCTCCCTCATCAATCACTAAATAAGGACATTCCCTATAGACTTGCTTCTAGCCCAATCTTATGGGTGCATTTTCTCCACTGAAACTTCTCCCCCTCCAACGACTCTAGCTTGTATCAAGTCAACACAAAACAGTCAGCACGATGTGTAAATATTGGTGTTCAGCCACAGAAATTTAACACATGCATGCATGTACAAGTACACACATATACATACACACACAAATAATTGTGCACATCTGTGCTCTTTTTGCTAAAGTGAGCAAGGCAGCAATTTATCTATGTTTAAATCTTAGCAACAGAAATGTAGACAGCTAAGTTGCAATATCACCAGTTATTCCTGCCTTTCCCATTTGACTGATATAAGCAGTAAACACCCCAAACTCTACAGAACATTGCAGATATTCCAAGTCTTTGAGGAATCTATTTGGTTGAAATAAAAATCTGTTAGACACAACTCCTGCAGGAATAAACCTCCAACCCTGAAGTTCAATGTCTTATTAGTTCTTGCAAGTTTCAAAGTCTTCAAAGACTCAATTCATGAAGCTGCCATTTCCAATTATTCAGGTTAAGACTTAAAAGACATTACACGTTCTGGTCGATTTTTAAATTTATCAATGCCTTGTGAAAACAAAAACAAACAAACTTTTACCTTCTAAAGAAAGTCTGAATTTCAAATTGCATGATAATATCATGGTTAATGTTCACTTTTTTGATGAATGATGGAGAAAATCTATATAGTTATTTGAGGGAAAGAAAAAGTCAGTATATACCCAACTAGCAAGGAGTCTGATTAATTCATCCAAGGTGGAGACACTCTTCTGATCTTTCCTGATAGGCAAGTATTGTTTTTGAACGAAAAAGAAAGGAAGAAAGAAAGGAAGGAAAGAAGAAAGAATGAAAGGAAGGAAGGAAGGAAAAGAAAGGAAGGAAGGAAGGGAAAGAAAGAGAGAAAGAAAGAAAAAGAAATAAAGCGAGCACATGACTGCTCCTCGGTGTGGTGGAGGAGAAGGTGTATTGCAGAGGGGAAGCATAGCCCAGGACAGACATCGGGGAGAATACAGAGTGAACATGGCCAGCCTGATCCAGGGCATGTGGGGAGAGAAGGTGTGGAAGGAGAAGAGAGGAGCTGCAGACTAAGAGAGTTAGCCTGGGCCAAGAAACTAACCAAGAGGCCAGGTAGGTAAGGGATAAACAAAAAGGACAGGTAACCCAAATGGTTGTATTACATAGGGAAGGGCAGCTGGGGGAAGGACACCTGAGTCCCCAGGTTGGGGAAGTATAGGGTTGGGGGAGGCAGCATGCCAGCCAGAAGGACCCTGTAAGAGGCAGGGCCTGAAGGATGCTGGGAGAACTTGGCAGCCAGGCCCACTTTGAATTAATAAATACTACCTCAGCCATTTGCTCCAGGTTTGAGAACTAACAGTTTTCAGTGGCCGTATTTTCAGATTGTTCACCTGAATAAAGTTACCACCCTGACACAAGTATGAATGGTCCAAGAATCTCAACCCACCCCAGGGTCAGTTCTTCAGAGAAGTCTCCACAGTGCGGTTTTCTTAATGTTTTTAACCTTTCACCAGAGCTGAAAGCCACTTCCACTAACATAAAGTCAAGGAAGGAGGAAAATAATTTAGGTTTCAGTACAGCCTAACACTTCAGCCAAACTGTCCATGTAAGCGAACCCGCGGGTTAACCTGCGGTTACTGGCGTGCACTGAACCCCTGTAGTTTGCAGGGCTAGTTGTTACAACAAGCAGGTGGATATTACTGTGAGTGCCATCCAGGTCTAATTTAACTATGTGCGGGAGCAGTGGTATCCTGAGCTGATAAATTTAGAAGCCCAACATCCTTCCCATTTGAGATATCATTTATAAACCAGATGGCTAGAAAAAGTAAAGATATTTTATTACCTTTCAGAATTTTGCAGGGCTTTTGACATGGCATCTCTGTGATAAGGTGATAATAGCTTTACATTTCAGAGTCTTGGCAATGCAAATAAAATACTTTTAAGATGGAAAATTCATTAAGAATGACTTCTTTTTTAAAAAAAAAAAGGTCAGGACTCAAGGAAAATAACTGTAAGTTGTAAAGCAACTTAGCAGTGTGATTCTGGAAGGAAAAAGAAATGTTTTCTGAAAGGATAATGAAGTGTTTCTAAAAACAGAACCTGGGTTCATACGGACAAGGAAAAGTAAACCACACAAGCTATTTTCAACCAGGTATGTAAAAACATGTTGATGGCTAGCAAAGAGCTGAAGCGTAAACGATTGCAGAGCTAAGAAGCAAATAGGTTGTCTGGAGACCTCATGCCTGTGGTCTTTGGGACTGGCGTCCATCTTTTAAGCCAGGTACTATTTCAGTACACAGCAAACACTGCGCTTCAGCCCTGTACCTTCTGCCTCACAGGTAAGAGGATGGACAGTGGGTCTGCCTCACAGGTAAGAGGATGGACAGTGGGTCTGCCTCACAGGTAAGAGGATGGACAGTGGGTCTGCCTCACAGGTAAGAGGATGGACAACGGACTGATCTGACACGAAGATGACAGAAGGAGAAAGCAGAACCGAGCTGCAGGTTCTTCTTCTCCTGCCCATTTTTATTGAAAATAGACTTTTTTCCCTCACATACTATATCCTGATTATGGTTCCCCTCCCTCTACTCCTCTCAGTTTTTCCCTACCTCCCCTCTCAGCCAGGTCCTCTCACTCTCTGTCTTTCATTAGAAAACAAACAGGCTTCTAAGGGACAATAAAACAAAACGTAATAAGATAAAGCAAAAGGAACACACCAGAATTGAACAAAACAAAGAAAAGGAAAAGAGCCCAAGAGAAGGCACAAGAAACAGAGAATCACTCTTTGTATACTCAGGAATCTCATTAAAAAAACAGTAAACTGGAAGCCATAATAAATATACAAAGGACCTGTAGGTTAAAAGAGAGAAGAAAAATGAATAAATAAAGTAGTAAGATTTTTAAAAAGGAAAGAAAAAGTTCTGTCATGACATTATGAGACAAAGAACCTCCAAAGACACCACTGATTTTTTTTCTATTGGCATCTACTGCTGCCGTGTATCAAGCTGCAGTTTTAATCAATCCTTTCTTCTAAAACACAAACATGCTCTCTATAAAGGTTCCCTAAATCAAATCACAATGTGGAGAAAGATCACGCTATCCTTCAAGCCACATTCTAAACTCTTACTAAGAGAATATAACACTACATTACAATGATGTTTTCTATTACCTACCAGCTCAACTACCCTTGATCAAAGTAAGCTGCAATAAAGTTTATGTCTATCAGAATAAATATTACATGGATCTGTGTTATCTTTACAAGATCTAACATGAAATCCAGATGATATAAAATAGTCTTAAGAAGAATAAAAAGGATCTTAGGCAACCAAGAACAAGTTTTTAAATCAAAATTTTCTGCACAAGCATTAAACCATTTTCTCAGTGATATGCTAGTAACAGCTCACTAGCATCTCATATCATCCCTGATTTAGTACAGAAGTTACTAAAGGAGTCTCGACTTCAATATCCAAATGAAAATAATAAGTCATACAACATAACTCTTGATAAAGCAGGCAGCTGTTAGGCTGTGACCGGAGTGTTCTGCTGCCTTATGACATTCTAAGGATGCTGTGGTGGCCTCTTCTTTTTCAGTGATCAAACAATCACATAAAAAAATTCCAGTGTGTGGTGGATTCCTGCAAGGAAGTCAGTTGGAAAGAAATGGTATTGTCTTGTGAAAAACTGCCTCCTGAGACATCAAATGGACATTTGAAACTTCCTATAATAGTGACGTTGAAGCCCATAGGAGAAAGGGGCCTGACCTGAAGGATATCTCAGACAGTCAATAATTGAACTTTGTCAGCTAAGTCACTCTCTGGAGAGAATGATCCTGACTTTCTAACAAAAAGCAAATGAGGATATGATAAAGAGAGTTAAAACAATGAGGAGATTCAGTAATGCCCAAAGCAAGTTGTTATTAAATATAATGCAGGGTGAATAAAGAATTGGCCATCCCATAAAATATAATCATTAGTAATGTGTGTTATAGTTATAGTCTAAAATTAATGAAGAGTCCAAAGAAGGGTTAAATAAGAACATGCCCATAAGAGTAGTTAAGCAATTTGACATAGCAACACAGTTCATAAACCATGAACCAAAGGTCCATTAAGGTCCTCTGAACTGAGCTTTGCCATGGGGTCCCAGTAAGGATAAAGAAAAGAACTTGGTCACTTTGGTCACCGTAATCATCTCTTTAAATGTCAGTACTTCTTTGAAGAAATGAATAGCAATCAAGCATTCCCTAAGGAGTTCTGGGTGCAGATTCCTTTCCCCCACTGTTGGTCTGGCTGCAGTGTACTCCTAACAAACCAAATATAATTGCTCCCTTCCTTTAGTTATGTACTGGTTTGTAAAAGAGGAGAGGAGATGGCTTGTCCATCTTCCATTTGCTTTTCCAATAACCAGTTCATCTTAAGCATGAAGCTTAAAAGCCTGGGAAATAGAAAGAAGCTTCGGAAAGGAGAGTTAGGACGACCCAGTCTTTTTAATTTAGCAGCTCTGTGAGCTTCAACTGAAAATGAAATTCCAGAAAGGCAGAGCTGTGGGCACCCAATCCTAAGGCTCAGTGATATGCTGTCCTATGAGCTGGACTAAGGTGACAACAAATGAAATTTAGAAACAGCAGCCAGGTGTAAAGAACTTGCCTTGTAGGAATCAGTAGGAAAAGGGTATGATGCCTAAACATACAGGAAGCTGAAATAGTCATCGAGCAATAGAAGCCCTGTTTCCTGAAGATTCACCAGTATTTCCAGGAATTCACTTTGGATTCTGTGTACACAAAATAGAACTAAGATGGAATGGGAACAATCTTGTTATACACTTACATAATATTCTCTTTGTGGTTCTGCAGAACTGGATTGAGTCTTGTCCTGCCAGGAAACAGAACAAAACAAAACAAAACAAAAAAAATGAAAAGAAAAAAGAAAAACAAAGAAAAATCACCGAGAAAGTGTTTGCATTAGGAAAAGCCATAACATAAGGGATGCTACCTCGCTTGTCCAGATCTCCTTTGAACCAGTTTTCAGCATCTTTCCTGACCCACCTCACTAATGAGTTAGATAAAATACTAGACACTGTGTTGATTTGATTTTGTGTTTGTATATGCTTAGCATGGTTTTGTTGATTATTTTAAAAATTCATCTTATCTATTTAAGAACACATGCATTATTAATGACAATACTCTTTCAGTGTGTGCATGCATGTGTAGATATGTGAATGTCTATGTGTGCACAGAAGCTAAAAGGACCATCACACATCCTATTCTGTCTTTCTCTGCCTTATTTTGTTGAAATAGGGTATTTCACTGAACTTGGACCTCAAGGTTATCTGACAGGATGTCCCTGTGGTCCTCCTGTCTCTTCTAGCCTACCTTACCACACACTAGCACTAGATTTAGTGCACACAGCCACACCCAGCATTATTTTTAAGAATAGATTGCTGAGGGTCCAAACTCAGTTCTCTATGATTGCACACCAAATGCTCTTCCCTGCCATTCCATCTCCCATCCCTAAAACAATATTTTAAAACTTAATACTCTTTTATGAAATTTTGAAACTGGGTCATCTATAGTTTCTTCTGTCATTGAATTCCCAATATAGCTGAAGTTATACTCCTGATCCCCTTGCTTTATTATTACTCCTTGGGAGCATCTAATTTAAGTACAACGTTGATGGTGAGACTGTATGTGGTAAGCAGTGACTTGGTGTCTAGTTGCCATAAACAGAAGATGTCACATTTTGAGAAGGGATGTGGGGAAAAGAACATGGAGGAACAGGATAATCAAGATGGGGGAAGGACAGAGATGAGAGCAAGGAAAAAGATATCTTGATTAAGGGAGCCACTATGGGGTTAGCAAGAAACCTTTCTCCAGAGGAATTCCCAGGAATCCACAAGGATGACCCCAGCTAAGAACCTAAGCAATAGAGGAGAGGGTGCCTGAACTGGCCTTGACCTGTAGTCAGATTGATGAATATCTTAAATATCACCATAGAACCTTCATCCAGCAACTGATGGAAGCAGAGGCAGAAACCCACATTGGAGCACTGGACTGAGCTCTCAAAGTCCAGTTGAAGAGTGGGAGGAGTGAGAATATGAGCAAAGAGGTTAAGACCATGATGGGACGCCCACTGAAACAGTCCACCTGAGCTAATGGGAGCTCACCAACTCCAGCCAGACAGGGAAGGAACAAGCATCGGTCCAAACTAGTCCCTCTGAATGTGGTTGACAGTTGCATGGCTGCGGCAGACTGAGGGTCCACTGGCAGTGGCACCAGGATTTATCCCTATGGCTTGTACTGGCTTTTGGGGACCCATTCTCTTTGGATGGATGCCTTGCTCAGCCTAGATACAGTAGGAAGGGTCTTGGACCTTCCACAAAGCAATGTGCCTTACCCTCTCTGAGGATTGGATAGGGGTGAAGTGGGGTGTGTCTGGAGGGAATGGGAGGAAGAGAGGGAGTGGGAACTTGGATTGGTGTGTATAATGAAAAAGGTAGTTTGTTCTCTTTTTTAAAAAATAAAAAGAAAAGCGTGAATAAAAGAAAGGCATTCTGTCGGGGTCCGGTGCTAGCCCCAACCATAAATTATTTCTCTGGACCAGACCCCAACATAAACTATCTCTCTCTGGACCAGGGTGTGGTGGCATGGGAATAAAGACATAACTCACATGGCTTTTTCAGGAGGGAGATTCTCAGTGATCTCTCATGAAATCCTGTGTTCACATCCTGGAGAATTCCTCTCATTTATTCTCCAAACATCTTTTATACCAAAATGTACACTGAGGAGTAAATTCATTAGCATTCTGTTTCCTAGGTAACCAGGTGAATGGCTTTTAGTCACTGTCCACGTCTACCTGTGTCTCCTCTGTCACATCTTCCTGGTCTGTATACTAGCTTTGTCACATAGGCTGAATTAGCATCTCTATTCAGGAATCCTCCAAATTATAGAGAAGGAGCAGAGCAACATCCTGACCTTTTGTTAGGTTAGCAACAGCCTGTCTGGAAGGCTACGTGACCACTTCAGGTACTAACTATGGCTTGATAGCCTGGCTGTCACACCACGTAGAAATATGGGCCTAGAGCATTCCTGGTTTTACTCTACATCAGCAATTCTCAACTTTCCTAACACTGCGACCCTTTAATACAATTCCTCATGGTCTGGTGACCCGCAACCATACAATTAATTTTGCTGCTACTTCATCACTGTAATTTGGTACTGTTATAAACTGTAATGTAAATATCTGATAAGCAAGGAATCTGATATGTGACCCCCCCAAAGGGGTCATGATACACAGGTTGAGAACCACTGTTCTACATCATTAATTACAGTTTAGAAAAGAGGAGGCTCAGTTGTTTTACCTTCCTTCTGCTCTTAGGCTCATGAGAAGAGTCTTGATGAATCTAAGTACTGTATCTATAGCAGGGTCACCGTGTGCGACACAGAACTGAATCAATGAGGGAAAACATCAGTAAGTGCTGCATTGGCTTTTGATGAAGTTTGAATAGCTTTGGATTGCATCTCACCCACTTCTGCATAGCTATCCCTCTTGAAAATCCTACTTTCTCATAGAACACTGGGTGCTTCATTTTCTGTTTTACCTCTAGCAAACTCTGTCCTCTTTTCTTGTCTTTCTTAATTCTTTTTAATCCTTTTCAAAATAAGGACAAGGAGCCAGGGTGATTCATCTTATTCTCAACTTCTGTGAGCCATGCTGGGATTCCTAAGTGTCCTTCACCAGATGCTACAGCCTCAGCTGCCTCAGCTGCCTCAGCTAGAGGTCTAACTGATTACTAACTGGTGAGATGCTATTGAATCTTGAAAATTCTGCCGGTGAGATCTTAGGCTGACGTTCACTTGTGTTTAAAATGAATGTGCTTTTAGACCTGTCCAATTCAGACATGCACAGAGCTGACTGCCTTCTGACTGCTCAACCCTCGGGTAATTTGTTATTGAAGTACAAACCCCAACTTCCCTTCTTTTGTAAAATAATCTATTAGTTTCAAGGCAAAAGAGAAACAGATTTTGACATGACCACATCTGTGTTACAGACTAAGTAGAACATTAGAACATGGGTCGGGTTTACATAATAGCACTATCTGGAATTCTCTAATGACATTTTTGGGATTTGTTAAGCCCTTTATTCTTAGATTCATTGTCTTTTTAACCAGGAAGAGGTCTCTAGTTTTTTTTTTTCTCCCTGATCATTGGAATGTGTAATGAGAGTGGAAACAGATCCCTCTGAACAAGTAGAAAGAGAGGAATGTGTAGTGTGCGTGAAGTAGGAAAGCTGTAGTATATAGGATAAGTATAATATAGAAAATAGAAAATAAAAAAAAACTGTGTGAAGTGGAAAATTACCAATGTGAAATATTAAGAGAACATTTGCCCACTTAAAGGCTGCTACACCCATTTGGCCCTGCCAGATGGGGAGGCTGCACCCAATAACCTTGGTAACGAAAGTAGCCTTGTCACACTAGAAGGACCCCCCACCCTTCTGTGGTCAGTCGATACTGATAACCCAGGACATCTGGCTATCAGAAGAATTGGGCGATGGGGCAGTTTCAAACTGGCATAAAAAGAGAGGGCAGAAGCAGGGCAGGTATCTCACTCTTTAAAGATGACCCAGGTACCAGGCCTCATAGAGAGAGATCCTCCAAGCCTGCCTCCCGAAAAGCAGAAATATTTAATGCCTTGCCTAAACATTTAATGCTTTGCCATTCTGAGAGCAGAGTTTCGCCTCCTGACTTGAGAACAGACAGAATGCTTTGCTAACTCAAGAGTAGAGAACTAAAAGCCTTGTCTCCTGAGACTCTGTCACCTGAAAAACAGAATCCAAAGGCCATGCATTCCGAGCACAGGCAGAATGCCTTGTCTTTCGAGACCAGGCCATAGACTATGCGGTCAAGAATTGATCCAGCACCCGATACCAGCCTGAGAACAGAACATCTAGCGCCTTATCTCCCGAACGCAGACTACGGGGTCAAGAGTCGAGCCTCACTGTCAAGCCCCTAGTGCGGTCAGGCATCCAGCCTGAAGAAATCCAAAAAGTCCTTTTTAAGTTGAAGAATACCAGGTCATATGATGCTATTTAATGCATGTGTGAAGGGTTAAGAAAAGAGCATGGATGAGTTAATATATATGTTTAGTATATGAAATGTTAAGAGATATCTTATGGATAATTGATAAGATTAGGAAATGTTAAGTGGTAAGTTGTATTAAGGTTAAGAAGTGTTTTACAGATAAGTGATAAGTTAGATTAAGGTTATGAATTGGTTTTATGTATTAGGATTAGTAGGATTAATAATTGTGATATTGAATTGCTTGTGTGGTACCCATCATCAAACCCCCATGCCTATTAAAATTGTAAACCCCATTGATGTATTGGATATTGAAGTTGCTAGTAAAGAATCATTATAAAGACAATTCTCTTGCTTGGTCTGGTTACTCATCACTTTCTGAGATGAAGTGCACAGAGTCCTCACAGTAATTACTCGGAAAAGAACCTGGAGCTGAAGTCTCCCAACTCATAACAGAATGCTAAAGAAATTCTTTCTTTGTCTTTTCAGGTTTCATTTACCCCAAGACTGAACCACCTAAGGGTTTGACCTTCTCTATGGGACTGTTTTTGCATGAGAAACACTGCTGTGTCCCTGTGGTGGTTTGAAAGAAAATGGCCCCAAAGGGAGTGACACTATTCGGAGCTGTGGCTTTGTTGGAGTGGGTGTGGGCTTGTTGGAGGAAGTGTGTCACTGTGGGGGTGGACTTTGAGGTCTCCTATGCTCAAGCTACTACTGATATCACAATCTACTTCCAACTGCCTGCATATCAACATGTAGCAGTTCCTTTCCAACACAGTGTCTGCCTACATGATGATAATGGACTAAACCTCTAAAACCATAAGCTGCCACCTGAGTGAAAGCTTTTCCTTTATAAGAGTTGCTGTGGTCATGGTTTCTTTTCACAGCAATAGAAACCCTAATTAAGACAGTCCCCAGAAAGTAAAAGCTGTTCCCGTCCTGTTGTTCTATCTGTCAGAGTCACCACCAAGGTAAGACCCAGGCTTCAGCTATGTCTGACTTTATGCATGGTAAATATAGTTTCTGGACATAGACCTCGACACCAAGTATCCTTTTCTAGACCTTACACTTGAAAGACCAGGATAAAATCCAGACCCTCTAGCAGGAAGAGTAGAGCCAAAAATCTAGGTTAGCTAGTTTAGTGACTCTGTTCCAGGAACTAGCTAACCATAAAGTTAGATTACAATCTTGAGAATAATCTTGAGAAACGGGGAGTTACCCCCTTGTGATTATCACTGGTATTTTCGGAATTTTCCAATGATCACTGGTATTTTCGGAATTTTCCAATGACGCCCTCCCTACCCCCTTTGGGTTGTGGTTTTGTTTCTTCCCTTAAATGCCCCCCTCCCAGCTACTCAAGGTCGAACTCCGCTACCTCTGTGTGGGATATGAGTTTTGGCCCCAGCTGGTTCCTGTCATTAAACCTCTTGTGACTGCAGCAAGGACGGTCTCTCGTGAGTTCTTGGGGGGTCATGTTATTCCGAGACTAGAGTGAGAGTCTCCCCACTCCGGGGGTCTTTCACACTGATAGTGACTGGGAATCCGAGGAAGCTACTGTGAGGGCCAGCCGTAATAATCTAAGTCTGGGCAGAAAGGAAGTTCTTTACTTCCTCCAACCATTATCACCTGGGACTCCGGCCATCGATATATTTAAATGAAGTCTAGAATCTCAATAGTTTACCCTGAGACAATGCCTGGCAGGCTGAGATTATCAAACCCCCACCCAAGAGCAGACAATTCAAAGAAATTTCATGACATTCCAAGCACTGTAAATAGAAACACCTGCCAGCACTTCACCAGGACACCCCTAGACAAATGTCAGCCAATCAGGGGTCCTGAACCTCAGAGACCCCTCACCCCCACCTTTACTACTATAAAAACCCAATTCTAATTGAGCTTGGGGCTCTCCAGTTATTCCAATACATTGGACATGCAGAGAGACCGAGTTTGCAAACTTGATTAAAATAAAGGCCTTTGCTTTTACATATGGAACTCAGTCTCCTTTGTTGGCTTTTGTGGGGACCCACGGATTTGGGAATAACACTACAAGTCTCCATGTAGCTGATTAAATAAGTACATTTGTAGTCTACTTTCATTAGACTTCCTCTGCAGCTATTAGAAGCTAGTTAATTTATCAGAATCACATTACAAGCCATTGTCTCTCTTTATCATTTATTTACCAGTCTTGATTAACAAATTAGGACTTACTAAAGTTATGCCTTGATTCATTGATTAATCTCTATCCTGTTTATTCTTTTTTTATGTCTGTGAAATTCTTTAACTGCCCTGAGAAATTTAATAATACAGAAATATGCAAAATCGCACCATAAAGTAGGTTCTGATGAGTGAGGGTGATAAAGCATAAGTAATTCTAGGCAAATTCTGAGTCACATTGTTAATATGTTTTAAATGTTCCAGTTGAAGACAATAGGTTGTGCTCTGGAAATTATCTTTCACTTTACAAAACTTCCCTCTAAAAAGATAGGAAAGAAAATTGAAGAAGCTGAACAGTGAAATGAAATAAGCAAGAACCACTAAATACTAGACTAAAAACTACTTGGAAGATAAACATTCGCAAGGAGTATTGGAATAATACCCAAGGGAAGAAAGTCACAGATTTATAAACATGTTGGAAATGGACATCATAGCCTGTGCAGAGACTCAGAAAGATTCTCTATCAAGTTTGGTAAATGACAACCCACTGGTCAAATTTAGTTAAATGTCTTTTTTATTTACACAAATGAAGTATTGTTATAACCCAAAAACACATACACATTTTCTTGGGTTGCTTTCACATGGCAATGGCCAAGGTACAAAATCTAAAATACAGTGTGTGCTATTTGACTCTGCAGAAATCTTTGCTGAGGCCTTGTTTAAATTTAGAAATGGAATGTATCATAAATGATCAGTAAGACAAGCAGGATTGAAAAGAGAGATCGAGTGAAGATATGGATTCCGTTGAGTGCTCAGCACACTGCTCAGCACACTTTCCACGTTTCACCTTATCAAACTGTAGATGAGTAGACATCCAACCAGGGCTAAAAGACTGAGCTGAAGAAGGAAAACACATCTTTTGGTTTCAGAATTTAAAGACAAAAGGAGACAACAAAAGTTTCACCCCAAATCATAAAGAATTTATAGTGTTGTGTTTCTATGCTTAATGTTTCTATGTTTAGTGGTAACCACTTTCTCACAATGTCAGCCCCTCTCTGTCTTGTAAATCATTTATTCCTTGTGCTCCTCTATGGCTGAACCTTAAATGGTCCATAATAGCATCAGATGTTTGGCTAATGCCACTTCCAATTCTGATTCAGAAAGAGCAAATAACCCAGAATTCATCACTACTTCCTTTAGTTCTTGTTTTGATTCCTTCATTGACTACTCAGCAGAATTCCTCTGGAGTATGCTCACTCATTATAAATCATTAGATCATGTTTTCTGAAGCTTATTCCAGATAATGTGTACTGAAGAATCCTTTAGCATCTATCAATGGCATAATTTCAAAAAGCAAGAACATATAATCATTAGGTAAACACATAAATACGTAACAAAGGTACATGGCTCAGGTTGAGACTGTGGCTTAGTGGTGGAGATGCTTGTGAGGACCCAGCTGTGATCTACAGCACTATGCATCATGTCAATCAACCAATCAATATCAATAAGTAAACATACACAGAAGAAAGTTAATTAAAATATGATATGGTAAGAGTATTAGGATAGTTATAAAACAGATGAATGTCCATCTGTAACTAAACTATAATGTTTGGCATCATTTCTTCTACTGGATAAAAATTAACCTCATCTTTAATGAACAAAAAAAGTATTAACCACTGCCCCCAAGGAGTTGTAAAATAGTACACAAACCCCAGAAGAACACTAAAAGAATACTTAGTAATCGTTTCTGCATATTCGATGTTTCCAGTAATTTCTCTTATGAAGCAAATCACAGTGGGCATAGATATTCTTCCAATTCTCAGCAAAATATTAACAGAGGGCTTTTCAACTATTTGTTATTGTCTCCAAATAAGCTAGAAAAAGTATTTAAGGGGATAAAGGATGTATTAATGTGACAGAGTCCAAACCACTTTCTGATAGCATTCATAAGAAGCCATGATACAATGGTGCAATCTGGAATGATAGCCTTAGAGTAAAGCTGAGAGGAGATAATCTGTGTAGATTCAGGTGGTCAGCATCTTTATCTGCTTCACTAATGATGAATAAACACTTCAAGATAGTTTGGGTTGAAATCAAACACTCACTGGACAAAGAATAAGCTTGGTCTAGTGGTACAGGATTGTAATCCCAGACACTTAATTGGCTGAGGCAAGAGGAATAAAAGTTCAAGCACTGCCTTTGTTACAGAATGACCTCAGTAGACAAAATATGTGCTTTTGTTTGAGTTTCAAATTTACTATATATGAATGAAGAAGAGCAGGACACTAATAAAAAGAGAATGAAAATAAGAAAAGATTTCTGGACATGTGAAAGAAAGAGTCTGAGGACCAGGAAGACCTGGTGAGAGAGACTGTGCTTTCTAGATGTGATAGGAAAGCTGTACCCAGGGAATCTCAACTATCTTACTTGCGTCATAACAACTCTCGTGGATGTAGCAAAGTAGATAGAGAAATAGTCCACAGGTTCTAATCCTAGATAAAGAACCACAGGCAATTAATGACTGCAAGCAAAGGGAGAATCAGTTTTGTCTAGGGATGAGCAACCTGTTAGAGTTTCCATCATAAATGTGATGTGGGAGTCACCTCTGTGTGCTGTGATTACCATTAATGAAAAAAGAAACTGCTTTGGACCTATAACAAGACAGAACTTAGGTAGGCAGGAAAAGCTAGGCTGAATGCTGGGAGAAAGAAGGGCAGAGTCAGGGAGAAGCCATGGAGCTATGGCCAGAGGCAGACGCTGGAAACTTTACCCAGTAAGCCACTGCTACATGGCGAAACACAGATTAATGGAGATGGGTTAAATTAATATGTAAGAGTTAGCCAATAAGAAGCTAGAGCTAATGGGCCAAGTAGTGATTTAATTAATATGGTTTCTGTGTGATTATTTTGGGTCTAAGCTAGCCAGGTGGTGGGGAACCAACAAGCTACCTCCCTCCAACATAAATGTGAGCCCTAAGCACTTGCAAATACAAGCAAGAGTTAGAAGAGTGTGTGTGTGTGTGTGTGTGTGTGTGTGTGTGTGTGTGTGTGTGTGTGTGTAATAGGTAAAAAATAGGTCTCGAATTCAAGAGTGGGTGGTAGGTAGGGAAATGGGAGGATTTAGAGGAGGGAGGGGTGAAAAGACATAAATATAGTACTCATATATGAAATGTTCAAAAAGTTAAAATTGAAACTACTAAAAAATACTTAGAAAAGCTTCAAAAACAGACCTATTCAAGAAAATAAAACACAAATATAAACACATTTAATGTATTAACGTTTTGAGACAAAATATTTAAGTCTAGCTGCTAGCTGAGAAAACTTGCAGAGGAAAAGCAAAGAGAGAGAAAGGATCCATGAGTCAATGACTAAATACTTTCCAGAACCGAAGGGGAATGTGCATCTTTAAATAAATTATCAATGTGCGATACATTCTATGAGTGTATTTAAAGAGATTCCTGCTTCTGCCTAGGATGTAGAAAGTTGTATAGGACACTGTTCCCTTTCCACCAAGAAGATACAAATGTTAAATTGTATTGAGTCTATCCAAGGGCTGGACTGGGGTTACAGAACCCCAACTTCCTGCCACCTCTTAATTGGCTATGAAATCTGTCTTTCTTATGGCAGAGCAATGACGGCAAAATCACCAGCAGACCAGGCAAGTGGGCAAAAAGAGAGCAGTCAGAGTTTTCAAAATTTGTCGAAAACTAAAATGCTGGGTTCTGCAAAACTGTAAGAGTTTAGAACCTTTGCCAGTCCCAGAAGACTGAGAGGTCCCCTAAGCCTACAGAACGTCGCATTGCCCATACTCATTACAAGTTATGGAAGGCATAGAAGATCCTGGAAAGCGTCCTCCTGCCATGAAAACGTTCAAGGGTACGTTCAAGAAAAACACTCCATTCTAGAGGAATGAAAAATCCTCGTAAAACAGTGAAGGATAGGGCCCCTGGGAAAGCCTCTCATCCAAGATTTAGGAACACAATAGTTGCTTAAGATCAGAGCAGGTAATAAACAGAACAAATGAAATGTCCCCCATTTTGCACCATGCAAGCACGCTCCAAGAAATGAACAGCAACCGTTTACCTCTAGTGGAGGAAAAAAAGAATGCAGAATTTCTTGCAGTTCCACAGGCAAAGGCAGCACTGGAAATGAAACAGCCACTTTGAGCAAACCCCTCTCCATCACTGCTTCATCCTAGTGTAATGACAGAGGTATTGAAGTTTCAAGCACTGGAGGGGCTAACTCAACTGAGGAACCAGAACCCAGTTCAAATCCCAAGGAAATGACTACTCGCGTTAATGTGCTAAAGAAAAAGAAATGAGCCTGTACTACCCGTATCTGCTCTAGATATAACGCCCAGCGTCTAATTTCAAACAATGAGATAAACAATGGTACAGATCCAACTCTTATAAGATGAAGAAATAGGATCAGTGTCATGGTAATGAACTTCCAGGGCGTTGATCAGAAGATCTATGATTATTTCATGAGAGGCTTTTACAGGAAATGTGGGCAACACGCATAAGTAGATGGATATTTTAGAAGAGAAACAGAAAATACAGGACCAATGGCAATTCCAGAAACATAAAATTCATGATAATATACAAAATGAATGTACCAGATATATGCATCTTTTAAAAGTGAAGAATACACTAAAAAGTACATACTATGCTATAATATTTTTGTCTAGCATATCTGAAAGAGAAGTTCAAAATAGAAGGGAAATTTGGATGGAATAAATATCTAAAGAGGTATATCAGAGAATATTTTAGAAATCCATAAATTTTCAAATGTCAAGTCCATAAACCTCTGAGAACTTCAATTATGATCAAGATAGCTCACACAGCCCGTATATATCAAATTTAAATTACTGAAAATCAGAGAGTGCAGTTTCAAGGTGTCTATGGGGGGAAAAGTCCCTACTTGCAGGATAAAGTCAAGGAACACAGGGGAATTCTAATCTTGAGTTAATGAACCCAGATGACAATGACATACAGTCTTTAGAGTACTCTAAGAAAACAAAAGATTTGTAATTCAGAACTCTATAACAGTGATTGTAAATACTTTTAAACAAATGAAACCCAGAAATTTCATTACCAGTAGACCAGCACAGCTTAAAAAATTTCTGAAAGAATACTCCATATGAAAGAACTCTCTTCAAAATGACTGTAGATGTAAGTGTGGGTCTACACAGAACCACCTAAAAATTAAAATGCCTATAAGAAGTTATAAATGAGAACAGAAAATTATTCTGCATCATTTAAGACACCCTAAAATTAAATGATATCTAAAATAGATACGAACAACTTTGTTACAAAGAATCACATGGTAAATACTTTAGGCTCTGTAGGTTGCATGGTACACATTGTAACTAATGAGCTCTGCTAAGGTCATCTGTTAGCAGCCATTGGCTGTGTGAAGATGATCGATATGATGTGTTATCCTACAACTTTATTGAGAAAATAGATTGCAGCTTCTTACTGATACATGGAATTTGGATCCTAATGTTTGGAGGAGAAAATAATAGCAACATGCTTAGGCATACAAAGTATGCAAAATAAAACATTATATCAATAGTATAGATGGTAGAGCAGATGAGCTGTCACTACTCAGGCAAGATGCTAACAAAAATACAGCAGAGGTATATAATATACTCTACAACATAGTTAGTGGAGGATGATGTAAATCAAATACAGACTGAGACTTGGAGTTAGACTGGTTAATTGAAGAGATTTAGTAGAAGCCCAAACCTTGCTCTTTGTCTCCTGTCTCAGGGGTGCTGCTCTGGCAGATGGATGAGGTTGTTGAAGGCAAAACAAACTGAGCAATTCTTACCTTTTAGTGCATCAGCAGCAATGATTTATACTTTGTAAAATTTGCATAACAGAATATTTTAAGTAAATTCAAGTGTTTTATGACGTGCTGCCCTTTGTTCTTCATAAGTAAATATCAATAAAGAACAATAAAAAAGCAAATTCTCCTTTAAAATGTGACAAAATAAGACAAGTGGGGAATTCATCAAATTGGTATTTGTGTTGTTGATTTAAATGCCTTGCAAGTCAAGAGCAAATGTTGATTACTTCTGTTTTATGTAGGTTCAGCACAAATATCTGTGTTCGTATATTAAATGAGAAGTTATAACCTAAAATGTTAAAACCCACTAAGCATCAAATACTTCTAAGCAGGAATAATTTAATATCTTCATATAACAACTCTATATAAAAATATCTTTCATTGGACCAAATTATTCTCAGAAAAGTTGAAACAAACAAAAATATCTTCCAGTCTTGGGTTAACTCACAGTGAGATTTGATGTTCTCCCCAAACTGGCAGAACTTTCCATGCACATGGAAAACAATGATATCTGCCCCTCAGGAACCCTGACAATGGTGAATCTTAAATCTTTAAGCACATGAGCCCCAGTATATATGTTACACACAGTCTTCTTTGCTATATACAGCTTCTTGACTCTCCAGAAGAGCAATAAAGCAAAGACTTGATATACTTTTGTCCCTTTCATTTGATGTTTCTGAAAAGGTTTTATGGACAGAGACACTGTGCCAAATTGATGCTAAATGCTGAATTCCAAGGCAATTCATCATTGCAGGATGAGGTCAAGTGCTCACAAAATTTGGCTCTCTGATAGATGCTCATGATTTTCTCCACTCTTCAAACACACACAAAGGGGACCTAATTAGCATGCCAGGTTATAGATCTTGTAATCACCATGATTCACAGGTTAAAATAAAATTAACAACACCCCACAATTGTTCTGCTGTTGAAAGAGCACAGCTGTAACCAACAGAAAGGAAGGAATAAAAGCAGTTACTGAAGAACTGAAATGGATGGCTTAGGGGTGTTTCTGGTGTTCATCTTCCAGTCTCCCACTCTTCAGTCATTGGCTCCTGGGTCTTCTTCTTTTAACTGTTATGTGACAAGAGCAGCTGCGTCTGCCTCTTGGAGCAGGCTACAAAAGGAGCCTCTGAGAACTGACTAACTCTCTGCTATCACAGATAATACACTTGACCCGTATCATTTCTGTACCCAATGCAGCCAAAGATGCAATTTTCATTATTTTTTATTTTGTCTCCTGGTAGGATAAGATGTTATTTACATTAATTTAATTGTTAATAAATATAGAAATGAATAAAAATAAATGCAGACAAGTAATCAACTCCTATGTCTGGAAAATCCTGGTGGTACATTTTGGATCAACTAAACAGGCATGCCTAAGTCCTTTGGATCAGAAGAATCTCTCATGAAAAGCAGTGAGCTCACAGTCCCACAAAAAGTTCAGTGAGGATTTTACTGTGTAATTTGTTGTATAACTTCCAGAGGTTTATGAATTCACTCAACCAATTCTTATAAGAGAAGAGACAGCATTTGGTTGAAACAAAAGCTTCCTTCAGGCATTGGAAGACCACTTGCAGATGACTTGCCTGTTCTTATTAAGTGACACACAGCTAGGAAATATACAGGTTCTTTTTTCCAAGTCTGCTTCTCTGTACTCTGGCTCCACAGATAAACCGTGGTTTGAGACCGCGTCTCAGTGCACAAAGGTTACTGGAGTAAAACACACTGGTTAGCTGATTTGATCATCCCGTCCTCACTCAGGTTTTATATAGATTCCCAGTCTCCCAAGAAAGGCTTAAACTGTCCATGGACCAAATCATGTGGTTCATCCAACTCCAACTGATATGCACTGCATGCTCTTAATAAAAAAGCTTGTACTTCATGGACTGTCGAGACAAAATACTCATTAACATGGGGAAATTAACCTAACATTTTATTCAAGTTTTACATACCAAACTCGAATTTTTAACCAGAATGAAGCTTTGTAGATTCCCTGTTATCTGATTGACAGCTGCATTGCAAATTGAATCAGAGGTATTCTGTGAATCTCTTTATGGGAAAAATTATTAAGCCATGAAACTGAATCACATTTGGATACAAATTCTGTATGTATTTGGTTGCATATTTAAATGAATTGATTTATTGTAAGAAAATAATTGAAACCAGGAATGAGTCACAAAATTCAACATAGGTTCCCTATTGCAGAATATCAAAAAAAGAGAAGAAAAGGAGAGAGAAAAGAAGGAAAAGAAAAGAGATAAATAAAAAGAAATAACAATAAAACCCCGACATTTTCTTAATTAGATCCTACCTCAGATTCTGTGGTGTTGCCAGTTTGGAAAATAGCTTGGGTACCAACGGTCTTAAATTTCCCAACAGAATTTCACATCCATAAACATTTATGAGATGTGTATATAAATGATGTCATTTGAGAATAGACTAGGCTTGTCTGAACAAAGGTCTCTGTGTAGCTGCCATTTCTTCATTACTAAATAACCCTTTAAACTAGAAATTCCTGTGTTTCTAAAGTCATGCTGTCTATAGAAAAGTGAGCTATTTGTGTGGCTTATTGATGATAAATAGAAAAGAATGTATGAAAAAACAAACAACCAAAAAGAAATCCTGAGGACTTAAACCTCAGGTTTGCTATTTGAAAATAAGCAATCCATGGGCCAAAAGCTAGGGCACATCAACAAAGACAGCCTCTGTGCCTCAAAGATTAAGATACTCCTTAAATTGTAATAAAGTATAGTCAACAAACAATGAGAAGTGAGTATATATAAAGGACAGTTATATTTTTTCGACTTTCCACCTTTCTCATAGGCGAGCTGAGTTTGGGGCTGGTATAGAGTATAACTTTTACATTCTAAAATGAGCCTATAAGTATTTAGGCAAACTCAGAGGAGTCATGGGCCACAAGGACCCTTCATTCTGAATTCACAGCACAAGAACCTAAAGCTTTTGTTCAAATGCAGAGTCATTCCACAGCTCAGGCTCCGCCAATATCACTCTTTGTCCCATTCCTCAAGGCCAGACAAGGTTAGGAATTGTCATTTCCTTTATCTTACCTTAAGCTTTGGTATGACAACCCACAGAGAACTTAATAATCACCAGTGCCTGAAGCTAATAATAATGGATTTAAGATCTATAAAATCATAGCAGTATAAGCAAGCAACAAAAATCCATTTTTATTAAAATTATATCATTTTACTAAGAGCAAGTGACATCTCACATATGGGATAGGAATATAAAATGAGACAGATGCTGATTTTAATTGTACCTAATTAAAAATTGTACATATGTGACTGTGAACCAGCAAAGCATATTTGGCTTCAACTCTATTTTAGAAACAGGTAGGATGGAATCCAACTTTCAAAGTATGAAGTCAAGTCATTCCAGAAGAGCTTTATCGAGATAAAACTGCTGAGATGGAACTTTCGAATGCATAGTAAAATACTCTCAAGTTTATTTTTCTTGGGAAATAGTTGCACAATTTGAATCCAGGGGTTTGGAGGAAGTATTTGTGAAGACCTTTGTCCCCAAAATATTTAGAAGCATTATTTATGAGCAAGGCGCATTTTCTATCTACACGGAAAGCTTGATCTGAGATGAAGTTGTTTTAATAGCAGGAGAAAAGGGAAAAACGCAAAGGATAAGATTAGAAAACATGTTAAGAATTGTTAAATTTCTTCAGAATATCACAGGCATCAACACTGATACACTTTGGAGGAAGCGATAATGCTATCAACTCTTCTATCAAATATCAAACTCTTCCTTCCCAACACACGCACGAGCATTTGCAAGAGTTTCCACCCGGTGACTTACCATAGAGCTGCATGCAATGTATTTTAGATGCCAGGAACAGCATCATGCACAGACAGTAGCTGTGTGGCTAAATATTCTCAACACCCACGTAAAATTAGTTTAAACTGAAGCCATCCTGTTTCTGTCTCTATTATGGCACCGTTCATGTACAAATTTTTCATTTCTCACCAGTAGCCCGTGGGCTTGGACTTGGGCATTTAGCATTACAATTACTTTAAATGCCCGCCAGGTGTTTGCTTCTTTCAATCTTTGCAAATCACCCATTGGAAATATGAGTGGAGATGAGAAATAAAAACCCTGAAGGAAAAATCCACTTCATCTACGACCTATGGCTTACAGGTAGTATTCTTACCATTGCCCAAGAAGAGGAAAAACCTCCTGGACAAGTAAGTTGTCCAGGACGAGTAAGACAAGCAGTGTTAAGAATAATGAAGCCCTTGACTCTTCAGTTGTTCGTGATTCTTCAGCTCCATTATTTCCTCAGTTAATGCTCTTAGTACCAGCTATGTACAGGTGAACCATTTAACATGGTGAAGGATGTATATCTTTTACCTCCTGCATGGTCTTTTGTTGGCTTTTTTGGCATGAGAAACTAGCAGTTCCTGTTAAGCAAAGGCATGTATAATGTGCTTGGCAGCATGAGAAAATCAATGCACTAATATTTTACCAGTGGGTGATGGAAGCTGGTAGCTGAGATTTCCACTCCCGTGTCTAGGGTTAACCGTCTAAGATGATTTCTGTGTGGTTCTAAAAGCATCTTCTTCAGTCACCAGCTTGAAGATGTATATCTGTTAATGCTCTCTATGTCCTCCCTCGTTTCACGCTTTTCTTTCTTCTCTATAATTTTCTACGATCTGTTCTCACATCTAGATTATAAGAAATGAGCAGTGTTTCCTACTGCTAAAGAATCCAAGATTTTTAAAAGGGCAATGAAGCTGATATTTTTTGGTTATCACAAAACAAACACTAGTGTTTTGTCTTCCATATAATAGTTCTTCTATAAATATTATATGTTGCAAGAATGAAGAGAAAATAGCATTGAACTATCAGTGATTGCACATTACGTATATAATTAACTGAATATTCAAGTAACATAATATCTTTGTCATGATCCAGGCTCCAAGTCTTTTTCTTGCCAGCATGAACGCTGTGAGTAAATTTATTTAAAACAGCAAAACAAGCCTGCTACGTAAAGTTGATAACTTACAACCTTAATAATGTTATTAAAGATTAAATTAGGTTCCTAGTGTTTACATAATCTCAGAGAACCATGCAGACTCCAGGTCTTTGCCTCAAGCACCGGCCCCTGGTAGGAGGTCATGTGACTTTCCTCACCCTTGTTCTTTCAGGACACTCTCTGATCAAAGGTCATAGAAATTCCTATTCATTATTCTATGAAACCAATCTGTCTGAAAAGCTTTGTACCATTCCAAGGTGAATTTCTCTGTCCTTGAATACAGAACCCAAACATAAAGTGGAAAAGAAATGGATGAGCACAGATTCTACCTCAAATGGCCCTGTCTAACACTACTGTGTCTCTTGAAGCACGGGCTGGAATATATGGAATCCTCAGCTTGCTCTCTGGCCTTCCAAATAGGTGCAGCACCCTGGAGTACGTCAAATGAAGAGGGTTACAAGGAGCCCTGTCCCTGCCCTGCTCCACTTATCACTAGGGTCATGTTGCCTCCATCTTCTGAGCTTATGTTTTCTCCTCATTTTCAGTCTCTTAATGGATCAGGAGAGGGAAGACCTACTCTCTGGTTTTCTAAGGAAGAAGGATCTTCACATTGGATAAAGTTTTGCCACTTACTGACTCTTTTGAAATGAAGAAGGGTCTTCAGGCCCAGCGGCTCCATTATTTTTCTGTTTGACGAGGGCTACAAGCACTTAGTGAATCTTATGTGTCTTCTGCAGCGGTGCTATGTTTTGAGTGGGAACTGTTCTCGGCTAGCTCCTGGGTCTGAACTCTTTGTCCTCAACTGGCAGAACTGTTTTGGGAGGGTCCGGGAAGAATCTGAATACGCAGCCAAGCTGACAGATGCAGTTCTTGGGCTGGGATTATGACTTAGAGTGAGGACTGCTTCTATCCTGAGCTTTGTCATACTTTGGGTTTACCATGCTGTGAGAGAGCAGCAGGGAGGTCCCAGTGACCCCCATGAAGCTCATCCAGGCAGACATGCTGTACCTGCCGTGGTGGAAGGTGTCTCCTTAACCTGACAGACTCGCTGTACCTGCTGTGGTGGACTGAGTCTCCTTAACCTGGCAGACACGCTGCACCTGCCGTGGTGGACTGAGTCTCCTTAAACCATAAACCAAAAATGAAACTTTCCTTCCTTGTGTCTTCCATTGTTTTATCACCACCAGGAAAAATCAATCACCACAGATGGACCAAGTATACAAATTAAAAAAAAATGATGGAAACATATTCGAGATATAGGCAAGGGAAAATAATGAAGTATTTTTAGAATTTGAGGAGGAAAGATTATAATTGGGTAGTTTTCTTTTTCCACACAGATAGCTTTTTCTACATCTGCATAACTCTTAAATGTGACCTTACTGTTGCTGGGTGACTTCACTTTGACTATCTCTTTACACTGTACTGGAGCCTGGATCCACTGATTCTCCAAACAGGGGCAACCAGGAAACTGAACTATAGGATTCAAAGTTGTCATGGATTCAAATTAAAGTCTTGTCCTTGAATATTTGCTCAAAAGACAAATTATGTCCATAAAGTCTCACCAACAGGATTGCCAAACATGAGTTGAACACGGACAACCATAGACATGCTAAAGTAGACATGAGAAAGCCCATGAGGTCTTAACCCTACACGAAGAACTACAGACAACAAAGGACTAACGAGAGCAGGAGAAATAGTCTTCCACAGGAAGGAGCACACTAGTTGGTTATCCAATGCCAAATGGCCAGCTCTGAAAATACACAAGTGACATCATACTGCCTGAACAGGTTATATTTAGGAAAAGGGTATATGTGTATATGTGTGCATGTGCAATATGTAAATGCCATATATACATATTCATTTACATATATTCAGGTAACAATTAATAAAAAAGAGAGGTTATGGACTTGAAAAAGAGCAAGGAGGGGTATACAGAAGGATTTAGATGGAGAAAAGGGAAGGGAGACATTATATAATTGTATTATAAATCTCTAAAATGAAAGACAACGAACCCCCCCCAAAAAAAGACAAATTAGGAAGCAGATGAAACATCCAGTGTCATGTGGTATAGTCACAGTTAGTAGCTATTGATAAGTTTATTGAAATTCAAAAGTATTTTTGTAGTTATTGAAGAGGTAACTTGAAAAAATCTGCAATTTGATACAACATAAATGTTTTTGGATGGGGCCATTCTAATACTAAAAGTTCATTTTAAAGATAAAAATACACATTTTCTTTTTTCCACAGATACCCACTATGGTCTCACTTATAGTAAAGAGATGTCACAATATTTCTAATTGCTTAACAGTAGGTGATCAGTAAAATAATTTAGATAAGCTGCTTGGGGTGACCAGAAGAGAGGAGCCAGTCAGATGATGAGGAAGCAGAGGAACTTCTCGAGCTTTCTCAGCAGGGTATGAAAAGGCTACAGATAAAGTGAGTAACATGCTATTCCTGAAGCAAAGCCTAGGGAGGTCAGTAAGAACTCCATCGCTTGTCAGGTCTCTAGACCGTGGGGAGATCCTCAACACGAGAAAAAAATGTGGACTTGATTTAAACTAAAATGTTAATTGATTTGTTCTTTTTGCTCAGTCCTACTGCTGTGGAGAAAATAGATTAGAGAATATTCAATAGGGCAAAATGCTTATGATCTCTGTTAAATGACGAAAACTGTCATCCATACATCAGATAATGGAATGTCACCATGTGTCTTCTGTTTAGGTGGTCTTCCTAAACTTTGCAGTTGTCCAAAAGACAGCTGTCAAGTTGAAAGAAGACTTCATGACTCCTAAAGAACCTGTCATTTGTGTATGCTCCAGCATAGGTATAAGAGGGTTCTGTACGACTTCAGTAACTTCCCTTCATCTTCTATTCTATGGAATGAATTTATTTTCAGTCTTCTGTGTCTAGGATATTATTGAGATGGACAAGCGTAGAGAATAGCTTAGCAACCTAGGATTCTGCTTGGCTTGGGTTATGCATACATCCCTCTCCTACCAATGCACCAGGCACCCTTAGACCTCCCCCATCTCTGTGAAGCTGTATGTACATCCACTTCAAAAACTGGCATGGACCCTTTCTCCTTGGCAATCCTATGGAGAGCCCCTTTCCGTGTTACCCTTATCTTGAGTGACATCCTTGAAAATGGGTTAATCCAGCCTGGACTGGCGAGGGCAGTATGAACAATAAGCCATGTTTTGTCTTCTGATTGAACTTTTAGGTGGGAACCCTTTTACTATCTTATGCCTGTGTATAATCAGATATACATCATTAAAATCAGATGCATTATAGAAAAGGACAGGGACAGTAGATAAAAGTTTACATTATCAGAGCCTATCAATCAAAACAGACAGCCACTCTCTCACTGTATCCCCTCACCAACCAAGCCTCTCATTCTCTGGAATTCCATGAAAGGAAATCCCAAACAATAATTGGATTTCCTGAGTACTTTTTGACACATGGGTTCAACGACTCACCCATACTATCATTTTGCCTTTAAATAAAATTTCCCCGGTACTTTATGATGTGTGAAACTTTGCCAAGACCTGGAAACACCTGACCTAGACACCCACCCCCAGCCACTGGTGTCATCGTGACACAGTTATAGAAAGGAGTTATGTACTTAAATTATTTCTCAGCAATCTTCGATACCATAAAATTGAAAAACATCCTGCCATTTTTTTCTATTGTTATGAAGAGACACCATAACCAAGGCAATTTACAGAAGAAAGAATTTGATTGAGGGTTTGCTTACAGTTCAGAGCGGGTAGTCCAAGATCATGATGATGGGGATCATGGCAGCAGACAGGCATGGTACAGGACAGTAGCTGAGAGCTTATGTCTCTTCAGCAAGCACCAGGCAAAGAAAGTCAGGGAAAGCTAACTGAATGGCATGGGTTTTTTAAACTTCAAAGCCCACCACTGGTGACAAACCTTCTCCAACAAGGCCATACTGTCTCCAACATGGCCACACCTCCTAGTCCTTCTCCAACAGTCCCACCAGACATAGGGACCACGCACTAAAATATGAGTCTATGGGGGCAAATCTAATTCAAACCACTACACATTTATTTGCCTCTCTTTAACTAAGGTTGAAAAGAAATAATTTTATCTGTACATTAAAGGAAAGCAGTCAATATTTTTCTACACCTACTGCTTTGACTTAATTTGCCACCTATTACTTTTCCCATCTTCTTGAGGAACAGTTCAGAGAAAGTTAATTGTGTATCTTTGGAGGTGGACCTTTGGGAGAACAGAAGCAACTTCTTATCCATCTCCCTTATCCTTTCCAGCTCAAGGTACAAATTGACCTAAATCAACCAAATTAACAGAAAACATGTAGGAGGTTAGCGTATATGCCCTTAAGTGATTGCCATGGTGAAATCATGAAACCCATCCAATTTTAAACTAAACTTGAAGTGAGATAAGAGGATGTTAAGTAATTCTATATTTCCTCTCAAAATGTTTCAGTGACAAATTCCGTCTTAAACAGTTAGATGATTATAAACCCTGAAATTAAATTTCATGATGAATAATTAAGCACAGCTCTTCAGCGTCTCCGGGAGAAACCACATTTTCTACAGTACAAACACTTGAAGTAATCGATTGGAAGTCAGTTGGCAAGACACTGAAGTATAATTTTCATTTCTGAAGAACCCATTTATACTTCAGCGGCCATGGTGTGCATAACAGCCCCTGCAGGTTCCATTTGAAGGGTGGAAGTGGATAATCAGGGGTATCTTTTGTTCTGGGACTGTTGTTTTTGCTTTGCAATGCATGTATGTCTGTGTGTGTGTCTGTGTGTGTGTGTGTGTGTGCAGATTCTAAACTGTAGTTATACCTAATAAACAGCCCTCAAATGCTCAGAGATCTAAAATATATGGCATTTATTAAAAAAACTTTTCATAACAAAAAGAGACAGGTTGGCTCCTAGCAGCAGCACTCTACTTCCTCCAAAGAAGACAGAAGACAAATGGGCACAGAACAACGTCCATCCACAATCCTCTGCAACTGCCAAGTGCTGAACATTGGGAAAAACTGCCTTTCATCTAAACTAAAGATCTCCAGACATGGACAGAATCACTGGAATCAACAGCCTAGCTGCTCAGGTCAAGGTAGGCTTGTCTACCTACAGACTTCTTAGCCCACAGGATCTTGTGGAGCCTGGCAGGCCCTGTGCTAAACAGCAAAAGGCAAATGTGACCTTCAGCGATCATGGAGGACCTTGAGGAGTAACTCTAGGTGCCAACCAAGTAAGTTCTCTGTTATTTTTTAATCAGTAACTCAAGTAAAAATTTTATCCTTCTCAAAGATCTCTGATGCAGTCTGATAGCTGAGAGGTTTTGTCAGTTTAAAAGAACAGCCTCACCAAACAAATTTCAAATCAAATTTCTCTCTCATGCTGCCTTCCATAGTCTTAAAAATACTTTTCATTGTGCAAAAATATCTGTCACAGTCATTCTGACATAAATATGCTACTGTGTATACAATGTATATGTCTAAGACTTCTGTTTCACAAACCCAAAGAATTCTTGTGAGTTCCAGGGAGCTGAATTGAAGGATCCACCTTAAAACAGGTCAGATACATCCCCCTCAATCCCCTGGTTCTAAATTTTTTTTCTTAATTTAACTTTGTCCTCTGCTCTGCCAATACCTCAAACAGGTATAAGAGACACCAGACATTTCCACACAACAAACACCAGACAGGAGCAGAGACCATGCCAGGATGTGACCAGCACCCAGCCTTCTCCGGTTCCCCCCAAAGACGATGCCCACCAATAAGCAGAAAGAAGCCTTGAGAATCCACTGACCCAATTCCTTTAACCTGTGGTGTCTAATCTCCTGCTTTTTATTATAAAAAAGAGGTGGGAATGTAATGTTCTGCCCTGTCTCTTTAAGAGACAAACCACACCCACTCCCTTCCAGCTTCCAGCCTCAGTCTCCCTCTCTCTTGGTCCCCCTCTCTTGGAGAGGCAGCTGCTGACTCTCCTCTCTCTTCCTCTCCCCTCTCTCTTCTCTCTCTCTCTCTCTCTCTCTCTCTCTCTCTCTCTCTATCTATCTATCTCTCCCCCTTTTCCTTCCCCTCAATAACCCACCTAATAAATGTTCAACTTTACTCTGCATGGTGTATCTCTCTCTCTCTCTCTCTCTCTCTCTCTCTCTCTCTCTCTCTCTTGCCTGCCCACCGCCACTGCCATTGGGGACCTGTCACATGGTCTCGACCCTGCAGTAAGCTGCCGGGGACACACAGCCACATGGAGACATGCTGGCATGGTCTCAGGTGCCCATCCCACCCGGGACTGGCTATTTTGGGACCCGCTGTCCCCTGCCTGCTGGGGAACTCGTGACAAAAGTATTACAGTGGTGGTGGTGGTTATTTTGTATTATTCAGACGACTCAAAAGTAATTACAAATTTCCTTACAAATGTTAAAAGGAAGCCAAAGAGACCATGATCTCATGGTGATAAAACTGTGGCCTCCTGCTAACCATGGATGGCCAGAAAAGGCAAGAAAATGAATCCTCCCCCTACAACTATCAAACATCATGGCTCTTCTATGCCTTCATTTTGCCTGTGTGAGAACAGTGTTGGACTCTGTGCTGGTTAGTTTTGGTTGACTTGATATAAACTAGAGTCTGCTAGGCAAAGAGAACATCTGTTTCTTCAGCAGATTGGCCTAGGTGCAGGGCTGTGGAGCATTTTACTTAATTAAAGATTAGTGTGGGAGTACCTCGTCCACTCTGGGCAGTGTCACTCCTGGGCAGGCAGCCTTGGATCATACAGGAAAACAAGCTGGGCAAGCAGTTACTCCACAGTCTCTGCTTCCAGGTTCCTGCCTGACTTCCCTCCATGATGGACTTTAATCTGTAGGTAAACAAAACTCTCACCGTCCCTAATTTGCTTTTGATTGGTGTTCTATAATAGAATATGATAAATTAGGGCAAACCTGTACTTCCAGAGTGATAAGGAATAGATACGTGCTGCCTTAAGCCATTAGCTTTGAAGTCACATGCTAGGACTGGTTCTCCTAACATCATTGACCGTGAAAAACTAGCTTACTCTTCCCCCAAACATGGGCTTCCTTCCACAGTATTAAGAAATACTATGGAAATTGCTATAACCAGGAATTCCATTTTCTGGCTTCTTGCATGTAGCAAAGTCATGCAACTAGCTTAGGTTTTTTTTCTGGGCCAAAGTAATTAAATTAAAGATATTTCCCCTTTCTGGGACTCAATGCAAAGACCTCCATACTACAAGACAGAGCCTTGGCCTTGGATCACCGTCTGAATAGAAACCCCTGCACTGATGTTTTATAAAAGGATATATATAATTTGATCCAATAACTTTAAAGGTTTACTGTTAAGGCAGCAATCCTTTTTATATCAGAGGTATTGTCTGCTGCTAAATTTGTTGTATTTTACTAGGCAACTAGCTAGAAGTATCCTTCCTTATCGCAATCCTTTTATCTCTTCAGGAAATTGCAAGTGCTTTCTTAGTGATTTGTGAGGCTAATGCTGAGAGTTAAACAGCCTGTAATCTTCCTACTGATATAATCTATAAATACCCCAAGGCCTTGGGGACCTCCCTTCCTAAGCTCTGACACTACTAGATATTTCAACTCTTTTTCCTGGGACGTCCAGTAGGACAGCAAACAGGATTATAGGAAGTTCAAAGACGAAGCCTGGCTCTCACCTACTTGATGTTACAATGCACAAACAGGATTCCCAGTGTTACACTTCTGTCAAATGAGGCCTTGTCTCTTCACTGCCTGGTCTGTAGAGCTATACCCTCCCCCTTCACCTGTCACTGTTAGTACTCTACATGTGTGAAGAGAAATCATTACTTCAGTGACAACTGGCCTATGAGTGCCAAAAATGCATAGATGGTTTTTAAAAAGGAGTTTAGATACCTGGGATCCAGCAGTAGACAGAGTAGTGTTGTGTGCAGCTCTCTTTCTCTGGCCACGGAATTTGACTGGGTAGAGTACCTGTCCTGCTTCTGCCATCTGCTCTGTTCTTAGAAATGGCCTTTCTCAATTTCTCCTCCGTGAAATAAGGAAATAACCCATTTTTGAAAATGTATTATGAGAAGTATATTGCCATTTGATAATGTAGACTAACCACAGTATATTTGATCAACAAGAGATGGTATTATCAATCCTTTTGATACAACTTCTATTCCAAGTTAGGGCATGCTTGAAGGATCTAGTGGTCTGCAGTGTCTACAAGATGGAGTGTTAGTATATGATCATAAACCTTCCCCTTGTGTAACTGGCTTTCCTAGAATATACTGCTGCAGCTACTTCCTGTCTGGCTTTTAATATATGCCACGTTCAGGTTCTGAAGTCACCATTGCAAATCTATTTTCATCACACACTATTTTTTTTAAAAAAAGATTTATTCACTTATTTTATGTATATGAGATATACAAGTCAGTTACTTCTGATTCAGATGGTCTTGTTGAGCTGCCTGGCCAACCTAAATAATATAGTATTGCTGTCCATAGGTATAAATTCTTTGTTAAACCTGTGAGGCTATTAGATGATGTGGGATGTCCTTCTGTATATGTTTTGCTTTTATTGGTTAATTAATAAAGCTGCTTTGGCCTATGGGAGGGCAGACTATAGCCAGGCTGTAAGGGATATATAGAGAGAGTAGGCAGAGTCAAGGAGATGCCATGTAGCTGCCAAAGGAAACAGACTCCAGACAGAAACTTACAGGTAGGCCATAGCCTCGTAGCAATAAATACATTAATAGAAAGGGATTAATTCAAGATGTAAGAGCTAGAAAGGAATATAACTAAGCTATTGGCCAAATAATATTGCAGTTAATATCATTTCTGTGTGATTTTTTGGGTCAGAGCAGTCGGGGAAATGAACAAGCAGTCTTTGCTTACAGTTACGTTAGTTACATATCACTGAAATGGATAGGTGAGGATGAAAGGGAGTGTTAAGAACATGCCTGGTGCAGGAGAATTGTCTGTATTCTGTCAATCATGTTTTAAATAAGCGCTGATTGACTGATAGCCAGGCAGGAAGTATAGGCAAAAAAACTAGACAGGAAGTAGAGTTGGGGAATGAGCACAGGAGAATGCTGGGAAAGAGGAAGCCCATTCCTCCGCAGTCCTGCCCAGACCACAGAAAAAGCAGGATGTGCCTTCCCTGCTGAAAAAGGTACCAAGCCATGTGGGTAACATAGATAAGAATAATGGGTTAATATAAGATATAAGAACTAATAAGAAGCCTGAGCTAATGGGACAATCAGTGTATAATTAATGCAGACTCTTTGTGTGATTTTTTGGGGGGGCTTAACCAGCTGAGGGAACCAGGCAGGACAGAAACCTCAGGCAATACAATGAATGATGCCCAACGTGTGGACGACTGCATCCACATAAAACCAGAGAGAGCTCAGGAAGTAATTGTAGACGGAAAAGAACAGAGTAAAGCATGGCTTCTTGGTAGCAGCAATTTCTCAGGCCTGCTCTGCTTGCTAGAGGCAGCAAGCACTTTCATCTAAGAGAGGGTTCCTGACTCAGCTTTAGCTGTAAAACCCTGCAGCTCTTTTAAGAGGTCCTGCCACGAAACACTTAAATGGCGTTGATAAAATTTGACCCACGTGCTTTTTGGTTTTCAGTGATGGCAGGAAAAAAGCTGTGGCGTTTTAAAATGCCGGCTTTCTGGGCCGTCCTGCCAGTGCAAACTCTGACTCTTTCAGGCAGGTGGTCTGACTAAGAAGCATTTGAATGTGGTTTGTGAGCAGAATGCTGCAGCTTGCTTGCTGGCAGGGACCTTGAAACGCCATAGAGTTGTGGCAATAAACATGGCTCTGGCCCATACCTCCACCATGAGCCTGGAATCTCACAAAGCTAAGGAATGGGCTGGATCCAGCTGTCAAAGCATGGCTTTAATCCTACCAATATTGCTTGGTAAATTAAAGACTCGTGTAGTCAGAAAAGGAGAGATATACAGTAAAGAGAGATTCAAAGACAAAGAAAACCTCTAAATGGTTTACAGTGTGTTAAAAATATATGCAGGCTTGAAAAAAATGTTAAAGTCCTTAAAATAAAAAAGAAAGAAAGAGAGTAGTTGGGTGTGATAGTACACACCTTTAATCCCAACATTTGGGAGACAGAGTTAGACTGACCTCTGTGAGTTAAAGGTGTGGTAGCACACACCTTTAATCCCAGCACTGGGGAGGCAGAAACAGGCAGATTTCTGTGAGTTCAAGGATAGCCTGGTTTATAGAGGGAGTTCCAGGACAAAGATACACAGAGAACCTGTCTCAAAAAGCCAAAAGTTAAAAGTAAAAATAAAAGAAATAGAGGTTAAAATAAAGCCATGTAAAGATGGAAAATACCCAGAGAATCTTGATACTGTATGCTATTATGCTCTCTTTGAATTGTTTGAATGCTAAGAAAGGAGCAACAGCTGCTAAAAGATATTTGCTTATAAATGCTGCTGAATTAATTCAAGATAGGTGTTTTGAAAATACCTTAACTTCAAAATTGAACTCAAAAAGTATGTTACTTTGGAGAAGAGATTTTGCTTTGGCTTCCAGAGGAAATGAGAGACTGTGGATTCATTCTGAGTTAAGAAAAATCAGGTTTGATCAAGGAAGACCACCTGAGAAATCTCCGGTAGGAACAGATGGCCTGAATGTCAGAGTTCTACATCCCGAACAGATTCAAGACTGCTGCCTGAGATGATCAAGCCTCACAAGATACTCCAGTCAGGACTTGATCATAACTCTAAATTTTCTTTAGGTCCCCATAAGATTATCAGCACCCCCAACAAGCCGGAAGTAGCCTGGAATACTATGCCCACATTCCCAAAAAATGTACTATGGATATTTTCCTTTGTATAAAAAAGAAAAAGAAGGGGAAGTGGTATGGGAGAATTGTCTGATTCTGTCAATCATGTTTTAAATAAATGCGGATTGGCCAGGCAGGAAGCATAGGTGGGACAACCAGACAGGAAGTAGAGTTGGGGCAATGAGAGCAGGAGTATTCTTGGATGAAGGAAGCTCTTTCTGCAGTCCTGTCCAGACCACTGAAGAAGCAGGATGTGACCTGCCCTGCTGAAAAAGGTACTGAGCCATGTGGCTAATGTAGATAAGGATAATGGGTTAATATAAGCTACAAGAGCTAATAAGAAGCCTGAGCTAGTGGCCCAATCAGTTTATAATCTTATGGAGATCTCTGTGTAATTTTCTTTGGGGCTAAATGGCTGCAGGAACTGGGAAGGACAGAAACCCCAACAAGAAGGCCCTTTGTGTTACACATGCCTGGTTAGGGAAGGTTGCACCAAGCAGTTTATTCCTTGTGCTTCAACAAACTTTGCTGTGAGTTAAAGATGCTAGTTATCGAACAAAGCAGCATCACAAGAGACAATAAAGAAGATAGTACTCAGGACAGAAAATGGAAAGAAGCCAGGAAAGCTGACATACTGGGGAAGACTTTCAGAGAAAATAACAAAAACCGCTAATGAGGGATTGAATGCAGTCTCTGTGGTGCTGAGCTATTTGGATGCCATGACTAATGCCCCTATATACTTGGTTTGGTAGATATCTGTTTCTCTACACAAACTATTTTTTATTCCTTTGGGCACATATTCAAAAGTAGTGTGACTCGATCATATAGAAATTCTAGTTTTAATTTTATGAGGAAACTGCATGGTGATTTCCATAGCAAACTGGGCTAATTTACTTTACTATTGGCAGTGAGTAAGCAACCTTTGCCCACTTCCTCCTTCATTATCCTTATGTTAGTTGTAGATGTTTGGATTCATGCTGAAAGTCATTTGGACAAGAGTGAGATGAAGTCTCATTGTAGTTTTGATTTATGTTTTCGTGAGGGCTCAAGAAGTTGAATATTTCATAGTAAGCCAAATTATGGAATCAGCTTAGGAGGTAAACAGTGAAAAAATGGTGAAAATTGTATAAGATTATATGTATGGTTTTGCCATTAATATCAGGGCTGTGTTTTGATAATCATGGAGACATTTTCTGTATTCCAGAGACAAATATACTGGCAAAGGCTTTGAACATGAAAATGGAATGTGAGCATTTTAGCAGAAGCAGAGGAGTGAGAAGGGAATGAATTGTATAATATTCTAATATATACAATACCTTAGCATAATCAATACATACATATATATATATATGTTTGAGTTTTACTAAAGAATAAATAAGAGTAAGATTATATTGTTTTCAGGAAAATTGATTGAACTGGATATCATCACAGTAAATGAAGCAAGTCATTCTTATAGAGAAATACTCTCATATGTGAGCTCTAGGGGAAAAATACAAAGGACATGGAAATAAAAAGGGATTACTAGTGATGTGAAAGGAGGGGAGAAAACGGAAAGGGGACAAGAAAGTAATAAGAAGGAAAATATGATCAAAATGTATTACGTGTGTGTGTGTGTGTGTGTGTGTGTGTGTGTGTGTGTGTGTGTGTGTAAATAACACAATGAAACTTCTTACCTTGGTCAATCTATGCATGCAAATAAAACCAGTCAGTAGAGAGTTTTCTCCAGCTTTCCTAATAAATATTAAATCACTGTAGGTAGATTTTCTTTGTCTATGTGATGATGAGAATTAGCCCATCAAGTTGAGCAAAGAGACCCTCTCCCCCAGGAAATCCACATGGTGAAAGATTGTTAGGTCTTTAGTGCGAGTCAGGAGTTGGAAATTCTAATCATGTTCTATCAGCAAGACGTAGAAACTAAGGGCCATGATTTTGCCAGGACTGTGTTCTGATAATCATGGAGACATTTTCTGTATTCCAGAGACAAATATACTGGCAAAGGCTTTGAACATGAAAATGCAATGTGAGCATTTTAGCAGAAGCAGAGGAGTGAGAAGGGAATGAAGTCAGTTCACCTGTAGCCAGAGCTTCCTCTCAAAGAAGGCCTGTTTGGTAGCATTGTCGAAACCTGAGTCATGCAGTCTGCATTGCACACTTGCCAAAACTCTGGACAAGGAGTAGCCATGGCAACGCACACCAGATGTCTCAAGAGGTGCATAAAAGCATCTCAAAACCAAGTCAGGAGGAATACTTGAAAAACACTGGGAAAGGTATCTCTGCTTTTGGGGAAGGTAAAGCCTGTGATTGCTCCTCTGAATATCGGACATAGATCAAGGCAAGAACTCCGTCCCCTGAGCAGGCTTTGCAAAGACCAACTTCATTGCCAACCCTGCTTGTCAAGGATCTTGTGATAACACAGTTTCTCTAGCCTGAGCTAACCTCCATACGGGGTGGCCAGGACTACTCGGCTGCCACCAGATCTCCTGTTCCATGGTTAATCACTTAATCCAGTGAACCTGCAAAAACCTCTGCAAAAGATAAAGGGTGCATTGCGAATATTCTCTGATGCCAGTGCAGAACTAAATGTTTTTGAGAAAAACAAACAAACAAACCACCCTTTAGAATTCTGCAGATCCTGGAAATTCTTCATGATCCTGGAAAGTTGCAATGTTGTAGATCAAGGCACAAAGTTATGGTGGTTTGCATTTGATACCCTTAATATCCATTCACCAATATTTATACCTGGCCCCATATCCTTTGGACTACCAGGTGAAACCTTCGGAATATGTCATTTTAGCTGGTCACTAGTTTCTACCAATCCCAAAGCAAGGATATCTTCAGGTAACATCTTAACCTATCACAAAAGTATTTTCCTGCTGTGCTGTAACCCACCTGTCTGGTCCTCCCAAGCGTATTTTGGGTGAATGAGTTAATTTCCCCCTTTGTTTTGCTCTGTGATGACAGAGGTTTGTGTAACATGCTGACAATGGAATGTGTCATTCATACTCAACTCATGCCCTTTGGAGGAAGAACTACGTTAGGTTCAAACTTGGAAAACTTCGCAGACCGCTTTAGCGTGCTGTGGCTATTGTGCAAATAAGACGAGTTTCTGTTTTCCTATTTGCTTTATTTAATTGCTTTGAAGTATGTGGATTAACTGATTATTTGAAAGAGTAAATCATACAAAGTATGGAATAGAAGTTTTCCTTTCTAGCTATTGATCTTACTGCCTCCCAAGACGCAAACTTAGTCACCAGCTCTGTGTATAGCTTTAAAGTTCCTCATTCACATCTCCACCTCAGTTATCTGCTCTTGCTCCCCCACCATTTTTGAAGCAAGATTTATTGTTGCTCCCTGCTAGGTATGCCAGGATAGATGCCCTGTGTGAAGAATCTCCTGGGTTCATTTCCCTATGCTGGACCATTCCTCCCAACCTCTTCTTTATGACAGGCTTCTGTGCCTTAGCCAGATCTCAGTAAACACGCCACACTCTCTCAATATGTTACAGCTTGCCAAGGTCCTACCTCCCTTAATTATCTAATACATCATGATTTCATATTAAAGACAATAATTTGTGAATCTTCTTACTTCAAACATGTGTTTTTTCTATTTCCCACTATTGTTTCAACTCCTTGAAAGCATTTCCCAGGCTTTTTCATGTCTTTGAAGATTTGGATACATAAAAGCAAATCTAAGCTTTGAAGTAAATGTCGCTTCCCCAAGCAAAATGGTAACTGGGCAAAACAATCAAAGTTGACTACCCTGTTACATTTAAAACATTCAAAGTTGACTATCTTATTACATTTAAAACAATCAAAGTAGGCTATCCTATTACATTTAAAACAATCAAAGTCGACTATCCTATTACATTTCCTGGACTTAGACTTCAGGTTACTGGGGCCTAAAATGTAGCTGATAGTGATATTACAGGTGAGATTTTGTGTTTTGAATTTTGGTGTATTTTGATTTCTTTTAATTAACCACCATGTGTTCCTCATTTAAGTCAATGCTCATCTCTGTTCATAGTGGCTATGTTGTGATTTATCCAGAGACCTTTACTAGTTGGTCTGTGATCAGAAACCTAATAAATAATCCTAATGTGTTAGGAATTGTAAAATCCTTTCCTGAAACAATAAACTATTTTATTATTAGATATACTATTTTCCTTGCTAAATACTGATCAGTTATGATACTTGGTAACATTTTTATAAACATAACTGATCATTTTAGTTCTTTTATATTAAAGCAGAATATTATAAACTGGAATGCTCACTCAACCAGTGTTTTTAAGGAATGTACTGGGACTACAAGGCCTTCATTTACATGCATTTAAAATTTTGGTAAAGCAGAAAATAGCAAGTATTAATAAAGGTATAACATTAAATTATCCTGGGTAAAGGACTGGATTCTATTTCTTCAAAGTTTATTTCTCCTTGCCAAGAGCTCCTAATTGCTTTGAGCTTTAAAAACATCCATCTGCACCAACATTTCCCTGATGGCAATCCTATTTTGAACATACTGTTAGAAATCACTTTAAAAATTGTTTAGAGAAGAAAATGCTATTTCATCATAGCACATTTTAAAATATTTTAACCATTAACTTTTTAAGGCAGATATTGCAAAAATGAAAGACAGCTATTATAAGTCAGCATGCGATCAGAACAGGGGTGTTCCTGATTAAGGGATGGCCTTGTAGCAGATTCAGCCTTTTGCTCATTATTTTCAGAACTAGAAACTGACATATAATTGAACCCATTCAGAGTGTGGTTTTTTTTACTAGGAAAAAAAGAAACTCTGTGCTTTCCAACTGTTGTCTTCCAGACTGGTGACAACACTCTATTAAAATAATAGTTGATACCTCTTGGGTGCACAACGATGCTAGATAGGCGCTAACTAATTTACATACTTCGGTCAGCTGAAGCCACACTCCAGGGGCAACAATGTTTATTGCCAGTTTGTAAATGAGAAACCAATAGCTCTGATAGGTTAATAATTGCCTTCCATAACGGTCAGCATTTTGCCACCTGTCTAGGTCCACTTATTTGACACTACCGTGTCTAGGAGATAAGGTCTTAAAACTTCTTAACATTCCCCTGCTCCCCTGCAACTGCTGTGGATTCTGAGGCATACTGTAGAAAGGAAGACATGGGGACAAAGATGAACTAGTCATCTAAAGCAAATGGAAGGAGAAGTCAATTCTTCAGCAAGAGAGAGAAAACAGAAGAAGAGACTCTTAGATACTAAGAACATTTATCCCCTGAGAGTTGCTAACATGTGGGAGACAACCAGTGCAGAGGAGAAATGGAAAGGGTGCTGATTCTATTTTATAAGAGCAGATCTGCAGAAATCACTTCTATTTGCTTGGTAGGGATCTTGTAACAAAGGAGTGACTTAAGCCACCGAAGTGCAGCTCTTCCAGAAGATTCTAACTCTGGGTCTCAGGAGGGATGCTTCTTTGGGACTGCTGTGAGGGGACTTAAGCTCCAAGTCTCATTCCAGGTCTGTAGCAGACACCTCCCTATATCCTCAAGCAATTTCCGTTTTATTGTGTACGGTTCAAATTTCTCTCTTATGGGGACAGAGTCATATTAGATCAGATCCTACCCTAATAACAACACTTTAACTTACTCCCTCCTTAAAACCAGTCATCAAAGTCACTGTTGTGGTTAATCTTTTAAAAAAGTTAACTGTTATTAAAATATTATTTTAATAACATCATTTAAAAACATTAGTCTTCCCTTCATAGTCTTCCTTCTATGCCCCCTCCACATTGCTTCCCTCAAACTCTTCCAATGTTTCCCTCTTTCCTCTCAAATTAATGGCTTCTCTTTCTTTATTATTACAACACACACGCACAAATATAAATATAATCTGCCCAGTACATTTAGTATTGTTTGTGTGTATAAGATTTCAAGGCTGGCCACTTGGTATTGCATACCCACTTTGAGGGTTCATCCCTGGGAAAGACCAATTCCCCTCTCTGAGTAAGCTGCAGATATTTGTCTAAGGTAGGGCCTCTTGAGATTTCCCCATTCTACCTCAAGTCCCCTCCACTATTACTTCCCTCCACTCTTATGCTCATGAACTGTACCCATCACTTTGAGCCAAAAATAAACTGTCTCGTAAGTTGTTTCCGTCAAATATAATACTTCATCTCAATAATCAGTAACTAATGCAGTTACTGTTTGAGAGTCTTGGGCTTTAGGCTTTTCACATGAGAAAGAATGGGGATTAGAACCAAACCTTCATCTTATCATTTAACAAATAACGTTTACTTTTTTTTTGATGGAAAACTGTGAAGCACTCAACATTAAGTATATTTAGGAAGAATTATGGACTCAAAGCTGAAGCCGATATAGCTTTCCACCTACCTCACAAGACAGTGCCATTAGCTGGGGACAAAGCATTCACACCACAAGAGTCTGTGGGTGACACTTCATACTCAAAGTACAGCAACAAAGTAGCATCTTCTATAGCAAGAGCCAGGAAACAAAACCTAACATTGACACATTACAAATAAAAGCGTTATTTAGGGGAAACCAGCATCCTAAGAGAGCATCATAAAGCAGGAAGGCGTCTCACTGTGGAAGATGCAGATTGGGCAGCGAATCAGAGGACTTTAGCTTTTAATTATAAGCACTACTGAACTATTTAATTAAAAAATTTAAGAAAGAATAAAATAGACAGATAAGGTAATTCATTGATTATAAAATAATTGTTTCTATGACATGGTCTAGAATCAAGAATCAAATATGACTACAAATATAAGAAAACTCTTCCCAGAGTAAACTTTTTTTTTTATAAAAAGACTTTTTATTCAGAGCATATTCTAAGGAATAATAGAGAACTGCTAAAGGGAAAATAAAATTCATAGGAATGGCTGGAAACATTTTAAACTTAGTGCTGAGAGGAAAGCTGGGATCTTTAAGAAGTTTATTTTATCCATTAAGAACTTAAGTTGGCATGGGTTTGAATTGGCCTGCACTTGTACCTACTTTGTGTGCTTTTCTCTCATTATCCAGCAGCTCAGTCAAGTCTATTGTGTGTTATTTGGGGGTTCAGGTTGCTTAGGTCCTAATGGAAGTCAGAGCTTCTCATTTACAGAGACCCAGAGTGTGGCCAACAGACTCTATACATTTTTAATGAATGACTCTAAGAACCTTACTTTTTTCTATGAATCCAGGAGCCTTGGAGAGAGGGGTTAGAGAACCCCCCCCCATTTTCTACTGAGGAAGACCCAGCAGGAACAGCATGAGAGTGGAGGAAAGCCTGAACCTGTGAATCCATGCCTTTGTTCACATTCTTGACCTTTATTGCCAGAAAATTTTCTTGTAAAATGAATTTACCTACATGAACTTGTCCTAAACACAGGAAACCCAAAAGCTGTGGTTTAACTGCCCTAGACAGGGACAACCCCCTCGCTCTTTCTACTTTATAATACAATTCTCATCTTCCCCATCAGTACATTCAAATTTTGAATAATTTGTATGGCAGTTAAGAAAGGTTGGGGACCAAAAGTTGGTGGCAATAGGTCTTTAAAAATAAAAACTTAACAAACAAATCAAGACAACCAAAAACAAACCCAAATAATGGCAAGTTCTAGAAAGATATATGAGAACCAAAGCCAGCTTGTTTTTGAAAAGTATTCTGATTGGAAGTTGGCTATTAGTTTATTTTTTGCGCAGGGAATATGCATATGCTACAATGCAAGTGGGCAGGACAAAGGACAACCTGTAGGAATTGGTTCTCTCCTTCGATTATGTAGGATCCAGATATTGGACTCAGCTCAACAGGCTTTACAGCAAGCATCTTTATATACTGAGACATCTTGTCCGCTCCTGATTAACAATTTACCAAATGAATTTACCAAATCATTATGACATGTTCCCAGTACTATTGCTATGACTATCTTATACACACTTCCCAAGAGGCCCAAGTTCATGTACTGAAGGAGCTGGAACTAAACCTTGGGAAACTGACATTAGGCAGCACTGTCGACCACTATGCTATACGACGCACTGGACTATAGAGGGCAAGACAGAGATCAGCAAAACATGGGAAGCCCAGTCCCAACGGAGCCATCTTCTACATCTCTGGTCCTGCTCAGGGAACATCAAAGAAGAGGGGTTGCAAGAGCCAGAGAACCAGGAAGTCTGCTTGGAACAGTCTTGACTGCATAAATGAGACTGGAACGAGAGCCATGTTGATGGGCATGTTACCCATCAAAACGTGGGAGGGGAAATTACCATAGGGTGAGATCCCTAGACAAATAGCTACTGACAACTGCAGATTGCTGGGAGGAGAATTAGCTTCTGCCAGGGATGAGTCCTCTTCTTGGTTGTCCAATGCACAGTGACCAGCCCTGAAACCATATACACACAAATAACAAAAACACTCAGTTGGTTGTGTGTGTATAAATATATTTGTGCATACACATAGTCTGGGTGACATAAAAACAGAGACTACTAATTCGTGAATATTACAATTGTCTGTGTCTTCTTACAAAATATAAGATTAAACTGCTATTGAATATTTTAATCAAGAATTCTTACTTGTTATGGTTTTCAGTAAAAAAAAATGTTCCTTTTTCTCAGAATTACAACAATAAGAATGTTAAAGTATGCTAATTTACTTGTATTTATTATTCAAATATGCTCATTTTCTGAATAGTAATTTGCTGATTATTATAACAGTTACTTTGAATTCTCTGCTGCCTGTAAATTAGCTGATGAATGATCTAATTCCAACTCATTTAACTCCAAGGTGATTCTCAAAGGGAGAGTTGAGAAGTTCTAAGAACAAAAATTTAGGCATGTTCTTGAATAGAACATTCAATATATGTATGGTGCAGACAGTAGGCCGACAGGAGTCTTTGCTGGATGCTAGCTGACTGACACTCGCGAGTAACAGCCATGACATCAGGAGGTTTCTCATACTTAGCTTTCATATCTCTGGGGGCCGTGGTCCAAATGGTCCAGTGGCTCCTTATCAGCAATGTGTCAGGCCCACCCAAAAGCAGAAGGCTAAGAAAGCTTTGTGTAGCTGGGTACCATATTTTGCTTAGCCTGATCCACAGGTCATCCAGTAGAACATCTGATCTGAATATAAATAAGCTGTTTAGACCAATTAAACAAAATATGCAAATGAACTCATTATCCCAAGACTTAATAAATTCTCAAATAGGGATATCATTACCCTGCAAAATTCCTACCCTCAGCAGTATGTGACCTCAGTGGATGGAGCAAGAGTATGCCCTCCACAATCCAGGTGTTATCAGAGAGATGGTCTTTGAGAAATACGAATCTACCACTACGCTGCTTTATAAAAAGTCCATTTGCAGATGAAATATGCTTAATAGAATTTATTTGAACAAAGACAACTGAATTGCCCAGCTCCCAGCACTAGAATAGGTACAGAAGGACTCCAGAGTTGTCACATGGTTGGACAGTATTTATGGCCAGAGACACAGAAACGATGTGCAGAAATCAGAAAGAATGAGATTCAGAGATGGGGCACAGGCCACCGAGCTGCTGTTACTGACTGAGCTTTCAGTTCCAATGTAGTTTTCAGCATCAGATTTTCAGGTGGCTCATTTGTTTCTGAGGCTGCTTAGTTTAGGACTAGAGAAGAATTTCTGAAGTACAATTCTGGTATGATTTGACAGCATAAAACTTTCCCTGGTACTCCCAGAAAAGGAAAATCAAGCGTTTATAGTCAGGAAGACAGTAGTCTGGAATTTCAACAGATCCAAGCTTTTAAGTCACCATGGGGAAGGAGAAAGGTGAGAATGAGCATATCTCTTTTTGAGACGAACAGGAGCGGGATGTGTCCTTTCTGTTCGTCGTAGGTCAGAACCTAACGACACTATAGAATGCTTCAAAGGTACTTGGCAATCAACCGTTCCTGGGTAACTCAGGCTCATGCTGCTGTTCTGATAGGATGGGCTAAACCTTCATCCAGTGGCTTTTCCACCACTGAGTCTTCTGTCACCGTAGAGTCTGCCAAGAAGAATGGCATGTGGGAGGTTGCTCACTATGCTGATAGGTCTGCCCAAACGCTTTCCTGTTCCAGGCTCCACTCAAATCCAGCAGCGTTGGCTGGGCTGGACCAGTACTCCAAGATAGAGAACGTGTTACCTCAAAACCTGAAGTGCTTCCTTCTTTATGGTAGAAGAAACAGACTGTAGTTTCAGAGGGAACATACCAGTACACACTCAAACTCAGGATCAGGATTTTTTTTTCTTTCTGAAATGTCATGTCCTTGAACCCCCTGAATTTTATCTTCTATCTCTGGGAGTGTGTACCTCTTGCTGGGCCTCCCAGCATGGCGGCCATTTCTTGCCTCCCATTGCCAAGCACCATGAAGTCATTGATATAAGGGACTGATACAAAGAGACGGGGAATTTGTGCAATTGTAATTTCTAGGATTCTATTATGATGGTAGGATGGAGATTTAGCATAGCTGTGCAGAAAGAAAATGAATTAATATATTTGTGCCAGTTTCAGGAATGCAAACCCTTTCACATTTCACATCCTCTTATCTGACCAGAATATCAAAAAATGCATTCACCAAATCAATGACTACATAGCTTGGAAACCAGGGAGACATTATGAATCTTTTCTCCAGAAGACTACACTCAGCACAGCAGAAATGAAGAAAAGCTACTGATTATTTGAGCATGCTGTAGCCCAAGGTACAGTCACTCTCCACAACCCATTTTTCTACAGGAATCAGCTTAGCATAATGAAGGCGAGAAAAGATGCAGACAACTCTCCCTGCAGGCTTTTGGATCTTTAATGGTGGCAATGATCACTGCCAACCCTATCTCAGTATACATGATGAGTAAGGAAACAGTTCATGCTAATTACAGGCAAAAGAAACGCTAAGTTGCTGACTCATTCACCAAGCATGCAACAATTTAGGTTGAAAATTAAAGTCAGAGAGAATACTAATCTGAATGTTATTTACCATATGGCTGATTATTTTTCTGTATTACTCACCATAAATTATTTAATATTTAAACTCTTAATTTCTCTACTTGTAAACAACATGGGTAATAACTTTCTTCAGTCTGTAATAGGAAAGTAAACAGATGAACATAAAATGCTTCTTTAATAATGGCAGACATTTGATGCTGTAGAGGCACATTGGCAGGGTACCAAACACAGAAACAAATAAGAAATGCAATAAAAGGGAAATGCCACGCCCATAAAGCTTTGCCCTACTGAATATCGGGAAAGATGAAACAGCACCTACAACTGTGCTCAGTCCAACTACTGAATAACAACAGTTGAGAACGCATAACTTCTGCCAGTGTGCAGCCCTCAGGGACAAAGCTACCCAGAATCTCAACCACTAGCAAACCCTGTAAAACAAAGAAGGTCCTGTCCCTCAGCACTTCAAGGCGTTCAGAGTACCAGCTCTGAATTCTGGCCCCTCCATCCTCAATACAGTCTAGGTGTTAAAGACGGGACCTGAATGGACAGGGATTCATTTTCTTGTTTCTCATTTTGTAATTCTTCCTTCCTAAAAGTTCAGGTTTTGAAGAAATTTTGTTGATTCCATGTGTTTTCATATGAATTACAAAGCTCACTAAGTAGAAATGCAGAACTGTGAAGTTCAAAGTCGTTGTGAACTGGATGACAATCTTTGATATATATTTACATATGTTGTTTCATTAAAAGAAAGCACTGAGAAAATTGCATTGGTTTCACATGCATGACTTCATTTTAAACTTAAACTAACTGTGTACTGCATTTGTTTGGAATATGGATCAATGCCCTTGAAAGTCCTCCAGAATGTTATGTAAAAACATGTTTGTTTTTTATTGAAAGAAAATAGGCCTATTTAATATTGCACATTAAATTAAAATTTAGAATATGGTAATTATAAAGAACCTCTTTAACATTCAGAATTGATTGACTGTAATGAGTGAAGACCCCTACTTTATTTGTTAAGTTTATATAGCAATGAATCTGAAGTTTCATAAATGTCTATTCATTGTATTTAAACAGATTTTTAAAGATTTATTTATTTATTCAATACATAGTCTTCTGCCTGCATGCATGCCTGAAGGCCAGATGACGGCACCAGATTTCATCACAGATGGTTGTGAGCTACCAGGTGGTTGCTGGGAATTGAACTCTAGACCTTTAGAAGAGCAGGCAGTGCTCTAAACCACTGAGCCATCTCTTCAGCCCACAATACTAGTTATGTTCCTCAGGGCTGTGAGGATATACCCGACCAAAGCAGTTTAAGGAAGGGTTCATTTGTGTTTACTGTTGAGGGGAAGCTCAGCATAGTGGGAAAGACATGGTGGCAGAAGGATGAGGCTGAGGCATCCAAAGTCTCAGGAAACAGGGAGTAATGGATGCCTATACTCAGCTTGTTCTCTTCTTTGTACTCAGCCTAAGACCACAGTCCATGATGGAAGGGTGTCACCCACATGTAAGGTGACTCTTCCAATTTCCTTTAACCTAATCTAGTTAACCCCTCACAAGCATACCTACCCAGAGGCCTATCTCTCCAGTAGTCTAGACTGATGATATTTATGTCCAGCTGATGATATTTATCATCACTCAAAGTAAGTATTCAATATTCCTTATAGTGACATTTCCTTTAATGTCTTCTTCATGGAACAAAAAGAAATACCATTATCTTATATAGAATTCCATTTGACACTCATTTCTCCTTTGCTAATTTCACAAAGCTATTTTTAAATAATAAATAATGAATCTCTTCAAGGGTCTTAATCTCATTCAGAGGGTGGGTGTTCCTCATTGTCTACTCATTATATTTAGGTATCATCCAAGTGAGAACACCAATTAAAACACTAGACAGATGATATTACATCATTGCCAAAATTTATTTTTTCATTGTATATCACACAGTGGAAAATTGATTAATACCTGTTTCTTGAATATCTGCCTTAGGTAATACATTTTAGTGGGCATTTTGCAGACATATTATCATTTCACCTTTAAAATAAGCTCTCAGTGTGGATGAAAAGCCCTAACTTAAAAATAGGGATATTGTCAGAAAGGATGACAATGATTGAGTGGTTGATATCGTCAGAAAGGTGACAATGGTTGATTGGTTGATGTCATCAGAAAGGGTGACAACAGTTGATTGGTTGATGTCATCAGAAAGGGTGTCAATGATTGATTGAAGCACACAATCATTACATTACTCAACCAAAGAGTTCATGAGCGCTATTCAGAAAATAGCATCAGCATAAGAGATTCAGGCATAGTGAAACACAGAATCTGAGATCATTTCTCATAGTTCAGGAGACTGCCCAGGCCAGATCAACTACCAGCTCTGAATTCTGGCCCCTCCACCCTCTATACAGGCCAGATCAAGGCATGGGGATCTGATGAAGCCCTTCGTGCCTTCACATAAGAAGGTAGATGCTTGAGAAAGTAATTTTTCTTCAAGGGTCTTAATCTCATTTACAGGGAGAAGGACCCTCATACCACACTACCTCTGAAAGGTACCCGTTTTGAATGTCATCAAACAAGCACTGTGTGGTGAACTGTGGAGGAGCCAATACCATTATACTCACACTACAAATTTGTTTCTCATCTCACACAGTGTATTATATTATTCTTTTTCAAGATTTAATTATAAAATGCATAGACGCCATTTTCTTCTAGTGTTGAAATAGCACATAAGGAGAGCAAGGGGTGTGAGAGCTAGGATGCCAATTGCGGAGGAGAAGTCTTCCTTAATTGCCGTTTTCTGCCCACTGGAGCTGGGGGCTGCTAGATTAATAGATGTATGTTTACATCAATCTTATAGCAGCTGTGTAGCAAAGATTTTCTGGAAGCATTCTAAAATTATAATTTTGGTTCTTAATGTTAGTAAGTACCATGCAATTCTAGTAAATCATTCTTGCTGAGGCAAGAAACTTATCAAGATTTATCTGAAAGCTATACCCATTGAATGGTAGAAGTTTTGTGTTCCTAGGTACATTATATTTAAATCGGAGCAGAGTGAGAAAAAAAATCAATGAAAACTGAGTATCTGGATGTTGTTACTTCATTGCTGATATTTGTTTTCCCCTTTGTAAGTCACAGAGTAGGTAATCAATTAATACCTGTTCATTTGAATCAATTAATATCTATTTATATACCTTAGGCAAGATGTTATAGTGGCCCTTTGAAGACACAGTATCATTTGATATTAACAATAAGCTCTCAGAGTGAATGAAGATCCCTAACTTGAAAATAGGGAAACTGCCTCTCAAGGATGTTAAGACTTACTGGAGCTAAGATTTATGCCCAGTAGATTGTAAATCCCACATATAGCAGGTTTGCCAAAATAGCTTTAGCACTGAACTAAAAAGTTGGATGCAGCAGCAATTGGTTAGTGCATCCCAAGGAGCAGGGGCTTTAGAGCCCCAGACAGAGTGACCAATTGCTGCTCTATTAACTCTTCCTTCCTGGTGCTGATTTACTAAGCCTTCGTAGGCTAATGACTGTGAACCAAAAAGCAAGTTTGTTTTATAAATAAATCTCAGTGGCTTTAAAAAAAACAGTGCAACAAAGCAGACTCTGTTCCCTGAAACCATCTCTGGAGTGGTTCATGTCTGAGCCCTTTACCTGCCCACTGCCTTTGCCGTCTTGGCAGGGGACACGCCCATAAGGGGACAGCATGATAGTCTGTGGTCATAGACACAATGCAAGTTTCAAGTGCCTGGAAGGGAGTGCTCGGTAGGAAACCTATCCAGGAGCTAAAAACCATAGACCATCTTATTTATTTGAAAACATTTACTGAGTATATGTAATATATAAATACGTTAGTCGGGCAGAACAAAGAAGAAAGTAAACAGTATTCCAGGAGCATGAAGTTTCTAGTGAGGAGGAAAGGGAAAAGGTTAGCAAAAACCTAGTTACTGGCTGGGAATGAGTGCTTGGAAATAAATTAAAAGTAAGTGTAAATGACACAGCAGATAATTGGGAACAACTTTACGTAAGATATCATGGATATCTCTCCAAGGAGGGGAGAACTAGATCATAAGAAAGTACCAACCAAGCAAGAATCTATGAAAAGAGTGTTTACTATAGAGGACAGAAAAGCTTAACAAAAATCTTTTCTGCCTGAGAGTTACTAGGCCTGCTCCAGTAAGAAGGTCTTTTGTTGGGAAGAAGTCCAAACAAATTAGGGATGAGATGCTAGGAATGAAGGCAGAATGACAATTGTACAAGGCCAGAGAGAATACAGATTGGGTTCAGAGAGTACAATAGGTACTGACTAGAATCTCCCATGGTAGCCCCAAAGCAGCCTTGAGCAGTGTCTACATGAATGAGCATGGTTGTGTCTAGGTAAAACCACTTACAAAAGCAAGCAGAGAACCTATGTGAACGACAGGCAGGAATTGGCTGGCACACCCCCTTTAAGAACCACGAAAAGGATAGTAAGTCATCTACATAGTTGAAAAGTCTTTTCTCTAATGTGTATATACATGTGTGGATATTCTTATATTTGTGTTTGTATCATGCATGTGTACGTGCAAGTAGAGGTCAATGAACAGGCTGGATGGCATATCCTGATGAACACTGTCTACCTCCTTTGAGACAGTGTCTCTCCTTAACCCTGGAACTCGATTATGCTAGGCTGACTGGCCAGTGAGCCCCAGAAGTCCTCGGGTTTCTATCCCTAAACCTGCCCCCTACTTCTGAGTTTTCATATGGTCTCTGGGAATCAACCTCAGCTGCTGTGTTACGTGGCACTTTACTGACTGAGCTATTTCCTCAGCCCGAAGTCTTTAAAGTGGTATTTTGATTGCTGTTACTGTGTTATCTGTTTGCTTGTTTATTTAGCATGGTTGCTACGGTTAGAGAAAACATGAGCGGAGGCAGGAAACTCAGACATGTATGTTCACTCAAGGTGTAGGTACACTTGGACAGCACTGTCTTGTGATGGACCTGGAAACCAAAGATTGGCAGATGGAGGGTGCACTGATTACTGTCCTATTGCTGTGAGGAGACACCATGACCAAGGCTACATACAAAATGAAGCATTGAATTGTGGGGAGCTTGCTTACAGTTTCAGAGGCTTAGTCCATGAACATCACAATGGTAGTAGGGCAGCAGGCAGGCGTGGCACTGGAATTAGGTACCAATTGAGAGATAACATCCTAATCCACAGACATCAGGAGAGAGAGAGAGAAAGGAGAGAGAGACAGAGAGAGAGAGAGAGAAGAGGCTTTTTAAATTTTGAGTCAAGGGGGGAAGTTTAAGAGAAATTGTAAACATGTATATTTAATTTACATAATATATATAATAAAATATAGATAATATAAAATATAAAAGGAACAGGGATCTGCCTGTTTGAAGACATCAAACATCAACTAGATGGGGGTGCCAGGAAAAGGGGAAGGAGGGGATGCCAGGGGTGAAGGTTGGGAATGTGTATTGCATCATATAAGCCCAGAGATCAGAGATTCTCAGGGGGTCTATCACATTTCACTGAAAGGTCAAATGAGACCAGATGATTTCCCAGGCACACTGAAGTAGGCAACAGAGTTCATTGACAAGAGAACAGGAGGAAACAAGCCAAACTGGAAAGAGTTAAGGCATAACTGGAAGACAAAGAGCACCAGTTCCTTTGAAAGGTTTTCCTATAGGGTTTAGAATCTGGAGGATGGGGGCATTGTGTGACTATGAAATCAAAGACACAAAAGTATAACTCAGTGCCACTAGAGAAAGGAGTCACATGGGTGCCTGAAGGCAGGAAGAAACTAGGTAGGTGGAAGAATAAGGGATCTAGAGACAAGTTAGACAAAGCTAGGACCTTCTCTTTTAGTGGTTGGTCACAATGAACACCTGAGTTATCCATGTTCTAAATTTTGAGTGCCTCTTTTTCATGGTTCAGTCCTGAGATATAATAATAGATGTGACATAATCAGAAGAGTCACTCAGTGTATTTCTTATACTGTAAGTAAAACAAAACAAAATAATCTATAATCATGAACAAGTTCAAAATAAGCACCAGTGAAGAGAGTATTGGAAATATGTTACAAACTTAGCACTCAGGTGTTCTAACTTCTGATGAGATATAATTAGTTCAATATATTCTCTGTGTGCCTAGACAGGGAGATATACAACCTACCCCACCATGCATGATTGGTTTACTACTCAACAAAAGCTTATTCCATTTTTAATAAGTAGGAAAATAAGAATAAGAAGTGAGCTGAGAGTGTTAAGATGTCTCCCAGACATGAACTGTTGTAAGGAGCACTGCCTGTTGTTTCCCAGCTGTTCAGCCCTGAAATAATCACACAGAAACTATATTATTTTAAACACTGCTTGGCCCATTAGCTCTAGTTTCTTATTTGCTTAATTTAACCCATCTCCATTAATCTGTGCATCACCATTGGGTCATGGCCTACCAGCAGAGTTTCAGCAGCTCCATGGCTTCTCTCTGACCCCGCCCTTCTTTCTCCCAACATTCAGTTTAGTTCCTCTCAACCCCCCCCACCACCTACCTAAGTTCTGCCCAATCTATGTGCAAGGGCAGTTACTTCATTCACCAATGGCATACAGAGGGGAATCCCACATCAACGAACCCCAGATGCTCCTGAGATTTTTCAATCAGGACATGTTGATGGGTCCTTCTGGTGATATGAATAATGTTATCCTCATTGATGACAAGCTCAGGTGTTAAATTTCACTGGTGAACTAACATACATACCCTGACCCATTTTACCTTTCTTCCCACTATCAGATCACTAATGGTTTGTAGGGCAAGGCATCCTGGGTGTCCTTCTTTCTGGTCACCAGTGCACGCAGAGCAAACTGATAAGTAAAAACTGTGTCCCTCTCTTCTGCACCTTCTCCAAAACCTCTCTACCTACCCATGATCTCCAGAGCTGTGTTCTATGCCTGAACACCAGAGCAGACAGCATGTACAGAAGTTTGTTCAGCCAGCAGAAGGAGCAGCAGCCATGCGCAGGTCCTAATCCAGCTGGGAGCTGGAGTGATGGGAATGTGAGCCACGAAATGTAAGGTATATGGGCAGAACACAGAAAACAAGGAGCATGTGGGTAGGGTGAAAGATCAAAGAGATATGGCCACAGGGCACCAGTCTTCGGTACCCAGTTCCTCTCTGTGAGCTTGAACTGGTTATGCAATATTGTGAGTCTTTGTTGACTCTCTTGAAAAATGAGGGCAACAATTATAGTCATCCGTGAAAGATGAGTAAGTGAGTTCATCGATGAAAAACTTGCAGAAACCACCCTGGACACAGTAAATTTTCACCAAAAGTTAGCCACTTGGGGGAGTAAAAGTGATGTGGCTGCTTCCAGAGGCAAATGTTTGTATTTTGGTGACTAACTAGCCCTGCTTTGATGTCATCAAAGCATAAAGGATGCATATTTTGAACTATTCCCAAATGGTCCATGACTCTTTTCAAGAGAGTGGGAGGCTTGGCTGAGTCACAGAAAAGGCAGCTGATTAAAGCCCTGGAAAGAATTTCATTAGCATGAAGCTGGCCTAGTAGCGGGGGTGACAAAGAACTTCTGCGTGATGGGTGCAGTTCACCACAGTTTGCTAGTTTGAGGATGGAACTTTGAAATCTTCCTCTTGTAAGTCTCTTGGAACAGTCTGTGTTTAAGAAACAATAATCCAACTAGTACTTATACTTTGCTATTTAAAACTGCATGTAAAGCTCTGAAGTAATGTCTGCATTTTAACAGAAATGAAATTTAGCCAGTTGTTGCAGGTTGATAAGTGTCCATCTGAAAAGTCAGGGCCAACGTGAAGCTCATCCTTAAAACACGACTCTTTGACATGAAGATGACTGGGGATTCTTTTAGGAGGATGTCCTACTTGAATTTGCTCAGCATTAAAATGTTAATCTATGAGCCATACATTTATAAAAGGATGCGCATTATTATATAGAGAATGTATACTTTTTATAAACACTTATAGCACCACATAAAACAGAATAAATATAAATATGGGCGAAACACCTTTGCAACTTCATGCCATATCCTGTTTTTAAATATATGGTTATTATAAAAAACTCCCCATTCTTTATGAGGTTTAATAAGTTGACTTATCACATAAATGCTGCATCTAAATAATTAGAACTTTGAGTCAAACATAACTAAAATTTATCTAGTTCAAAGTAGTCTCTAGGCTATTTAGTCTCTAAGTCCTGGCTTCCAAGCAGTGTCAGAGGTGGGCTCCCTCTCATAGCATAGGTCTCAAACTGGACCAGTCATTGGTTGACCACTCCCATAATTTCTGTGTCACCTTCACCCCAGAGCATTTTTCAGGTAGGACAAATTGTAGGCTGAAGGTTCTGTGACTGGTTTGGGGGCCCCAGTCTCTCCACCGGAAGTCTGGTCTGGTTATAGGAGGTGACCAGTTCAGGCTCTGTATCTCAGATTACTAGGAGTCTTGTAGATTCCCAGAAGGCCCCATTGCACTAGGTTTCTAGCTTGTCCCTGAGATGCCCCTCCCCAATTCCAGCTGTCTCACCCTCTCTCTCTCTCTCCATCCTCTCCTACCTGAGTCCTCCTGTTCCCATTTCAACTCATCCCCAGGATGCTCCATCTTAACACAAAGACTGTGGGAGTCCATGGATGTGGACTTGGTCCACCTCGACCGAAGGTCAGAGAGTTCAAGCATGTTCTTGCTCCTTCAATTTATTTTAAAGGTTTGGTGCTAGGTGTGGTTACTAACAGGATATTTTGATCTAGGGTGTGATTACTTGATGGAGTGTTACTGAGCTGGTTAAAAATACCATTATGAAATTTTCAGGCAAATGGCTGGAGCCAGAAAACATTATCCTGAGTAAGGTAATCCAGATGGTAATCCAGATGCAGGAAGACAAATATGGTATATACTCTCTTATAAGTGAATGTTAAATTGCTGTAAACTGTCCTATTTTAATTGAATAGTTTCGTTTTGTAAGTGACCAGAGTCACATCAAACTGGCCAAGGGTCACATGACTTCTGTACCATTGAAAATCTCCAAACAGAATATCAGAGAGATGGTAATAAGTAGTCTCATGAAATCCAGTTAACAGGAAAATAGTTATAAGAACCTCAGTAGACAGGTAGAGGGCACAGCTAAAAGGAAAACTCACTAGACTGCAGCCTTTGTAAATACCGAACATGTTCACAATTGCAGAAGAAACAGGGCATAAAGGGAAACTCACAAAATAAAAGTATCTATAAATTTATCACTCTGTCAATTAAATGCCTTAGTTTCATTGCCAAGCTCTATGTGGGTCTCACTTGCACTGTCTCCTCTGCTCTCTCTGCATTCGGAAGAATTAACAGTTTCAGTTATATCATTATACCTTGTATGTTTTAATGATGTCAAAGTGGAGATATTTAGTAATTTATCTTGTGAATCATACCTTATTCATAAAGAGATTAGAAATAAATAGGTACAACCAGTTTCTTTAAGGTTACTTAAAGGTCAGAATATTATTATAATGTTTTAAGATTCTGCAGAAGCAGGGCTTGGAGTGGTCTGGGGCTCCTAAAGCCCCGCTCCAGATGATTTGGAGTCTTTACAGTATTCTCCAGTCGTGGCTTTTGTCATTCTCAGTGTTCTATGATTTTGAGAACGGGCATTTTCTGGAAGTAACTCTGTTCAAAGAGAGCTAACCTTCCCTGTCTTCCCAGTCAATGCCTATGAACTGCCTTTGGCTATGCAGGGATTTAAGGTGATTCCAATCTCTAACACCAGGGGGAGCTCTGCTTATCATCTGAGCATATGAACAGGTGCTTGATTTAATGGAAGTGCAAGGTTCAAATGTCAGTCTACATTACCTCTTTTCTGTTTGACAGTCCAGGAAATTTTTCCCTTCTGTGTCTGGATGTACCTCTGGCTCCACTTCACACTTCCAAAAACCAGGTGATCTAGGCTTTCACTCAGTTCAAACGTCCTTGGAGCCACCTCTTGGCATACTATGTAGGCTACATCTTTCTGTCCATAGGAAGGGCAGATAGTGTGCTCCTCAGTTCCACATTTCTCTCTCTCACTACCAATGTGACTATTGCTGGCCATTCAGACCAGTTATGTATTAAAACCCTCATGAGAGACATGATGTTAGGATTGAGCACAACAACATAGTGTGGGTTAAGACAATGATTTTACGTCTTCATTACTTAATACTTCCATAGAAAATATTAGTAATTTTATAATTTCCAATCCAGTTAAAACATTTACATAAGCATCTCCCTATGGAACTATAATACATGGGCTATCCTTGTGATGTTACATAATATGCTAGTTTATTGTCCAAAATCTCTAGTGTGATACTTTCTGCCCAGTAGTAAGTCACTATGACTTTCCAGGCCTCGTCTTCCCCATTGGTAAGAAGATAGAGAAGAGGGGATTCATGAAGATTAAACGGGAGGATAAAGCATATAAAATGCAATGAGGTTGACCCAGGCTAAGGATTATCAGGCTTGGCTAGTAGAAGTATGCTTTAACTTGTACATCACAGACAAAACTCACTGACAGTTTTTACGTATCTTTTGCTTTAAAAATATTTTTCCAAGCTAGGAGTGATGGTGTATTCCTTTCATCCCAGCACTTGGGATGCAGAGGCTGGTAGATCTCTGTGAGTTCAAGGCTAGACTGGGCTCCATATCATGGTTTAAGATAGCCAGGACTACGTATAGAGATCCTGTCTCAAAAATAAATGAACAAACCCAAAAGAACAAATATTGCTAAAAACAGATTCTATTTTGTTTAATCAATTGTGACTTCTAACTTATAGCCAAACTGATTCCCCAAAAGGTCATACTGATTTCTCATGTCAGAAAATTATATCAATACTCTAGTTTTGAAACAAATAGAAAATGGTCTGTTAGCATTTTTGCTATGTTGTTGAATAAAATATGCTGTTTTAAGTTCTCTGACTGAGAGCAAGTCTTCTAAAATATGCTAAACAATCATGTACTCAAGTCATCTCAGTTCTGATAAACAGATAAACTAACAATTCTATAACCAGAATGAATGATATTGGAAAAACCTTCATTAAATATTGGATTCTTCTTGGTAACTAGGAGAGATTATAAGCCTTCTTGAAGTTCAGTGAGAAAACACGCAAATATAACTGTGTATTTTACTCAAAATCACTTAAATATAAACTGGTGAGGGCTACATCAATTAATTGTCTAAGCAAAATTTAAGAATACTGTCTAAAAAGATGCAGATTTTTATCAATATAAAGTGTGTAGTCAGTGGTAAATCGTCAAACTTTAGGGTGATTAATAATATGTTTTGATGCCGTTGAGTTTGCTTCTGTAGGCCATCGACTGATAAGCATGCTGCCTACCTACAAGAGAAGTTTGTTTCCCTAGTGAGACACCCCTGGAGAAAATTAAAATTTCATTTGTGGGTGGTTATGGTTTGGAGATAGTTTCTGGTTTAGAGATGAGGACATGTATACACTTCTCCTTTCGGCTCTAGGACCCCATAAGTACAAACCTATGCAGGCCCTGTGCATGTGCCTCAGTCTCTGTGATCCTGTTAACTTAGAGGGCTTTGTTTCCTTGCTGTCCTCCATCCCCCCTGGCTCTTCCATTGTTTCCTTCTCTTCTTCGATGAGGTTCCCTGAATCTTGAGGGGAGAGATTTGCTGGCAACATCCCATCTCATTTAGGGCTGAGTATTTCAAGGTCTATGTGTATTCTCTGGCTGCAGGTCTCTGTGTTTGTTCCCACTGCTGCAGGAGGAGGCTTCATTGATGATGGCTGAGCAAGTCACTGTTTTCTGAGCACAGAAAAAACGTCATCAGGACTTATTTTATAGCTGTGTTCTTTTAGAACAGTAGCATTCACCTTTATTGATTGATTGATTTTGAATTTTATCTAGTCTCAGGTTCTTAATAATTAGGCAGTGTTGGGCATGAGCTCCATCTCGTTAAGTTGTGCCTTCTGTCATATCAGATATTGTTTGGCTACTCCCACAAATTTTGAGCCACCATTGTGTGGTAAGAGGCAAGCGGGCTGCATTCCCGGAGCCTGCTGCTTTTCTTTCTGGCCGCCCGGCACCCAGCTGCCCGGCTCCCTGCTGCCCAATGTGGGGGCGCCAATCTGTAGTAAGGAGAAGTGGGCCTGCTTTTGGTCCCGGCCACCCAGCTAGCTTAAGCCCCGAAATAACCACACGGAAATTGTATTAATTAAATTACTGCCTGGCCCATTACATCTAGCCTCTTATTAGCTAACTCTCACATATTAGTTTAACCATCTCCATTAATGTGTATCACCACTTGACTGTGGCTTACCGGCATGAGTCTAAGTAGCGTGGGTCTCCGGTAGGAGAACCAGAGGCGGAGCCAACATCCAGAGCAGCTGCAACCAAGCTGCTTAACATTTTGAAAGCTCTTCAAAACAGTAGAGAATTATGGACAATACAATGGGACAGATTCAGACATAAAAGACCTTTATGTGAGTCATATGGTTAGATAAAGTACATAGGCTTGAAAGAGAAAAGAAAAAGACTATAGAAAGTCATAAAATAAAGTTAATGTTTAAAAAAAGGGTAAAGTCTTTAAAGAGACAGAGTACACATAATCATAGATTAAAGAAAGTAAAAAAAAATAAGTCACATAAAAATGAAAAATTCACAGAGAGTCTGGATTATATGTATTATTGTGTTTTCTTTAAAATTTTTGACTGTAAAGGAGATAAATACAGAGAGACATTTCATTGTGTGGTCTGCTAAGCTAAGCCAGCATATATGTTCTAAAGGTATCTTGACTTCAAAATTTGGGTCCAAGGATATGATGCTCTGGAAAAGAGGTTCTTCTTTTGTTTCCACAGAGGATGAGATCCTGTGGATTCCTTCTAGACCAATATGGTATGATAGACCATGTCCTCCTGAAAGGTCACTGTGAACACCCTCAAAAACTTACTTTGCTCAACTGCTGATTGAGATGAACCAGGGACACAGGATAGACCATGAAAGACCTGATTAACAGCGCCCCCATACAGCAGGAAGAAGTTTGGGGAGAAATAACTATGTCTATATTCCCAAATATTGTTTATAAATGTTCTTTTACATTTAAAGGGGGATATGATATAGATATGAATAATTTACATTGGTATAAATTTTGCTTTATTGATATAAATTTAAGGTAAATTTTGTTATATGTGTATGTATTTCTGATCTTGATTAAGTTATTGTGATTGTGTAGTTCATTTAAAAAATGTAATGTAAATAGACATTCTTCATATCTTCCCAAGACTACAGAATATGGCATTTAATGTTTTAAAAACTTAGGGGTTTTCATGACAATGAGACACGTCTGCTCCTGGCAGCACCAGCTACTTCAAGAGGAAGATGGGCAGCAGAGAGGCTCCTTATGGAGTTTGCTAGCCATTTGGGCAAGAAACTGCTCTTGCCTGTACTTTTGCATAAACTGGACACAAAGAACCTGCAGAGAGAGGACTGCTGAACTTGCCAAAAAGTGAGATGATCCTTCAGGGTTCCTGATTCATGAAAGAGTCTACGAGACATTCTTCAGGATACAGAAGAAAGTGGCTGAACTGTCTTTGAAATTTCCTGCTTTATGAAAAAGTCTGCTGGATACTATGGGCCTGTAGGCTGAAGATGGATGCCCCAATGGTACAAAATAACTTTGGGTGACTGTCCAGGAAGTGAGATGTCTCTGTCACTTCTAGAGTTTTGGAAGTTGCTTACTTCTCATTTATTTAGGTAATATTATATCCTTCTGGAGTCTTTGATGGAGTTGAAGAATACATAGTCATAATTATATTTTTCCTTATTTATGATAAAAGATAAAGTAGATATAAATATGGTAACTGCAGTTCTTGCTTGATAACTGTTTTGTTATATGTAATTTTGCTATGTTAAAGTGAAAGCCTTTCCTTTTGTTTTAACAGATAAAGGGGAAATGGTATAGGAGGTTCTTCTGTATTTGTGTTGCTTTCATTGGTGAATAAAGAAACTGTCTTGGCCATTTGATAGGGCAGAAATAAGGTAGGCAGAGTAGACAGGACAGAATGCTGGGAGAGAGAAGGCAGGCAGGGAAAGAGCCACCATGAAGCTGCCAGGTCAGACATGTTGAATCTTTCCTGGTAAGCCACAACCTCGTGGTGACATACAGATTATTAGAAATGAGTTGAATCAAGATGTGAGAGTTAGCCAATAAGAGGCTAAAACTAATGGACCAGGCAGTGTTTAAATGAATAGTTTCTGTGTAATTATTTCAGGGGTTAAGCTAGCCGGGCGCTGAGAATGCGGCCTGCTCGCCTCTTACTACACCATTGCACTAGCCTACCTGGCCAGCAGCACACCACTGTAGATCAGTGTTTGTAGCTGAGTCTAGTTTACGTTTCTCCTTTGTTAGTGTGCAGAGTACCTTTGTGTATCAAGGACAAAAGCACCTAGAGGTGAAAGCTCTATGAAGCTCGACTTCACCACGTTCAATGAGTTGTAAAGTTGTAAGGGTATTATCTTCAGTAATGGGGCCTTGCTATAAATTTGTGGAGAGCCTTGGCAACAGTCTGGGTTGCTTGCTTCCATGGGACCCTTTTGGCCAATAACTCAATTAGATATAACCCTTTTTTGATATTGGAAGATTCATTTGGTGATAAGAGATGGCAAGTTGGGATTCTCTCTCCCCCCCCCAATATTTGGAGATTTAATTTAGATTGCCTTCATGCACATATATATTTTAGGAAACTTCTACTGTATTAGATTTCCATGAGAACCCTCAAATGTTCCTCATTTTAGCTGCCCCTCCTTGTATTCCCTCACTCTTCTCTCTCTCCTCGTCTCCTTCCCACTTGATATTCTACTTCCAGTCCTCCTCCCCACACCCCATCTTTGCTTTCAAGTTTCATGATATCATTTTTTAAATTTCTGAGTAATCTTGTATTGTGTAATTATACCACATTTTCATTATCCATCCATCTTTTGAGGGTCATCTATGCTGTTTCTGATTTCTAACAATTATTATTATTATTATTACAGCAATAAATATGGTTGATCAAGTGTCTCTAGGGAAGGGTAGAGTAACCTTTGGGTATATGCTCAACAGTAGTATAGTTGGATCTTGAAGTAGATAGAGTACCACCTTCCCAAAGAAATACCACACTGATTTCTATAGGGGCCACATAAGTTTGCTCTCCCACCAGCAATGGATGAGTGTTCCCCTTACTCCACATGCTTGCCAGAAGGAACTGTCACTTGTTGTATTGATCTTGGTTATTCTGATTGGTGAAATATCAATGTAGTTTTGATTGTATTTCCCTGAAGAGTAAGGATGTTGACCATTAAGTCAATGTCCATTTGAATTTTCTCTTGAGAATTCTGTTTGGATATGTACCCTATTATTAATTTGGTTGTTTTTCTAGATGTCTAGCTTTTGAATTTTTTATATATATTAAATATTAGCCATGTATCAAATATGTTGTTTGTAAAATTTTTTCCCATTCTGTATCCTGCTGCTTTGTCTGAATGATGGTGTCCTCCATGCTGAAGCTTTTCAGTTTCATGAGGTCCCATTTATTAATATTGAGCCTGTGATAATGGTATTCTGCTCAGAACATCTCTTATGCCAGTGAGTTCAAGACTGTTCCCCATTTTCTCTTCCGTAAGGTTCAGCATGTATGGTTTTATGTTGAGGTCTTTGATTTTTTTCAGAATTGACTTTTGTGCAGGATCACAAGCATGGATCTATTTGTATTCTTGTACATGCCATCTGTGTAGCTAATGAAAAACAGTTTTTATCTCAAATAATTATATTAATTTAGATAATTTCAAAAAACAATCTGCCACCTAAACTAAGAGACATATATATACTCAGTATAATTTTATATATATCTACTCATGTGTTTACTCTTCAGCATCAAAACATAGTGCAATTGCATGGCTTGATGCTTTGTAGATACTTGATTCGGTGTTTAGAACAGATCAGTGAGCACTGTTTAACCAATTATATACCTGCAAGGCATGATAATAAATCAAATCACTAATAAGCTTATTCATATTCCTGAAACTTTAAAACATTTAGGAGAAAATATGTATGTAATCTTTAGTAAATTCATATAAAATTTTCAGAACTGGACATTTTCCTGATATCATGGAATTCATTACCAAATAACATATTATCTTATTTACAAAGAAGAAAGGAAATCCTGCTGAACAGATGGACTGAAGATTCATGAAACCAAAGGACCATTGCCTAGGTTATTGAGAGAAGACAAAACAGAGCCTTGCTTAATCTCTCCTACTTCTTGAGGATACTATCAAAAGAGGTTAATCTTACTCCTTTAATGGGATGTATTTTTCAATGTAATTTCATGTTTGAAATTTTGCAAGATATACAACTCCAGTCAGGAAAAAAAAAACAAAACACAAAACAATAGAAGCTTTACTCTGCTGTGGTCCAGTAGTTTCTTTTTTGTTAAGCATAGAAACATCAGCAACAAAAACATGGAATTCCATTGGAACCGAATTTAGAATCCCAAGACAACTGAGATGTGTTTTAGCTGCAGCATCCTTAGGCTGAGGAAGTGTACAGCCCTCTTCTGTACAAGCTCCGCTTTGCTCTTTTCAGAGAAGGAAGAAGGAAATAAACCTGTGATGAGTAAGCTTGTCTTCGCAGGCAGCAGGGACACTTCCCTGAGCATTGCTTCTGAGAGGGTCACACTTAATCCCAGGCAGATGACGATGTGTCAGGCTGATGAGCAGCCACTTGTGGATATGATTAAAAAGTGGCCTTGACATCTCCATGGAGATGTCTCTTCACTTGCCTTCGGCGCCATGTTAGTGGACTCTGGTGAAAAGAATGTACGTGATGGCAAAGAGAGGCAACTGGCAGAACACGGAGGAACATTGCACAATCATAGCTCTCAGGGAACCAGCTTGAGACATAGTTTCCCAGCATGGAAGACAAATGTGCACCTTGATATACTGAAACAGGCCTTAGTTTCCCAAGTAGTAAATGCCATATTTATGAAAGAGAAAACATGACTTGATAATTACCAGGGCCAGGAAGCCAGATGAACATTGTCACCAGCGCCAATTTCATGAGAGAATGATGTCCCCAGTAGAGCCCAGATGGCATGTTTGAGCGAGGAAGCTGATTACGCCAAGAGGTAAGCATGCCTGGGAGCTCCATTTATTGATCTGTGAGCAGGACCATGGGAGAACCAGCTATAAATATTGATCCATGAGTGTGATGTGAGCTAGATATGATGAGGGATTTATAACTCTCTAAAGCACCTGAGGGAACCAGAACAACCCAGGTCCATATCTACTGTAGGAATCACTTCCATCCCTTCAGTCTCAAGAAATCCCATCTGTTTAAAACACAGTACACAGAATTAAGAACATCAAGAGCCAGTTTTAAGTGAAGATGCTTGCCTGCAAAATTAAGACAAAACATGCAAAAAGTGCCAGAACAGGAAAATAAAGAAACAATAAAGTCAATGCAAATAGCTCGGCCCAGATTTGACTCAGGAGCAAACCTAACAGTAATATTGCACCATTGGTGTTTTATGGGTTCTGATACTATGGACAGCAGCTTCTGTTTCTATAGGTGGACACTGTTGATTCTTTGGGTACCTGATGGGTATTCAACCAGAATAAAGAACATTTTCCTCTACTCAGCCATTTTTACCCGAAGCTCTGCTCTTCTCCAGGAAGCCACATAGCCCCATGTCAGCAAACCCAACTGAGGGCATAAACTTTGATGATGTAAACTGTCTGGGTTCCTCTAGACTGAGCCTCCCTATGGGCTATAAGCACTTTTAGATTTCTCACATTAATGATGAAAACTCACTTAGAAATTCTGAGTATATTAAGTTACACAAAAGTTCTTAATGACTCATAGAGAGGAAAAACCAACTCAGATGCAGAGATATTAATCTGACAAATCTTCATTCAAGAAAGTTTGTGTATATCACTTTGCTTAGCCAGGGTTGTGTGAGACTATGCTGCATGGATGTCTCTGGGGTTTGTGGATGCTGGTCTTTCTGTTTAGTAGTGGGCTTCCTCGTTATGTCTTTCAGTTTCCTGCCAATAAAGAAGTACTGATACTGAATTCGACCCAAATTGAATACTTAAATTGAATAAAAAAATGTAAGATCAGATTCTGAAAAATGAGGATTTGAACTCTCTCTCTTAATCTCTCAGAGAGTGTGTGCATGCTTATTTGTGCTGGGGGAAGGAACATGTGTGTGCACACGTCTGTGAAGGGATCTGCCAGTCACCATCGTCCCACGATGGGGATCATAGGCACTTGCTGCCACACTCAGCTTTTAATAGAGGTTCCCGCGACTGAACTCAGAGCCTCGTGACTCATGACCAGCACTCTGTTGATTAAGGTATCTTGCCAACAACATTAGAGTTTTGGAAGTTCAGTTTAACTCACAAGAACAAGTAGTCTGTATTCAGTTTCTGCATGTGGTGGAAAACTGACTGCCTAGGGCAATGGAGTGCATATTCTCAGCTCGACTACAGTAAGGATTGTTGTTCATTCATTGTCATTCCAGCTTTAACACAGGAATTAGAGACAACACATGACTTGAGAAAACAATAAAAAAAACAGTACAGTTAAGCTCGTGATGATAAAAATGATTTCCCCTGTCAGTGTTTATCCATAGTGTCTTAATGAAATTCATCATGGTAAAAATGTTCGAAGACTGTCTGTGATACCGGAATACTACAGTGTCTGTGACCCGCGAATGGACAAAATAAAACCTTTCAACTTGATAATTCTAGAACTACACAAGTTTTATCTCAGCCACCAGAGGGAGCTCTATGTCACCACCTAGTAAAAAATAGCTGTAGCATTGTAAACATAAACAGAAATTGAATTTATAAAAATAAAAACTTATGAGTATAGTTGCACTTATAATTACAAATATTTGAACATACTCACCTAGTTGACTTTAAAAATATTGTGTGTGTGTGTGTGTGTGTGTGTGTGTGTGTGTGTGTGTCGGCACAGGGTGGCACCTATGTGCCAAGGTGTGTGGAGGTCAAAGAAAGCTAGGAGCAATCAGTTCTCTCCTTCGACTACATAGGTTGAACTTTGGATCACTGGATTTGGTGGCAAGCACTTTTATCCGCTGAGCTGTGTCACCAACCTCTTAGTCATGTTTATAACATTGTCTTCCACAAGAGCAGAACACACATTCATTACAAGACACAGAATGCCTTCAGGAACATGGACTGTATGCAAGCCATTAAATGTGTCTTTAAAGATTGTAAACCACTGTAAGACATACAAACGATTTTACCTTATGGTAAAGATACTGACCAAATAATGGAAATATTCCTGGAAAGATAATTTTTAAACAAATGAGATCCTTTAAAAATAGCACAGGAGTTAAGAAATAAATTAAGGGAAAAATTATGAAGTATTTGGTGCTCAATGAAAATTTCACGTAGAAATATGTGGATTTTTGATAAAGCAAAAAAATAGAAAGAATTTTATAGTAACGGACATCTTAGAAAATGAATAAGGCCTTAAATCAACGAACTCAAATCGTCTGAGTAAATGAATAAGTAAGCTAAAGTAAGCAGAAAATGTAAAGTAACATGAAAAGAACAAAACGTAAGAACAGAGACAGGAGGGAATTAGATGAAATCCCCTGGATATTCATAAAACCACATCTCTATGGAGCCGATGATCAGAAACAAGGAAGACAAAAAGATGAATGGAGACTGAGAAACCGTGACATCACCACAGACTCCACAGGGCTGCTTCAACTGCAGTGTTTGTAACCTGTAAATGGACAAAATAATACCTTTTTGTGCTCACTGATCTTCCATGTCTGTTTATTTGTTTGTTTGTTTGTTTTTGGTGGTGGTAATAGGGTTGTGATCTGGGAGTCCCCTTTTTGTGCTGTGATTACCATTAATGAATAAAGAAACTGCTTTGGACCTATAGCAAGGCAGAACTTAGGTAGGCAGGGAAAGCTAGGTTGAATGCTGGGAGAAAGAAGGGCAGAGTCAGAGAGAAGCCATGGAGCTACCACTGGAGACAGATGAGCGGAAACTTTGCTGGCAGGCCACTACCTTGTGATGATGCACAGAAATGGAAATGGGTTAAATTAAGATGTAAGAGTTAACCAATAAGAAGCTAGAGCTAATGGGCCAAGTAGTGATTTAAATAATACAGTTTCTGTGTGATTATTTCGGGGCTAAGTGATCGGGAACAAACAAGCAGTGTCCTCCAACAGGGTTGTTTGTTGATTTTGCTTTATTTTGTTTTGTTTGGCCCTTTTTAGTGATATCGAGACAGGATCTTACCCTGTAACCCAGGATGATCTGATTCTGGTAGATGGTCCTAGAACTTGTAGCAATTTTCCTGCCTCAGTCCCCAGTGTCCTGAGAGCTGGGATCCTGGGTATGAACAACCACATCCAGCTCTCTCTGCCCTGCCTTTCAACAAGAGTTGATGCTGTCTCTTTGGAGCCTTCACTGTTCCACTTTCTTACCCCACTGGGTTCTGATACTATATAGGTGTCCTCCCTCTTTCTATTCCAGACAAAGCTTCTGCAGACAGTGTTCGGAAGGTCCTGGGAAAGAGAAGTACCAGATACATTAGGAATGACTGCCTTCAGATAAAATAAAATGGATGCTAAGAGTCAGTGAGTTGAGTATGACGCTGTCTAGAGAAAGTAAGATTAGGTGCTAACAGAACCAGGAAATCCATCCAATTTGGGCACATTCTTGGGAGCTGATGGTATCTATCAAAGGAAAAACCAGTTGGAAATGGAAGCTGGAAAATGCTTTTCCTTATTGGCAAAAATAAGCATATTTTAATTATTCCAATCACCTGCATTTTATTTTTGAAAGATATGTATTTGAAGGCAACATCTATTCTTATTGTTTCCATTACATTCTTGCTTCAAAAAAGTGTACCTTTTTTTTTTTTTTAAAACTTTTTAGGAAAAGATTAAGCACTCTCCAGTTCTGAGTCACAAAAAAAGAATCAATATGTCAAGACTTGCATTAAGATAAAAATCTCCTTTTTTTCTAAGATAATTTTTCTATTTTTGTATCTCTATTTACATAATTTGTCTCACTCTCATTTTTAAATAATTTATTCTAAACAGAAGTTCTACATACATTAAGTTTCTGGCAAGGTCTGTGCTAGTCTGAGAAAAGAAAAGACGGTGTCCCACATATGGATTCCTTCCTAATCCCCAGAAGCTGTGAATGTTACCTTCCGTGTCAAAAAGTGAGCATCCAACTTATTTTCCATATGAGTCTTCATAGATGTAAGCATCTTGAGATTACGATATCATTCTAGATTGTTCTGGATCTGGCTGTCATCACAGTGTTTTCAGGAGAAAAAGCAAAGGAAGGCTTTATACACAAATAAACACATGTATGCACACACCAGCATACACACATACTTATAGGCAGGGACCCTCCAAGCACAAGAAAGTGAAGTAGAATCAATACAACTGAATCAACACAATTAGAAGCCAAGAAGCATTAATAAGTCTCTAAAACCTCTTAAGGCTGTGAAGAACAAAGAATGAGTTCTCTCTGTATATGATGATGCCTTCATTTCAAGGACAGGGTCAGGCCTTCAGAATTGGGGGCCAAGTTTACAGGAGTTTATTATAACAACTCCACAAAATTATTTTAGTTACTTGATTTAATCTGACTCAAAGATTAAAAGTATGTCTACGCAAAATCCTCAGCAACTAATATATTTCTATCTTGTCATGTAGAAAAGGAACTGAAATAGTGGTTCAGTCCACCAAGATTTGTTTCAAATTGATATATATATATATATTTTTAGTAAGTCACATAGAGGCTGAAGGCGAATCAATACAAATTATATGATGCCAGCTTGAAACCCTTCAGTACAGCTCAAATGCATGCTGATCAGCAACCAGTCAAGTTAGTTTTGACTGGAGTCCATTAACAGATGAGCAACATGTATAAGTCTGGCTGGTTTCAGTTGTATACAATTTCTCTTAACTTACCTAATATATTCACTAATTAAATTGATTGCAGTAAACGTTTAAATAATCCAACTGAACTAAAATTTTATTATCTACATATTTTAACTTATATTCGTTCTGAAATTAATGCTTGTATTAACTTACACTGTAATAAACACCAAAGAATTTGTCATGCTTTAGTAGCAAGAGCCTGTCTGAACGTCTATCACCAGGTCATTTACAGAATTCATCTACAATTTTAAACGGTTTTGAATAGTTCCGTATTTGCATCTTTTAAATGAGGTGAGAATTTGAAAGACAAAGTATTTTTTTTCTGAAATTCGCAAGGTTGCTGAGATAGAACTTGAAAGTCCTTGGACCTCTTGCCTCCCTAATCTTTACATTACTCACTGAATTCTGACACCTGCTAACTCACACTGTTTTGAACATTGCCTTTGTTTTGTTTCAGAGTGATAGGAGACTTGGGTAGGCAGGGAGGGCACAGGATCTGGGAAACCTGGGGAGGGGAAAATACATGAGTAAAATATATTATATGAAAATTTTAAATAAAATAAAATAAATAATTAGCAACAGAGTTGGGTTGAACCTGTGTTTTTGTTTTGTTCATATTTTTTGCCTTTTTTCTTCTCTCCGTCTCATATTCCATTTCTTCTCTATTCCCTCTCCTTCTCTTTCTCCTTAGAAGGGGTCTTTGAATTGGTCTGCAGGTAAAATCAACAGTCTAACTAATGGCAAAACAATAAGGAATGAAGTTGCATTACTAAAGTAAGTACTACATGTTCTTATTCATCTTATATACTCTATTGTGCCTCGAATTGTTTTATTCTAAAAATCTATCACTTTTACTTAGGAAACTATTTAATTATCTTTTTATGTTTCTGTTTTTCTTATTATCAGGAAATTGTCGCTTTCCAGATGTACAGCTTACATTATCTCTACACCATTTGCAATCCTGCTTTCTCACGTCACCGACATCCCTGCACCCACATGCAGAGAGAACCGCTTCTGAAACTCCATCATCCTGTCTCGAATGACAGTCTTCAGCTGTTAAGTTGGGATCACGGACCTAATAACCTCTAATAGAAAGTCATTCCCTAAAATGCATCCAGACACAAAAGCTTACAAAGCTTCATGGAGCTCATGGATAACATCACTTCTCAGGCTCAAAACCTTGCTCTGCACTGAATATTTTCTCCTTCTGTCAAAGATGTTCCTTCTCTTTCTTCTTCCTTCACCTGACTCTCTAATTTCTACCTTGAGTATATATTTTTAAGAGGATTTCAATATAAACATTCTAAAAGAAACCTCAGAGCATGCCAAGTCCTGGAAAACGTATCTTGGAGTCAGCACGCCATCTTTGATAAAATTAAATATGTGCCAAGCATCTCTTCCCAGCTATCAGTTCAGTGACATCAGGTTGAGCCAACTGTAGCTTGAAGTCCTCATAGTGAAGACTTGTAAACCAAACTGTTCACTATAAGGTAAAGTTTATGAGCACAACACTGCCTGCTTTTTCAAAAGCTAGTGTGTCTCGTTGCCTAAAGTCAAATTCCTAAGCATGTGCAGACTTCTATAAATCGACCATGAACTTCATTTCTGTCTCTACTTTGTGCCATTCTCTGTGGACCGTATATCATAATCCTCCAGTCCCCAAGCACACCAGCTCTCTCACCAGTTGGCTTTTTCACATCTGCAAGCCAGTATGAGCTAATCTCAATATCAACAATTCTTCTTCTTAAGGCCCACATCCGCTTTACTTAGAGAGAACCGAATGCATTGGCCTTTCAGCTCTTCCACTTAAAATGTATCCATATTTGTACTCTAATAACAATACTTTAGTCTTCTCATGGCATCTACCAATTGTTTAATAAATGTTTATTTAGTAGTCCCTGGGCATTAACAATATAACTCTGTTCTAAATTTATTATAAATTTCTTTTGAGCAAAAATTGCATTATTTGATTATCCAGATGTACCCTGCATGTAGAGAAGTCTTTCTATTGCAGAAATGATATGCAATGAATATTTGTTGAATGTAATCAAAATTCTTTCTGGTTCTTTTACAATGCAATGTTCTTCTGTCCCAACCCCACCGCTGGCCCCAACTTCTTTCTCAGTACTAAGTACGGAACCCAAGGCTTCAGGAATGCTATTCAAGGGTTACCACTGCCTACATCATTAGGTAAAATTCTAGGTGTTAAAGCAGGAATGGAGGCTAAACATGTGCCCCAGCTAGCATTCCACAATGCTGAACATTGGATGGACAATTAACAGACTAGAAAGCTATGCCTCTAAGGAACGTAAAGAACTTCTGGGTAATTAATTCCATGAGGGTTAATTTGTAACCTTTGTTTTTCACATCATTTGATCCTGTGCTGTGAACTCCTACTGAGGACAGTTTTAGACCGTGTTACTTTTAGAAGCAGGCTTGAGGATCTATGCCTTTGCCCAGCTTTGGTGGGTATTGACTGAAATGGATATAACATCTTTCCTCTGACTCACTCCTCACCCCAGTCAGGAAGAAGTATTATTTCTATTCCTAAATTCCCAAAGAGGAAAGTAAGGCAAGAGAAGAATGTGTGGTTTGTTCACACTTAGCATGAAATGTGGATAGCATATGTACTGACACAAAGCAACCAGACAGCACTTTAATTGCTCATCTAACCTCCAGAACGAGTCACCATCTGCTGAAATTCCGAAGACTGTGAAATTATAAAACCTGACAGAAAGCTGGAAGCACATAATAAACCATGCCCCTAGTCATCGATCTTAGAAAGAATCCACGGTAAGATGGAACCCATCGGATCAGACCAGCCAGGAAAGCAGTAGGCTAACTGCAGATCTTCACTCCACCCTCTCCAGAGCCAGTCCCACAGTCTCATCCCCAGCTCTGTAGCTGACCACCAGCTGCTTTCCCTATCTCCTTCTCTCATCTCCAGAAGATGACACAGATCTCCTCTAACCTTCCTTCTGACTCAGTCTATCATCCCAGACCCCAACTCCAGCAGCCATTACCCGAGAAGCCACTACCCAAGCCTGCCAGAGAAGTAAGTGTGGCAGCAGAGCAGGGAGGTGAGTTTCCGATCTTCACTTCCCTCTTCTCCTCCAAATGGAGTCCCCCAGTCTCATACCCAGCTCTGTACCAGACTGAAGATTTTGGCCTCTCCATACTCTCTGCCCCAACTTCCAGGTGGATCACTCTGCTTTCCTGCTGCCTGTGAACCCCTTCAGCTGCACCACTCAGGGAAACTGAATGACTCTCTACTGAATGAAAAATGGGTCAAGGCATAAATTAACCAAGAAATTAAATACTTTCTAGAATTGAATAAAAATAATTATACAATATATCCAAACTTATTGGAAACAATGAAGGGGGTTCTAAAGGAAAGTTCATAGCACTAAGTATCTACATACATAAAAAAATATGGGAGAGATCTCATATTCTCTTTTTTCTTTAGAGACAGGGTTTCTCTGTGTAGTATTGGCTGTCCTGGAATTCACTCTGTAGACCAGGCTGGCCTTGAAATCACAGAGATCCCCCTGCTTCTTCTTCCAAATGCAGGAAATGGAAAGACTGTACATGTTCATAGGATTAATATAGTAAATATCACCATCCCACCAAAAGCAATAAATAGATTTACAGTGATCATCATCAAAATTCCAAAACAATTCTTCACAGATCTTGAAAGAACAATTTTCAGCTTCATATGGAAATACTAGACATTCAAGATTACTAAAAACAAACAAAACTAATTCTGAACAATAAAAGAACCACTAAAGGTATCTATATCCCTAATGTCAAGTTTTACTACAGAGCAATAGTAATAAAAACAGCATGATACTGGCCCAACAACAGACCAGTTGACCAATAGAATCGGAAGATCCAGACATAAATCCACACACCTGTCTATGGACAACAGATTTTTGATAAAGAAGCCCAAAGTACACACTGGACAAAAAAGACAGCATCTTTAACAAAAGGCACTGGTCAAACTGCATGTCTGTGTGTAGAAGAATACAAAGAAACCCATGACTCTGCACAAAATTCAACTCCAAAACCCAAAAGCCTCAACACAAAACTAGATACAGATACACTGAACATGTTAGAAGAAAGATTTAGTGAGTAGTCTTGAACCCATTGACACAGGAAAAGACTTTCTGAATAGAACACCATTAGGGCAAGCTCTAAGATCAACAATGAATACTGGGGACCTCATGAAACTGAAAAGCTTCTGCACATCAAAGAATACAGTCATTTGCACAAAGCAACAGCCAGCAAAATAGGAAAAGTTTTTTTCTGGAAGCACATCCAATAGAAGGCTAATATCCAAAACACATGAAAAAAATTTAAAAAGCTAGATATCAAGAAAACAAATTACCTAATTAAAAATGGGTACATATCTAAACAGTGAATTCTCAAAGGAGGAAGCTCAAATGGCCAAGAAGGACATAAAACAATGTTCAATATCCTTAGGCATCAACAAATGAAAATAAAGCTACCATGAGATTGCATCTTACACCCATCAGGATGGCTAAAATAAATAAAACTAATGACAGTGCATGCTGATGAGGATGTGGAGTAAGGGGAACACTCATCCCTTGCTGGTGGGAGTGCAAACTCATTACAGCCACAATAAAAATTAGTCTGGCAGTTTTTCAGGAAGATGATAATCTCTCTACCTCAAGACCTAGTTATAATACCCTTGGGCACATACCCAAAGGATGCTTCTTCCAAGCACAGAGACACTTTTTCAGCCATCTTCATTGCTGCTCTATTCATAACAGCTAGAATTTGGAAACAACGTATATGTCCCTCAACAGATGGATATATATATATATATATATATATATATATATATATTAAAAGTGGTACATTTCCACAATGTAATGTTATTCAGTCATTAAAAAATAAAATCAGGAAAATAGATGGGACTAGAAAAGAATCATCCAGAGAGAGATATCCCTAACCCAGGAAAAACAAATATGGTATGCATTCACTTAGATGTATATATTAACTTTCAAGTCAATGATAGTCAAGCCGTAATACATTGAACCACAGATGGTAGGTATAGAGTAAGGTTCTGAGGGTGGAGAGATATACCATTCAAAGAGAGGGAAATATAATAGATTACTATAATAGATCAGCAGGGGGAAGGGAACTGGAACAGGAGGATCAAGTGAGGAAGAGAAGTAAAGGGGGTGAAGGAGGGGATACAGAGACAGACAACTAGATTTGATGGCCATTTTAGGAATAGTATGGGAACCTAATATAGCAGGATCTTTCTAAAATATATACATGTATAAAAGTGATCTAAATAAAATTACCAGAGAAGGGGAGTGACAGAACCCCAGCTGGACATTTCTTATCATCAGTGATGATTCCAGTGCAGTTAAAGTGTTGCATGTAATTGAGCTGCTGTCCAGAAGGGGCTCATGGGAATCCTCAAAAACACAGGCTATTGCCAAGGCTATTGGTGGCTCTCCAGAAATTGACAGCAATGCCCCATTGTTGAAGACAACATACCTCATAGAGCATGGTGAAGTTGAGCTGGTGCCTACAATGTGCATTCACCCCTATGTGTTTGTGCCCTTGGTACAGAAAGGTACTCAAAGGAGAAATGTAAGTAAGAACCAACTACAAATCTCACGATCTGCAGTGGATGTCCTGCTGCAAGACACACTACTGCAGTGGTGGCACAAAGTTTGTGAGAGTAGCTAATGGATACCTGATTTGACTTAAGACTTACCCTACAAGGTGAGACCTATTCCCAAAGCTGCATGGGTGACCAAGGATTCTAGACCAAATACTACTGCTCTACTCAAAGAACATAGCAATAAAATGACTTCTAATAATATTTTTCTATACTGATATCTAAGTATTTGGTTCAGACATCAACAAGGAAGCTTTCTCCTGCAGCAGCTGGGAACAAATGCATAGACCCTCACAGACAATGTACAGAGCCACCTTGGAATCTTCAGCCCTAAATGGCCTGTTTTCAACAAATCCCTCCCTTCACAGCTCAGGAAACCTGGCAGAAGAGGGGGAAAGAATTATGGAAAGTGAGTACATGTGATAATTGTCATTCTGGGTCTGGGTTACCTCAATCAAAATGATGTTTTCTAGCTACATCCATTTTCCTGCAAAATTCAAGATGTCGTTATTTTTTTTTCTGCCATGTAGAAAAGTACTACATTTTCCTTATCCATTTTTTCAGTCGAAGGGCATTTAGGTTGTTTCCAGGTTCTGGCTATAACAAACAATTCTGCTATGAACGTAGCTGCACACACATCCTTGTGGCACGATTGAGCATCCTTTGGATATATACCCAAAAGTGGTATTACTGGGTCTTGAGGAAGGTTGTTTCACATGTACTCACTCATTAGTGGTTTTTAAATTAAAACAAAGAAAGCCAGCCCACAAATCACAATCCCAGAGAATCTAGACAAAATGAGGACCCTAAGAGAGACATACATAAATCTAATCTACATGTGTAGTAGAGAAAGACAACATCTCCTGAGTAAATTGGGAGCATGGGGACCTTGGGGGAGGGTTGAAGGGGATGGGAGAGGCAGGGAGGGGAGCAGAGAAAAATGTAGAGCTCAATAAAAATAATTTAAAAAGCATTATGGTAAGATCAGTAGGGATGGAGATCACCAAGGAAACAAGGCCACTAAACCAACAGGATCAAAGTGTGTTTGAACTCACAAATACTTAGGCAGCATGCACAGGGCCTGCACAAGTCTGCACCAGAGGGGGTCCAAGACCTCAAGGAGAAGTGGGTACATGCTCTTGTACCTAACCCAAAATCTATCCCAAGTTGCAAATGACAATTTAGTTTTCTCCAAGGAAGTCTCTGTGGGTAAACAAACTACTCTTAAGGGAGTAGGCTGCGTGCCCCTCAAGCAGATGGACGACAGAGAATGAACTCAGTGGCAACTTTGTAGGTCTTGTTTTTGTTTTGTTTTTTAAATTTAATCCTATTTTTACTTTTCTTGCACTTTATATATTTTATTGTATTTTGTACTCTACAGGTCCTTTTCATATATATTATGACTTTCAGTTTAATATTTTTATGGGATTCCTGAGTGTGAGTGCAAACAAGTGGGTCTGTGCATCTATATCTTTCTTTTCCTTTTTCTCCTGCTTTTTTACTATTTTATTTATTCTTTCCTGTTCTTATATATTGGTTTTCCTGTCTTAATATATTTTATTATTATCTCCCAGAAGGCTGTTTCTTCTAAGAAGCAGAAACAGTGTGGATCTGGGTAGGAGGGATTGCAACGAGGAACTGAGAGAAATGGAGGGGAAACCATAATCAACATGTCTTTTCTTTTTTTGAGAAAATAATCTATTTTCAAGAGAAGGGAAAATATGACTTACCTACAAGTAGAAGTGCAGCATTACCACTTAGCAGAGGGTTCTGAGAAGCCTTCACATGGGGACAGTGCACAGAGGAAGCTCTTGGTTTAGGCTCTGCAAGACAGTTCATAATGAAAGATTTGTTCTCTGTGTCAAAGGGATGCTCCTCTCAACCTCTTCACTAAATCCTGCTTCATGCCTGTAATGCCTTTATTACAAAGGTTAAATTCAATCAAGTTGCCAAGGGCTAGATGACATTTTCACAGAACAAAGCTAATTGTCTTTAGAAGTATCAAATGTCTGGCCACAAGTCAGTTGTCAGTTGATTTCTCTGTCTTTGTCTCTCTGTCTCTGTCTGATTTTGTCTCTCTGTCTCTGTCTGATTTTCTCTCTCTGGCTCACTTTCTCTTTTTCTCAAGTATGGAAGAAAAAAGTCTCATTATGGAACATTAAACTGTCAACACTAAATAGTCATGATCTGAGGTTTAATGTACAGTTGTCAGAATCTTTAAATCTACTATTATGTTAGAAACCAAAGAATCAAGTTTTGTACCATGAAATCATGATAGACTATATAATAATAAACTCCAGATGAGATTTCTTCAGACTGTCTGTTTGAACTGTAGTCATCACTCAGTAATGATTTGTTAATGATCATCATGGCAGCTGCCATTCCCTTCAGCAGGATGAGTTTCACATAATGAGTCTTTTTAATCTTCACCGCACTCCCATAATGTCAAGGATGTTTGCTATCTGAGTCTGAACTTGAGCAAGTGTCAAAAGTTGTTTGGTTTCTGGTTGTTTTGTTTTTCTTAATTTTAATTGTGGTCAGTTTCATAGCTAATGACTCTTGAAGCTGACGATCTGACCCAGGCAGGCTAGAACCAATGCCCACACACTAAGTTACTATTTAAAATCTAAATAAAGTTGTTTTGATAAATTTCAAACGATATATGAAACCTTAATAGCCCTCATGCCAAAGTTGTTGCTCGTGGTCAGCAGTGGGGTGATAGCCCTCACGATGTTCTCAAACACACTGGACACATTTGTTTGTGATTAGTAGACTCAAAGGATCTAATGAGTGCCAGGGAAGGATGTCGCTGAGACTCTGGAAATGAATTTGGTGTGACATTGCCGCAGAAACCCTTCTCCCATCCCAAAAATGTCCATGACACTGATGGGGTACTCTTCCTGTCAACCAGCAGAAGGGACTCTGCAGATGGGTAGATTAAGGATCCTGCATGAGACTATTCTGAGTTACCCGGAGAAATCCACCACAATTATACAGTAGTTCCAGAGAAAGAGCTCTGAAGACGTGGACGTGGAGTCTGTCTTCACTGGCTCTTGCCCTTCAAGTCACAGGATAAGCCCAAGGATTTAAACCTAAAATGTGACATTCTCAGATATGTTTCTTAAAACAAGAAAGTAGAAAATAGGAGGAAAAAAAATCCTTTTGGCTTGACCCAGTATCAGTCTCCAATCATTAATGGATGTGTTAATTCAGTACTTCTTATCCTGTGCATCGTGAGCCCTTGGACAAACCTCTATCTCCCAAAATATTTACCTTATGATTTATAACAGCACCAAGATTACAGTTATGAAGTAGCAACAAAAACGATTTTATGGTTGAGGGTCACAACACGAGGAACTGTATTTAAGGGTCGCAGCATTAAGAAGGTTGAGAACCACTGTGTTAAATATAATTAAATACAGGTGAGATAACTTTCGCACAATCCCTTCCACAGGTGCTTCCTCAGCCTTGCTCATTGCTGTTCTGTTCTCAACAGACAGGAAATAGAAACAACCTAAATGTCCTACAACTAACAAATGAATAATGAAATTGTGGTACATATAATTATGGAATACTATTCAGCTGTAAAGGGAAAATTAATGAATTTTGCAGGTAAATTCATGGAACTAGGAAATATCATATTGAGTAAGTAACTCAGATCTAGAAAGATAAGCATCACATGTTGCCCCTGTATTTATAATATATATTATTATTATATGTGTGATATTTTTTGTTAAGTCATTTGAATTCGACATAAAGGTAAATTTATTTAACCTTATTGGTGATGTCAGTCAAATGACATTTTGAAGTGCTACTTTGTTTTTTTTTAAACAAATGTTAAGATAAATATTTAATTGTTGAAATAAACTATTAAAAATCACCTAAAATTTCAGCACATCACTCTTTGTGTGGTGGGTGGCATACAGAATCCTCATTGCCAATATGCCTTTCTATAAAGGAAACAAACTGATTTTTCAAGAGTAGGCAAATAAAACTAAGAGTGTACAAGCTTTGATTCAAATTCCATCTCTGTGCTTATTTGCTCTGGACATAACACTCATAATGATGCACACCACTCTCTCGTGTGAAAAATGACAGCAGCAGTGCATGGAAGTCAGTTCTGATCTGTTTTCCTAGATTCTTGAGCATCTCACGCAGGCAATAAAATGGGGTTATATGCACCCTTCTCTCACCTAACTCCCTCAGCTCTCTTTTAAGCTAAAACCAAAGCCTATATAACATTTTGTTTGTTCCTGCTTAAAATCCTGGCTTTGAATTCTTCCATTGGGACTTGTTTTCCATTATCAACTAAAATGAGAATAAAGCAAAAACATTTAGAATTTTTTTTAGCACCTTTGACTGGAGGCCAGCCTGATAGAGTATTTTATTTTTCTTTTCCTAAGAAAAATCTGTCTTCAACTTCCTTCGGAGCCAGACATATTTTCCAGGCAACTTCCCAGGCTTTATCTGTTGCTGTTTTGATCCCTTCTGTTGTGTTTTTGTGGCTCCATATACATGTCAACACCAGGCATGGCCAAGATATTTAGGTTTTAAAGGGTTAAGGTAACATTAGAGAATGGATGTGAACCCTTTTGATCCTGGAAAATTTAAATTTAAAAACTCACATCAGACCACGTTTTTCAAAATATTTCAAGTCATCATCAACACCTAAATTTGATTTTAAATCTTTTAACAACTAGCCTTAGAGGCGACATGACAGCTTTCACTTGAAACAAGCAGAGAGCTTTTTTTCATAATTCCCCACTTTTTTGTCTGACTATATCTCACAGGTATAGTTCACTGCAAATCCACACAGTGAACTAACTGAATCACATACCCTGTTAACAACTCATTGCAGTATAAACAGTTAATACATAATTCAACAAAATCTCATTATTTTCTGACTCTATTATTTCGGGATACAAAGTAGTTCTAACAGGTTGAGCTTCAATTTATCTTCCTAGATAATATTGTTTTAAATTGCTAAGTTCCAGGAGTGTAAACAAGGGAACCATTTAATCTTCTGGAAAGCAAAGGTCATCCAATCGCTTATGGGATTCACACACAAAATGAAACTGATTACAGTATTTGAAGAGAAGCAAGGGGTTAGCTAAGGGTCTTCAGCATGGATGTCCAGGTACTATCTTATTATTCGCATAAACATTTAAAAGTAAAATGCTTATAAATACTATAAAACTTAAATATGCTAATAAATATTCATAGATATGCATATATGCATATACATAAATAACTCATGTACCTCTCTCCTAGGTGTCCTACTTAGTATTTTTTGTTTGGTTTCCTATATCTGTGATTCTCAGCAGAAGAATTAGCTCTGTAAAAGTAGTCTAATGACAAGTAAAAGATACACATATATGAGTATTATTTTTCTTGTTGACCTATGAGTACACACTGGTAAACTAGAAAAATATGTCTGCAGATATTGATTTTAAGTGAGGTACAAAAAGCAAGTCACAATATTAACTAGGTCATTATAAATGGTTCCTTACATTTTATACTTTTATTATCCCTAACTAGTTAAGAAGGTCATCTTCATTAACTGTAATGGGTACATTGATATTTTCATGGAGTGTAAAATTTTTGAGACATAAAGCAGTTTGGAACTCTTAAAATGTATGCTAAGTTAATTTGTATACGAATTATAAACATGTATCTCATACATGTATAATTACCTTTTATTCACATATAAAAATATTCATTTTACAGCTGCATTCAGATGATCAGAACTCTGCCTGGTCTAAAATTTGGAGACAGAACTCCAACAGACTCTGCCTGCCATTGCACACAGAACAGGTTAATCTTCTCGTCTCTGTGTTAAAGCAGAAGCTTGTTTTCATGCCGGTTGATTTGGGGGCTGGGATTTGGTGAACACCTCATAGTTGCTGGGGTTTCAGCCCCTGCTTCTGAGCATTTTACAGTTGAAGTGTGCCTGTCTACGAGGTCAAAACGGGCGGGTTTTCAGTAGCTTTTCCCGGAACTTCAGCTGAGCCAATTAGAAATAGGGAACGTCTTTTGAACTTTAAATTTTGTTTGTATTTTGGTAACCTAATTTCATTGATACAGTTAAAGAGTCAAAGAAAATATTGATAGCAGTGTAGTCTGAATACAGAGGAATAACATTTTATAACTGAACAGGTTAAAGCTAAAACAGTTAATTTAACCATCTATATATTAAAAATGATAACCAGTGTTTACTCTATTTACTTAAAATTTTCCTATTAATGCATTAATTTGTGATTAGTGGAGAAAATTTGAAAAGCACAAACCCCAATGATAGTGAAGTGGAGAAATTGCGCATCATTTCTCTTCTGGATTAAAAAGAACCACTTGCATATATTCTCTTTTCTTTGCATGCCTAAGGACACAGCATATATTATACAATTTTTATCTTCAACATGTTATTACAGTTTTCCCTACCATTACCGTTAATGTGCAGAAATAATTTAATGATTAGAAAAAAATCAGAATTTATATATACCAAAATTTATCTTTTTTTTTTTTTGAGACAGGGTTTCTCGGTAGCTTTTGGAGCCTGTCCTGAACCAGCTCTTTGTAGGCCAGGCTGCAAAATTTATCTTGTAATTTTACAGGAGTATATTTTATTTTTCATTGTTGCTTACTTAATTAATTTCTGTTGGTGGGGATTGAATTTGGGCTCTGATACATGCCAGTCATGAGTTCTACCCCTGAGCTTCCCTTTAGATGTTCAATATCATCCGTAGAATGTTTACCTTTTTTTCCCACTAAAAATAGACTACATTTCAACTCTTTTTACCTTCTTAAAAACATGAGTTCTAGTATTCTTGTCCTGTTCACCTTTAAATGGTTTCTATGTGATTATTTAGGGGCTGAGCAGCCGGGAACAACCAAGTGGCCTCCCTTTTTCCAGCAGCCTTCCTGCCTGTAAATCGATCAATCTATGCCTACTTAAAAATAGATTAGTTTTATATTTTGAAATTAAAATATAACTATATTATTTCCTCCCTCCAACCACTCCTATGTGCCACCCTGTGCTCTATGGAATTTATAAACTCTTTTTCTTTTGCCCACTGTAATACAATTAACTGATCACGAGTGTTGTGCTCTTAAAATACCAATAGGCTGACTTTCACTGCTGTACAGAGAACACTCAAAGGCTGCTTACAGCCCTTGGAACTTTTTCCCAGTGTGGACTGAACCTAGAGCCTCACCCATACTAGGCAAGCCCTCTGCTACAGTGACATTTCATTTGTACTTTAATAAATAAAGCTTGCCTGAACATCAGAGAGTAAAACAGCCACACTGACCAGCCTTAGAGACCAAACAGCAATGACACAGACCTTTAATCCCAGTAGCCACACCAGCTTGCCGGAGAAACCAGGCAGTCGTGTTGCAGGCCCTTAATCCCAGAGCTAGAGAGGATTATGAAATGGGAGGAGACAGCTCTCAGTCTCAGTCTCATTCTAAGATTCTTGGAGGCAGGATCGCCATTTTCAGACAGTGGCTGGCTGTTTTGTTTTTCTGGTCTTCGGGTTGAACCCCAATCTCTCTCTCTCTCTCTCTCTCTCTCTCTCTCTCTCTCTCTCTCTCTCTCTCTCTCTCTGAGTTTTTATTAATCATGCATCACTCTGCCTCAGCTAGATCTCCAGTCCTTTGATACATTTTTCTTCCTACTTTGAAATTGGGGCTCACTGAAGCACATAGACTGTTATTGAGTTCGTCATCCTCCTGACTCAGCCTTCAAAGTAGCTGAAGGATATGTCACGCTAGACTGCACACAAGATTTGGAAGGTGCTGAAAACTCACTAACTCACTAACTGCCCAGTGCGTTCATCTCATCTTGAGTTAGGCTGCTCCCTCTTTGGCAGTTTTCACAGTTCCTCCTACGGTGTCAATGTAAACACTATATGTCATGCAACTTGACCACTCACATTGTATCAGGAATAGACTTCCCCTCCCTCTTTACATAGCCAAGCTTTCTGTGTCCTTTTTGTCTGATTTTACATATCACCATCTCTCAGGGGAAATATATTGTATGTACCTTATCGGTGCCATTCCAAACACATTGGAATCAGTACATGTTTCATATATGTGAAAGTATGTTTTCTTTTAGAATGTTTAACCTTCTCTTCCTACACACGTATCAGGCAGCAATCCCACAGGAAAATATCTGGGTTCACTGGGATTCATTTTTCTAAAAGAGCACATTCTATTTCACTCTTAATTTTTAGATACCAATTTTGTTGCAGGTGTGCTGCCTGGTCTTAGTTCAGTTTGACACACAAACTAGACTTCTATGAAAGTAGGAAACCTTAAATGAGAAAATGCCTTCATCAAGATCCGACTACAAGGCATTTTCTTAATTAGTGACCAGTGTGAGGGGGGTCCAGCCCATTGTAGGTGGTGCCAGACTGAGTGCTGGGATTAAAGGCGTGTGCCACCATCGCCCGGCTGAATTTGAATTTTGAGGGATTATTTTCTCCTAGTCAACCACTGACAGAGCTTTTCTGTCTTTGAATTCATTTGCGAATGAATTATCAACTATCAGTTTCCTTTTCTCTTCTTCTCTAGACTGGTTGTCCATTGGATGAATGCTTACCAGCTTGGGAGTTTTTCCAGAACATGCCTAGGCAGTCATCCACAGGGTAGAGATAAGAACCCATCAAACTAACTGTTAGTCGTCAATTAACATCTTGAATCAAATCAAACAGACCTTATAAAATCACATTCTCATAACTGTTCAAATCTCATACATTGTGGTCTTCCACTTTTTAATTAGTTTGGATGCATTTACTAGCTCCTTCATACTGTCAATGATAAGTTCTGCAATATCTATTTCCCTGTTTCCTTTGGCATATACAACTTAGCTTTAAGGTTTTAAACTCAAATTTAAATAGAATTTATTCTCTCCAGCTATATATTTAATTTCTTAGTTATACAAGGCATGCTCACTTCTAAAATCTGTCCTTGTTTTTCTCTCCACCCTTTGTCCCCTCCAGAAGCTCCACTTTTTTCAATGAAATGAGTTATATTTGTTCTAATTGAGCTTTCTTACTTAGATGTTTGGACCACAGAGACAGTGATGCTGTCCCCTATCATTTCCTTAGAGCTCTGCCAACTTTAAAGTCTTGAAAGTGGTGGTTCATTCATTTGTCCTGTTATTTACACTGGCTGCTTGTAGGAAGGAAGACCTCCTGTTCTTTCTGTTGTTGTCTCAGCCTTGAGAGAGCTCAAGCCTTTCCTTCAGTTCCCACTTGCCTCATGCATTAATGGAAACTTGGCAAATCTGTCTAGGGTTGTATGTCTTCCTTACCCACTTCTCAGAAGGACAAGCTCTTACTAGGACCTTCTACCCTCAGGCCCCTCCCCCTCTGAGACTCTTAGGTTTTCATTCAGCCAGCTTCTAAATAAAGAAGATATCCCAATATCATTTTCATCAGCGAAACAGATTGTATCAGTTGTTCTCATCTGTTTAATGGATAATACAGCTGACTGTATCTATAAAGCTAAATTACCTGAATTTATCATGTAGGAACTTGGAGACAGGAAGAAAGTATCTGGGTGTCATTGTTCACCCAGAAGACCGTTCCCAAATATTTTCCGAGGTATTCCTGTAAATGTTCAGTCATCAGCTATGTCAGCTTCACTTATTTCCACCATACCTGTGACAAATTAAATGAGGCTCTCATCAAATGCTACAGGCTGAGTGAATGTGATACCGATCACCTGGAATCGCTTCCAAGTTAATAGCCGGAACTCTCCTTCCTTCTCTTCTATGCATTGAATTTATGCCAGGAAGAAACGTCCAGATCAGATACTTGATATACATGATACATAGCTTCTTTGTAATTTTGCCTGCCTCCCCCAGTCAGCCTAGAAAGAACGTTCCTCATCCTGATGACTCATTGACTTTCCTTGGGTCTGTGGGAGAGGAGCTGCAGCACCCTTGTTCTCTAGGCTTCTTTTCCCCTTAGAAAGGACATGCTTATCTTTCCTCAGGAGCAGACTTAGTTCAGTGTCCCTGTGAAACTCAGCGGTCCCCAGGAAGCCATCTGGTTGGAATTAGATGAGCAACATGTGACCATGATGTTCACAAGATGATGCAAAGGCCTGAGGTAGAATTTTATCTCTGCTGTTTTCCCCAAGAGAGTTATGGGAATATTAAGAGCCCCCACAGGTAGGAGCAGGGGCACATCCAGTGAGCAGGTGGCACAATTATCTTCAGAGGATAACTATTCTGCGTCATAACGGATATATACAAAGGTGAAGTGACAGTATATTCTGGGCTATTTTTACTGGTAGCTTTCCACATACATCAAAGACTCTCATAAACATCTCTTCCTTCTACCCTACGCTCGTCTCCTGTCAACTGCGGTCTCCCTGCAATGCAAGCAACAGTCACACCATGGAGGGTTTTAAAAAATCCGATTTCCAGGCCATACCTTACACTAATGAGCCCAAAATATCTAGACATAAATCCAGAATACCTAATTTTAAAGTATCCTAATGGTTCCGTGGCATAATTATGCTTGAGCACAAAATCTTACCAGTTGCTTGCCACTCAAATGATTGAATGAAGTTAGTATCATATTCATGACTTCGTAACTTTGTGCACATGTGTGCGTGAGTGTATATGTATCTGTGTCTATGTATGCAAATGGATGTACAGGCACATGTACTTGCATATGTGTGTAAGTTGGAGGTTGACACTGGGTATTTTTTTTTAAATTATTCTCTTTCTTAGTTTGAAGGAGAGTGGTGCTCACTGATTCTGCTAGGCAGATGGACAGTGGGCTCCAAGATTCCCATCTCTGTCCCCAGCAAGGAGCCTACAGCAACACAGCTCCCTGCCAGTCTTCTTATGTGGGTACTAGGAATATGAACAAGGTCCTCATGTTTGTGCTACAAGATGTTTACTCCCTGACCCATCTGCCCAGCACATGCCTTGGAATCTTGAAAAAGCCAAATCTAAGGTAACATCTCAAAATTGCCATGTTAGAATCTATAGTTTGAAAATACCCTACAGTGACAAATTTGCATGTTTAAACTTAAGAGCCCACCACTGAGAAGATAAAACATATAGAATATTATACATATATGTTTGTGTGTGCATGTGTATATACATATATGTATATATATTTCTGTATGTCATATATGTTACATGCATATGCCCTCTGTACTGTAGTATCCATGTCACTTATTAAATCCATATAACACACCATACAAATGAGTTTACAACAAAAGCGAGACCTAATTCTCATATTGCAAAAGAAAACCCTATTAAAACTGACACCGAGGAAGTTTCGGTTGAAAAAGAGGCTGTGGCTGGACCTTTCATAGATACTTACTGATTGCTTACAATGTATTCAGTGCTAGAAGACTGAATAATAACAAAAAGTGCTTGTTAGTAAGAAATGTTTTTTTAAAAAAATGAAGATAATATCATAGATATATTATAATTATAATTATCATAGATATATTATAAATAAGGGTACCAGGTGACTGGATAGATGAATAGATAGTAAAATAGATTGGTGATGGGTAGATTGATACATGATAGAATATAGACAGACAGATAGATGATAGATAGATAGATAGATAGATAGATAGATAGATAGATAGATAGATAGATGATAGAAAGAAAAAAGATAGATAGATAGATAGATAGATAGATAGATAGATAGATAGATAGATAGATAGATAGATAGTGGTAGATAGATAATAAATAGGCAGATAGAGGATAGATAGATAGATAGATAGATAGATAGATAGATAGATAGATAGATAGATAGATGGATAGATAGATACCTATTAAGGGTTTCTATCACTGTGAAGAGATACCATGACCACAACAACTCTTAGGCTGCAGTTTAGCTACATTTACGTGAGAGAAAACATGTCTACCATCCTGGGCTTCTGTTACTGCAAAAGGGATTCTTATCAGCACAAGCACACTGTGTCAGCATTCCACTAGCAACGTCACACGTGGATTTGACATAATCAGCAGTACCAAAGGACAAGTGTCCATGAGCCTATTCCAGAGACAAAACTTAGAACTTGGGAGTTATTTAATTCTCACAGCTGGTAAGTGCATTCCAGAACAGGTCTGTGGTCTTTGAAGACCCCATTCTCAACCACCATACCACTCTGTCTCCCACCCAGCCTGATCTCCAGGCTTTGGACTCAGAGATTCACTGCTTAAAGCTCTACCAAAAACATCCTCACTGCCTCCCCAGAACTCCTGATGCTTTTTCTTTTGTCTCGAATCTTCCACCAAAGCTTGTACTTCCTGTTCCTAGAATTTAATTTTCATCTGGAACTCCAATTTTAGTGGGTGGACTCCTGGTATCTTTAGCAAAGCCTGCGTGTTTATCTCATGTCTATGCCCGCTCCCCAAGCTTCTTTGGTTAGTGGAAGAGCGACGGCCCAGCCTTCCAACCACATCTCCTGTGGATGTGCCCTAGATGCTGTCAGTATCGCAGTGGAAGACAATGTTTACCCTGCTCTCCTCCTGTCATCCTCGGGTCAAAGCCCTGAGTGCTCATCAGAATGACAGCTACGGGTTGTGTCGCTGAGTACAATGAGGAAGGGCTCTGGGTCTAGCTTTAGCACTAACTACCTTATAAGTTGAACATGTCGCCTAACCTGTTCTGGCTTTAGTGTCTTCCATAAAATAGGGACGGAGTATGGCGTACTTTGAATGATTCGTAGCACACAGCACTATTCAAGCTAAATGCCAGCCTCTCCTCTTCCTCCCCATCCTGATCTGATCTCAATGCCGTAGGTCTAGGCAGTGCTACTAGTCAGGTTCTGCACAGGAGCCACTCCAAGTCTTGTTATTTATCTTCTTGTCACTTGAACTCTAATTAATTGAAAGGCCCTTAAGGAAAAGTGCCATCTCGTTCATTATTTCCCCTGATTCTCATTGGTTATACCGCACATGTTTTTGTTTCTCTTCCACTGTTGAAGACCATGAAGTTTAAATGATTTGTTTTGGAGATACGAAAATGGAGGCTCAGCTTAAGAATGTGCTGGCGAAGTCAGTAGAGCAAGTTAGCAGTGAAATTGAAAGCAAAGTCAACACATACATCATGCCTGTGTATTATTAGCATTGTTTCCCTAATCTTTCAAGTCCAAGGTTGGGCGTTCCCTTCTTTAAAAACATTCCTCCAGAATCAGTCATTTCTAATCTGATTCTCCTGGACGTTATTGATGATGATATCAGGTTTTCTTATATATATGCATGGATATATATATATATACATATATATATGTATGTGTGTGTGTGTGTTTAATTTCGTATCTAATTTCTCTACTGTGAAATCACATATGCCACAGGATTATCCTCAGAATCTGTTACTCCCACAGTATCTGACGTAGTTTCTAAAAATTGAAAGCTGACAAAGAATGTGTGTTGGATTTAACTAGAAAGGGTTAAATCCTGCTTACATAACTATGAATGGCATGCTTAATGGCTGGTCTTTATGAAAGGTGTGCATACTGGCTCGTCTTATTGTATAAAAGGGGCAGAGATGGCCATAAAAATCTCACCTGAACTCTTTACAGTAAGATGACATTTGTTAATTCTTCTAGAGTGCAGTATATAGATATCCTCACTGACAGCATGAAATGTCACTGCTCACTGTGTCTTGTAACAATCAGATAATTGCATTGCTGTCAGATAACTCTCCCCAAGTCATCAGCTGAGTACTGGGAAACTATGGGAGCATTACTGGGAATTATGTGTTCTCGGAGAACCACTGCCTAAGGATTGGCATTTGGCAAGTTCAATATTCTTCAGAGTGTAGGTACACACTGAATATGTTTATATCCCAGGTACTGATATGGATCCAAAAGAGAGTGGAGTCCACTGAAAAATAAGTAATGAAGAGGGGGAAATGAATACATATAAGTAAATAAGCATATGTTAGTGTGCCTGTACATATAAAACATTTCTCCTTAATATCTCATTTTTAATATTTAAGTTCCAGGCTGCATCACTTATACACTTGTAAATATATATCTATTGTGGTTGAAGGCTCAAAAATTGTTACTGACAAAAATCCAAGTTTATAAGCTAGTTCTTGACTTGTTATTTAGCTTTGTCTTTGAAATTAAGCAAATAAGCTATAATAACTACTCTGATTGTATCAGTGTTTGTCTTTTCTTTACATCTGATTCAGTTCTTTTTGTTTGCCTGGACAGACTGTCTTGTTAAGGTATACAGAACTTAAGGGCTTAGGTCTCAAATGTTTGGTTCATTTTTTTGTTTGTTGATTTTATTTTTCTTGGCAATAGGATCTCATTATACATTCTAGGCCTGTCTGGATGTTGCTGTGTAATTCAGGCTGCTTGAAGTTCACGGTGATTCTCCTGCTTCTGCCTCCTGAGTGCTGGGGATATTGGTAGGCACTACCACACCAAGCCTATGTCTACAATTTAGCTCATATTTACCTTCATTTGGAAGCAGTTAACTCACCACACTAATGCGTTCCTCATTATGAATGTTGAGAAAAACCGAAAAAGAAAGGAAAAGAAAGTAAATGTGATCTAAAAGTGGAGCGAGAAAGAGAGGGAGAGAGGAGGAAAGGGGAGGGCTGAGGAGCTGATAGGGAAGAGAGGGGAGGAGAGGGAGAGGGACAGGCAGGAAGGGAAGGGTGAGGAAGGAAGATGTACCCTTTGCTATGCTGGGACTTTCTTACTGCCGTTCAGTAGCAGAGAAGACAAGAAGTGCTGGGCAGTGTGGCAATGCAGGCTGCCTAGCGGGATCCGAAATATAATCCCAGCCAAGTTGAGCATTGTAGACTTGTGCTCCCCTTTCTGCCCCTTTCCAACTCTTGTTTCATATTTGTCAGTGGCAAAAACATGGGAAAGACTCAGTATTGTCTATAACAAGGAAACAACAGAGTGATAAATAGTAAGGTCTCAAGGACTCTTGCTTCTGCTTTAAAAATGTCTTTTACAAAAATTGATGAATATTGACTGATTTTTCCATTAGAACTGTAGGGGCTAATTATCAAAGAGTACTCAAATGACTTGACAAAATATGACAAATATCATAAATTATTTTCTCATCAAGTTTTCTACATGCTGTGATAGAATCCAATTATTAAATATTGATTTGATTCTTAGATAACTGCCAAAATTGTGAGAAAGAGATTGTAAGGATATCTTATACCCCAAGAGTACTAAGTGACACACACAGAGTATTAGGTCTATACCAGAAAAAATTTAATCTCTGAGATGTAATATTTTGTTCCTAATTCTAGGATCATTGCTATAAAAATACTAAGTGTTTGTTGGCTTCTCTGGACTCATCAAAATAAGTGAGAACTTTTTATGTGTGTGTGTATTTCAAGCTAACGATGATGTGCACAAGATTGTTGATCCACAGCTAGCATCCAGCTTCCTGCAGAAGCTGACTCACTAGCAAAGGAGAGGCAGCCAACTGTGACTCCTTTCAAAGCCTTGCTGATCCCAACAGCTTAAGACCCCACAGAGAAGAGTGAAACTGAGGACAGACTCGAGCCCAAACAAGTAGTGTTGACTATGCATTTAGACATGGGTGGCAAAGAATCCGCTATTCTGCTTTGAAGTACGAAGTTAGTTTTGCCTCCTGGTCCAAAAACTGTCCTTCTCTTACTCCATTAGGTTGTCGTTCTACAATGGACACCTACGAATATCCCCTTCCAGAGAAGTTACAGGAAAACACAGAAAAGGGTAGCAAATTTTTGTACCATAAGTGAATGCTAAAATCTCCATATTTTACTTCAGCAGATGAACACTAGGGCAGTGTCTCTTATCCTTTATACCTGAGAGTGCCCATGTAATAAAATTCTGGGCACATTCCTAAATCTCTCTCTCTCTCTCTCTCTCTCTCTCTCTCTCTCTCTCTCTCTCACACACACACACACACACACACACTCACACACACACACACACACCAGTGTAGGAGATTTTAAGTGCTTTCCACAATACGTCTCTCTCTACTTTTCTTCTTTGTCCATCCATCCCTCATACTACTTAGAGTATGACCTCTGCCATATTAAATTATGGGCAGGATTCAGTAGACCTTGACAGACAGAGTCTGAGCCCCAGAGGAACTCAAGAAGCACACACACCAGAGTACACACCTCGAGAAGATTACTTCTCTCCTCTTTAAAGCGCTGTTCTTCATGGGTTTTGTGGAGTATTTCGGAGTTTTTGTTGTTTTTATTGTTCTTGGTGGTGGTGGTATGTTTGTTGATGAAAAACTCACACCTAAACCAAAATCTAACATATTCAACCATACAAGGTAGAACATGTATATTAGATCAGATCTCTTTCAGATTTGACCAGTATATTGATGGTGCTCATGTCTATACTTTAAATATTAGGTTCAATTTGGAATTTGTTTTCTACATGGAGTGAAATAAAGGAATGTTTTATGGGAAAGATTTCCTTAGCTGGAGGTCTCAATCAGAAAAAGCACAAATGCAGTTTGCTTAGATATAGAATGTCCCTGGGGGTAAATGGCAATTTTAATCCAGGTTGTTTGTCTGGGATAATGTTATCTGACTTTGATCTGACCCACAGGGAATTGTCCTCGTAAAATGATGCATGATGAATCTCACTGTGAGATGCTTTGACATTTTGGGAAGAAACAGTTTGCAGACATCCTGGCCTGGAGCAACTCCTGCTTCTGCCTGAATACTCACTCACCCAGGACTGCAACAGAAATCTCTCTGTAAAATGTTATGGCCAAGAAAGAAATTAATGAAAGACTGATTATCACTTGGAGAAAACCCTGATGGCAATGGCTATTCCCAAACACAAATATTCAAGATAATAGTTTCCCAGACTCCAAGATGCTCAAATGGGCCTATAAACCCATTTGAGAGGAGAGCGAATTAAGTTCAATGTTTTATCATTATGTGATATGTATTCTCCAGACAGCTTTGAAGATGTCAACAACTCCTAATGTTCTAGAAATATATAAAAATAATATATGCAATTTATTTCTGCTCACTGTGGTACTCTAAGCCTGGCACAGATTTATTCTGACAGGTTGCTTGAGTACCTGCTTCCCAAGATTGATTTCAGATATTAGACATGAATCCCCTTACTTCTGTCTGCCCTTCAACACTCAAGAAGGATTTGTACAGGGATACTGCTACCTAACTGTGGGAACTTTAAGCTTTCTCCTGATTCTTCAGGATCAAGATATAAGTCTGTTCTCTTTTCCTAGTGTTGTGAGTTTTCTCAATGCTCTTATCTGTTAGGTTTGAAATATTAATGTTGCTCAAAGTTTACACCTCCACACATCATGCTCCTCAGGTGATTTGTGTGCTGACTTCCCAGAAATATTATCCCTATGTTTCTCATGATCAGTTCTATGCAAATAACCTTCAAAATGGCTCAAGTTCTGAAAGTCCTTTCATGAGTTAAATCAGCTGTGTTCTGCTTGTATTGCATGGCTGTGATATAAAACATGAAAACCAACACAGTGTTTGCATCTTAACTGTCCCTCCACTTTCAGTCTGTGTGTCTGCTTCAGTTACTGACTATGGCATCGTTTTCATTTCTAGCATACAAAATATGGATGTTATTATCTATTCCCTAACTCATGAGCTTGTCTTAGCCCTCATAGCTACCGACTTACCTCAAAGTCAAGGACAAGGAACTCTCTCAGATACTGACGCAGTTGCAAAGTCAGAGAGAGTCTTTCCAGGGACACGAAAGAGCAGGTGCTATCCCTTACCACTCGGCACACACAGTAGCTCCTGGGTTGTCCGCTTGTTTTCATTCTGATAGACCCTGTCCTCCAAATACATGTTCATTTGCCCATCATCATAGCTCAGTCTCAGTCTCCTCCCAGCTTAAATCGCCTTCCATCTTGTTTCTGGAGACACCCGTTTCTGAAGAAACTTAAGCCAGTTATTTATCTATTAAAAAATAAAGTTCACTGCACTCAAAGAGAATCCGTATTGCTGTCTTAAGCATGAATCTCAGCACAATATATTTTGTCTTCTCAGTGACAAAAAATTAGTGATTACACAGTTACCTAGATACAGTCTAGACAATGGAGTTCACAGTTCCTGCCCTTATGAAGTCTAGATTGAACATTGTGCAATCACAAACAATATTAAACACAATAACCCCCAAATCTAGGACCATTATGGAGTAAAAATAAGAAACATAAAGTCAAGTTCTACATTGTGACTCAAAAGTAATTCCAATCTTCACAAGTTATTCTTACAAAATATTACCAGAAATTCAATTTATATCCTACTGTAATACTACATAAAATATATTTTCCTCCCTTGCCCACTAAAATTCCACTTTCTCTAGAAATGTAGACTTTATTATTTGCTAACTCCTTCAAATTCTTCCCCAGTGTACCCAAGAAGCATTTCAGTTTTTCTTACTGGCTTCAGGTTTCAGGGCTTTTGTTTTGTGCTGTGTTCTTTTAATCTATCACTCATATTCTGCAACATAAAAGCAAATATAGGAATTGATTCTTTTCTGTACCCTTGCTAGTTCTGACATACCATCTTTTGTTCTACAAATAATGATAGTAATAATGATAATAATAATTGCAAGAGTAGTGTCTGCCATAGAAGGAAGCATTATTCAATTGAAAAATGGAGGGAAGACAGTTTTTGAATACTCACCTATTAAAAACATTATATCTTAAAATTAAAAGAAAATTTACCAAGGGACTTCTTGGCGACAATGATCTATTTCAAAAGAGTGAGGGAGTGGGATGTGCCAATCAAACAGCTCTCAGAAGGGATGTGGACGGAGTTGAGTTGAGAGAATGAGGTCATTTACAGAGAACAAGGTCAAGATGGCATCCCACTTGAAACAGGAGATAGAACAGACCTGGGATTCAAGCAATGGCAGTACCTTAGTCCCAAGGCTGGAAGTATGTGCTCCATATGAACATCCGATTCACCTTTGAAATCACAGACTGCTATGAAAAATAGAAGGTGGTGGAACTCCTGGCCCAAGTGTAGATCCGCACTCACAAGGGACCAAGAAATTCTGAAACATTGGCAAAAGAAACCAATGAAATAACTATAACTGTGAACTGTAGTTACCCAGATGTGTATGTGTATCTGTCTGCCTCTATCTGTGCATCTGTATCTGTGTCTATGTGTGTCTAGAGACAGCAGAAGCAGACTAGTATGTAAAGAGTCACCCAGAGAACTTGGGATTTCGGATTTCTAATTATCAGATGTGTCAAGTAATTAGTAAATAGAAATGTCTATCATTTTCACCTCTGACATCCTGAGCTAGACAGGTAGATGCCTTTTTAGAAAGTTAGCCTTCCTCATTAGAAGGAATGGAGACAACAATTCAAATGAACTTAGAATCTGTTGTTTACTGTGTGCAAAGAAGATACGAGTTCCCAATGACTTGCTTTTCATTTAATATGAAGCTATGGAAATCATCCAGGTTGATGTGTTTATATGTAAATCATTTATTCTCATGTGCATGTGAAAATCCACTGTTCAAATTGATTATTTAATTAACTTGTCTTATCAAACCCAGTGACATCCAAAATTTTTGCTTTCATTGAAGTCATTACTTCTGTCTTTTCTCCCAGACCACGTGATGAGAAATATGTTGGGGTCAGAAAAGACAATGGCAGTATACTCAATGTGCTTAAAGTGAAATGCAGATGTATTTCACATGGGAAATCACACTAAGGAAATGAGCTATGAAATCAAGAAGGAACTGTGAGAGCTAAAATCGCTGGATTGAAAAAAAATCACTAAGTTGTCTGAAAAACAAATTGGACCTCAGGGGAGAAATGGATCATAATTCATAATCCCAGGCAGATTCTAGAGCTCACTGCAGCTAGGTTAGCCAAAACCTCAAACTTATGGTTCAGCGAGATATCCTGTCTCATGACAATGAGCTGGGGTGGGAGTGACAGAATAAGATAATTAACAACTGGGCTCTCCATGCATAGAGATGCAGACACACAAAGAAAGAAGTACATATCCATCTATATCTAACAGATGCACACACAGATGCATGTGCACATCTATACCACACACACACAGAGGTGCATATGCACATCTATACCATACACACACACAAACAGAGATACATATGCACATCTATACCACACACACACACACACACACACACACACACACCAAAAGGAAGACAACAAGAAGATGTGGCTTAGTGGCTCACTAGTAGAAGATTGGCTCTCGTACATGAGATCTGTATTTGATATACCACAAGAAAATGGCAAGAAAAGGAGGAAGAGTGGTCAACTAACTTGAAAAGTATTAAATATGCACCATCCACATATATACAATTCAAAATAAAATATAAAAAGAAAGCAGAATGAGCAGTAAGATAGGAAGAATCCCAACAAGGAGTAACTTTTGGTAGAGACCTTTAAAATATATGTGTAATTGGAGTACTGGTTAAGGAAGAGTAAGAGATATGTGATTAAAACACACGAGATAGTGTTCCTATATCTACCATATTTGACAAAGCTGTAAATACACAGATGTAAGGATACTAACAAACTCCACATAGGGTAAACTCAAATGGAGAAAGCAAAGTGGAAAACAGCCTTTACTGGAAATAAAAAATTATAGTAGCGGGAATACATGAAAATAATCATGAACTCTCTAAAGTAATGGCTGAGAATCAGGTCTTTAGAGATAAGTTCCCCCCATTGCTATTTAAATGTCACCCATTTCATTTGGTAGTTGTATAAATAGAGGTAAGTCATTTCCTCTCTAATTCAGTTTCCCATGTATTGACAATATCAGAAACTATTCAAAAGATTATTATGCAGATTACACATGTTAATCTCTGAAAAGAATTTAGGGCAACAGTCAATGTTAGATAAAATAAGAAACTTGGAATGACAGAATTGAAAAAAATAGAAATAAATAGGATATAAAGATGATAAGAGAAACTTGAATTATATAAAATTGAATGTGTTTCTTTGAAGCAGGGTTTCTCTATGCAGCATTGGCTGACCTGAAACTTGCTATGGAGACCAGGCTAGCCTCAAACCACAAATATATCTGCCTGCCTATTCCAAGTACTGGGATTAAAGCTTTGTACCACTATGACTAGTTGAATTTGCCTTCTATATGTTTTCTTATATGTTTCTGCTCCCATATCCTAAAATTTGATAAAAACAGAGTGTGTTTTACATTAAAACATAATAACAATTCCATATTTTCATGTTGCTAGTGTTATTGATATTGAATATGCTATCCAAAAGACTATGCTTTATGCAAAATATTGCCATAAATATTTATTACTTAAAAATTGGATCTTAGTGACATCACTATACTTATATCAAGTTTGTATCACTTTAATTTATATTTTAAGAGCTACAAAGTACAAAACATAATTTTTATGGCATACAGCTTTTATATATTATATAATGGTGAACTATGTTGTTACTATTCTAATTTAATTTGGAATAATCCCTGAAATAGATTATCGATTGACTAAAATCTAATCAATTAGCAAAACCTAATTTGACTTTTAAAAACAGTGATCCAGTTTTAATTTTTTAAAAATTTGTTTGGCCACACTATAAGCTGCACTAAATAGACACTTTCTTTTTATAATAAAACTCCAGGAATATTTTACAAAATGTTGATTTATTTTAAATTCATTTGTTGTTATTGTTGCTATCATTTTGTTTTGAAATGGGGTCTTGGGTATCCTAGGCTGGCGTGGAGGAACTAGATATGAAGCCAAAGATGACCTTGAATTTGGATACCAACTGAGCTACATCCCCACTCATACCTTAAAATCTTTATTAATAAAAATCATTAAAAGCACATCAAGTATACTTTATATGAAAGACTTTGATTTAGTCATTCATTGGAGAACGACTATGTGCCTGGGAGATAAAAATGAATGAAATCCCATAAATAGTGTCTGTCTTTTGAGTCTTATTGCCCAAATGCTTGCAATTGCTAGACCATTGCTATTTCTAACTCAATGGAATCTACAAAAACGTAAAAAGATTTCAAGATAAACATTCAACAGAAAATATTGCTGCTTCGTTTCTCCTTTTCTTATTGCTAATCCATGGTATCTGTTGCTTGTCTTGTGTATACAACATTATTATAAATTGTCTCTGGTACTCTGGAGGAGGCATGTGGGTTCTTTCATGTGTTTCTGAGTTAATTATTGTTTAAAAATATTTACCCTTAAATTCATGTCTTTCATAGCTTTGAAAGTCATTGCTCTCCTGACAGTAACCTGGTATCAAGAAGGCTTGAACTAGTCAAAGTCTAAGGTGGAAGCTGATTCTAATTCACACACTAAATTTCTTTGTGACTCTGGGCTTATCATTTAAGTTCCTGAAGCCCAATTTAATAATCTATAGATTGACAATATGTTACTAGATGTTATAGAAGATCCTTTTTGCAATAAAATATTACAATTCTCTGACCACTCCCACCCCAGAGTAAATCTTTTTTACAGGGTGAGGACTGTGGTCTATACCTGTAATCGCAGCTGTCTGTGGAGTATTTTTATTTTGCTGTTCCTTAACCTGACATTTACTGTATGAAAAAGTCAAGAGAATATAAAATAATTCATTTCTGATCAAACTTACTCTATTTTGTCCTTCTCTTTATTATCATTTCAAATTCTAATATATTTTTATGTTGTTTTAGAGCCATAAGTCACTAGTTTGTTCCCTTTTCTACTCTAAAACAAATGAGTTTTAAAGGAATGCTCATTTCCAAAATCAAACAAAAACTTTCATGGTATTTATGAGAATCTCTATTTTTTCAATCAATATCGTATTTAGCAAGCAAACATTACATAGGATCTACACTATAACGAAAATATTGATTGAGTTTCTGAATTAGCTGATAGGAATGGGTATATAGTAAACTTCATTTTAGAATGTGTGCCCACCTTCCTCAAACTACTCCTTTCTCTTTGCTATCTGGATTCCGTTATAACGAGAGGAGTAATAGAAGAGATGAATTAGATCCTGCTTATTGTGTGACACTTCTTCCCCAAGTCTCACAAATTAGGATAATATAGTTGCAGAAGAAAGGTTCCAAGGATCAAGGATGGAGCACAGAATAGAGAGGAGGATGCTCCCTCTAGGCAGATACAAGTAGCTGTTCTTAGTTTTCTTTTTTGTTTTTCTTTTCTTTTTTTTTTTTTTTTGAGCTTTCTTTCAGAACATTGAGCTTAGCAAGGAGCCCATTAAAATATCCAAGGGCACTCACTTGAGACAGTTTTAGTGGAAAAAAATCAGGCTATGTTAATACCAACATGTTGTAGGGAAAGAAGGATCTACCAGACCACTTCAGAACCAGAAATAGATCTGTTGCCAGCTTATACGGGTGATGGGGTGGAGACAAGTGGACACACACATTGCTCTTCATTTCACAACACAGCTTTCACCTGGAAAGAGTATTTTACTGTTCCCAGGGGCCTCCTACACAGCATTTCCAAAAGAGCTACTTTTAAAATCCTTATATTTTTATCATACAATCTTAGACCTGGTAAATACAGGATGTCCCCCCCAGAAAAGAAACATTTGGATGTAACACCTGTCTCACTGTTTGATGGTTTATGGCCGTCCGTTATCATTGTTTAATGAGGCAGAATCACTTCTAAAATAGAAATGAAGTCAGGAATTGCATTATAATTATCTATTTATAACATACTTGATGTAGGCAGGTAGATAAACACAATGTGGCTAAAATATGCCATAGCAGTAATTTTTTTTCAAAAAGGTACGTTTTGTACCTGAAAAGTTGCAATACTTTCCTTCTTTTTCTGAAATAGCATTATTCTATTGTCAGCATACAAACAAAATTAACTTAATGATAATCAACCATTTGCCCCTCTAGTTCATGGTCACCCAGGCAGTTCCAGGTATAGGTTTTTTTTTTCTAGTGAGTGGGCCTTAAGTCAAACCAGATATTGGTTGTTTACCCCTACAAGCTTTGTGGAACCATTGCTCTAGTATATATTTTAGGAAGGACAGAATTTTACATAAAAGGTTTTGTGGCTGGGTTGGTGTTTACATTTCTCTTTTGGTAGCTTTTAGAGTACATTCCCCATACCAAAGACTTTTTGTGTGTTTGGTTTTTGTTTTGTTTTGTGTTTGTGGCAGGGTTTCTCTGTTGCTTTGGAGCCTGTCCTGGAACTCATTCTGTAGACCAGGCTGGCCTCGAACTCACAGAGATCCACCTGCCTCTACCTCCCAAGTGCTGGGATTAAAGGCATGTGCCACCACTCCCTGGCTATAACAAAGACTCTTAACAAAGGCATGCGCCACCACTGCCGAGCTATACCAAAGACACATAACAGAGCGGTGAAGGTTCTATGTAGGTACCGGTTCCACCTCTCCATATTCAACAAGTTATGTGACCTAGGGTAAAACCAAATACTACTGGTCTTAAAAAAAAAAGGTAGCGATAGAATGACTCAATGATATTTTGTTATACTCATAGATCAGTTCCTTAGTCAGCCATCGTCCAAGGAGCTTCCTTCTGCAGCAGATGGCAACAAGTGCAGGGATCCACAGGCAGAGATTATACAGAGAAACCGACCTTGGTATGAATGCACAGCTCTAAATGGGATGTCTTCATTAAATTCCTGCCCCTCAGAGCTCAGGCAAACAAGCATAAAAGAAGGCAGGAGTGTGCGAGCCAGAGGGGACAGAGGACACTAGGAGAACAAGGCCCTCTAAATCCAAAGCTCATATGAACTCACAGGAGCAGCATGCCCAGGGCCTGCGAGGACCTGCACCAGGGCCTCTGTGTTTATATTATGGCTTCCAGTTTGGTGATTTTTTTGATATTCCTGAGTGTGTGAGTGAGTGGGTTTCTGATTCTTGTGCCTTCTCTTGGGCTCTTTTCCTTCTGTTACTTTGTTTTGTACAATTTTGATGTGATGATTTTTATTTTGTCTTATATTTGTTTTTTATATTTTGTAGTTATCACTTAGAAGCCTGTGTTTTTTCTAATGAGAGACAGAAAGGAAGTGGGTCCATGGGGGGGGGGGAACTGGGAGGAGTAGAGGGAGGGGAAACTGTAATTGGGATATATCGTATGAGGAAAGAATCTGTTTTCAATAAAAGGAAGAAAAAATAAAAACAGTCAGACTTAAGCAGTCATTGCACACAGCTGCCCTTCCGTGGAATCACATGTGATTTGCTAGTAATCGACCAAATGTGTTCAACCTTTGACATTGCCACGGCATGTTGCCATCTGTGAAGTTCACACTTGAGAATCCCTTAATGAAGATACAGAGAATAATTTTGAAACCATTCATCTCTTCATATTTTAGTAAGTTTATGATTTGATATTAGCCTGCACCCATGGCTATTTTGATTATCCTCAATATTTATCTAAAAGAGGTCATTAAGTGGTAAGTGTGTTTTGGTGTGCAATGGCATAAACAATCAAATAAGTAATACTCTATGTATCCATCAATGTATATCAAATAAAATAATCTCCATGAAAATCTCATGCACTGTGTGCTCAGTATTTTGTCAACATGGTGTATAAACAATAGCATATTTGGTGACTGTAATTATTTGAAAGAAAAAGGCTCCCATAGGCTTATATGCTTTAAAACTTGGTCCCCAGTAGGTAGAATTTTTTAGGAAGGATTAGGAGGTATGGTCTTGTTGGAGGAAGTGTGTCTCCAGAGGTGGGCTTTGAGGTTTGAAAAACCCATGCATGTCTCTCTCTCTCTTTCTTTCTCTCTCTCTCTCCCCCTCTCTCTCTCATTGGTTGTGATTGTATGTTAAGATATAAGCTTCTTCTCACTCTTTTACTTGCTCTTGGAACCTTTTTCCTTCTACTGGGTTGCCTTGTATAACCTTGATAAAAGAATACGTGCCTAGTTGTATTGTAACTCATTATGCTGTGTTTGGTTGATATCCCTAGGAAGCCTTCTCTTTTCTTAAGGGAAATGGAGGAGGAGCAGTTCTGGGAGGAGAGAGTAGGTGGGGAAATGGGATGAGCGGAGGGAGGAGAAACTGTAGTTTGGATATCATATATGAGGGAAGAATTATTTTTAAAAAGTAAACTCTCTGGTGCTACTCCAGCACCATGCTTGCCTTTTGCCATGCTCCCTGCTGTGACAGTCAGGGGCTGGTGCAGGAGAATTGTCTGTATTCTGTCAATCATGATTTAAATTAACACTGATTGGCCATTAGCCAGGATGTATGGGTGGGACAACCAGACAGGAAGTAGAGGCAGAGCAAGGAGAATAGAATTCTGGGAGGCAGGAAGCTCTCTTGGCATTCCTGCCTGGACCACCGAAGAAGCAGGATGTGACCTGCCCCGCTGAGAAAGTTACTGAGCCATGTGGCTAACATAGATAGGGATAATGGGTTAATATAAGTTACAGGAGCTAATGGGAGGCCTGAGCTAATGGGCCAATCACTTTATAACCTAATGCAGACTCTCTGTGTGATTTCTTTGGGACTTGCTGGCTGTGGGACCTGGTGGGAGGCCAGAAACCAACCAGGCCCTCATACTACAAGGGGCTCAACTTCTGAAAAGGCAAACCTAAAATATTGTCTTTTCTCTATAAGTTGCCTTGTTCATGGTGTCTCATCACCACAAAGAGAGTAGCCAATACAATAGCATGTTTTTTAGAGAAAGAGATCTAATAGTAGTAGGCATTGTTTATTTATTCTGACTATAGACAGTGAAGTCCCACATTGTTAACAATTATTAAATTAGTTACAGATTTTTAGTCAAAATTCTTAAATAGATTGAAAAGCTAATTTATATTCTTAGTTTCCAGTACTTTCTAATATGGATGAATGGATGCCCAATTTTGTTGAATAAGTTTTCTGCACCCATTGATATGATCTAACCATTTTCTTCTTTATTCTCTTTATGACTGTGTTAACTTTTTATTGCTACAAAAAGTATCTGAGGTAATTTATAAGGAGGAATTCTTTAATTTTGTACAAGTTTCAGAGATTTTAATCTTTGTTTGTTCAGCTCCATTTTTTATGACCTTAATTTAGGCAGACCAGTATGGCAGGAACTACAGAATAGAAAAACTGTTATGATTTTTGAAGTTTGAAGAAAAATAATAAAGATGGGGCCAAAGTCCCAATATCCCCTTCAAGGGCTCATCCCCCTTTTCCTGAATTCTTAACTTATCTAACTCCCTTCCACTAGGCCCTACTTTGTAGAGGTTCTACCAACCCTTATAGCACCCAGAACAGTGTAAAAGTTTCCACCATACAATTATAGAGCCCAGAATTCTATAAAGGGCTCCACCATCCACTCATACCATCTAGAACCCCATAAAGGTTCCACCATCCACTTATAGAGACCACAACTCCATAAAGGTTCCACAATCCACTTATAGCACCTAGAAACCTGCTAAGGTATTACCATCCACTTAGAGCACCATAGACTGGAAAACAAGCCTATTCCCTTTGAAGGAAATTTAAGTTCCAAATTATGACATTACTTAATCCTTACTATCCTCCCCCATGAGAGTAGCAAGCATGTTGGTGACCTCTATCCTACAAAGGAGGAAAATGAGGCCGTCTCTTCTCTCACACCTCAGCTTTTTGGCAGAGAGTTTGATAGTAAGAAAGTAAACTAGAAATACTGAATTTCTTTTAAAATGTCTTAGGATCCAAATATCCAAATCATTTTCTTTCCTCTATATGCCTAGTCAACTTGAAATAAAATTTACACAAGTTCCTTGAATCATGAGGTTCAAGAAAAATCTTATATTGATTAATGTGTGGACAATATGGTGTGGAATTTTGTAAGAAGATCCAAAATCCAGCACAGAGTTCTCTCAAAGCAGGAGACGCTCATGTGGAGTTTCAGAAACTTTCCATTACTGGATTGTAAAACTGTGTTGCACATCAGAAACATTTAGGTCAGCAGTGCCTGCTTCCTTTCGTGACTCATAGGTGGGTTATATAAATTGTTGCTCATGGTGTATGGCTGTGATGCCTTGCTTCCAATCAAAATTATTTCAGAAAATAGAATTGTTTTTCCAACTTCATGATTTAAGTTTGGGTTCAAATATAAGGAAGGAAAAGGAGGCTTCAAGATGTTTCTATTATTATTTACTATCAGATCAGATCTTTCCTGATTGTTTAGATTTACGTGTTAAAACACGACCTGTGCAATACAGTATATATCTTTTTCTCTAAGGTGAAACATTATGCCTCAGTGATAAGAAGCTGGCTTCTCATTGGTTTTTAATTGATATCCAATCATTATTCGTGTTTTCTGTTGCATTTGAAGAACTATCACAGTCAACACTCACTACTAGCCATTTATTCAGACTATTAGAACCATGTTGCTACGTGAAAATGCAGCAGGGTTGACACCTAAAGCACAATTTCAGTAGCTAAATTTTGGGAAGCTGGAGTTCTGCTGAATGATTAGAGTATGAATTATCTAACTTCATTCTTGGTTATTCTCTGTTCTAGCTGTAGAACCTCACTGTGATTCCAGTCTGATTTTTCAGTTCTATCTCTGTACATTTTCACAGTACTTTTAGTAAAATTTCACCATACAGCCCTAGAGCCAAGGCTCTTCCTTTGTAATGAGGATTCTAACAGCAGGAGCAGGTGCTGGCCAGCAGCTCACCACAGGTTCCAATGTAGACAGTGGAGCCCGTCGGAGTCTCTTCTGTTCTGATAGTAGAGCTTGTTCTGATACTATTATTGCCTTAGGACTTTTCTTTTTGTGTTTGCTCCTTTGGGAGTATACTGACCTATTCTGAATTCTACTTTCATGACTAAATTTCCACTTCATATAAAGAAATGTATCCTTTCTTTTTCAGGGTTTGAGAGTTTTCCTAGTTCTTCATTTCTTTCTTTCTTCTTCAATAATATGATTGAAATGCTCAATTCATTAACCCCATTCCTTGGATGCATCTTCCAGACAATTTATCCTATGTTAGTTTGGGCCTCATTCTGTTAATAATGGTTTGGCATCTATAATTCGTAACCCTCAAATATATATATATTAGAAGCTGAGATATGCATATAAGAGAGAACATGTAGTGTTTGTACTTCTGCATCTAGGTTACCTTACTTAATTAAATATTTTCTTGTGTAGGAGGTCCTTCTGTTTGTGTGTTGCTTTCATTGGTTGAATAAAGAGACTGCCTTGGCCTTTTGATAGGGCAGCCCTTAGGTGGGCAGAGTAGACAGAACAGAATGCTGGGAAGAGGGGAAGTGTGGCAGACCCATGTTTCTCCTGCCTGAGACGGACACTGGTTAAGAATCTTTCCCGGTAAGCCACGACCTTGTGCGAACTCACCCACCCTACTAACCAACTCTCTAAGTGAGTTTGTCTTTAGCAAAGAGATCATCAAGCTAGAGATTAACATACACCTTATCATAATCACTTAACCAGTAAACAGTAACGCTGGGATTTAAGCCTGGAAGTCCTAAATCTAAGTCCAGTACTTATTTTTTCTGCCATGTTTTTCATAGACTGTCAAGCATTCAAAACAGGAAAAAGATAAAGATATTTGATGACTACCTGCCCTTGTCTAGGTTCTGATTTTAAGCTATCCTTGATTCCCCTATGCCGAAACTTTTTCTATTCATAAATTATTTGCCACTTAATGGAGCTATTTTTTAAAATTTATGAAATTATGCTTAGGGATAAGCATGGACATAAACTACTGCACAATGGCTTTTAGCTTACCCAGAGTCATAGTACAGCTAATGGGAACGAAGCAATAAATCTTAGGAAGACTCTAATATCTGTTAGTCCTATTTATTTATTTATTTTTTGCTGGGAGCCTGTGTGGCACATTGAAAACACATTTATTGAAGATACGAAATTACATGAAGTCTCTAAAAGAAGATGACATGATTGGTAGGTGTATCTGATAAAGATGAGCCCATTTGAAATCAATCAAAACAAATGGCTGACTTATGATCTAATGACAGCTATTGATTGTTATCAACAAAGTAGAGCTTGACTAAGAAAGGTATCTTTTTATTTGTACTAAGCCATTTTAGTGGTGTGAGTTAATTAAACTAAATTGTTTTGTTGTGAGATTAAACATAGCATAAATCATATATTTTAATTATGTTCATCTTCACTAGGTAAAACCAAAAAGAAACTAAAGTGGTCCATCCTTTGATAATAGAACCATCTGCTGTGTGTGTGTGTTAACAGTCAATTGTAGCAATTCTAATTTGCTTGTACAAGCATATAATTTTTCCTGCTCTCTCACTTCAATCAATATGACTCATCTTTATCTTATGACGGTTATGGAATAACAAAACAGTTTATAGTTTATGTTTTTAACTTAATATTATGCAATAACAGTGTTTATTTTCTCTTACATTCTCTCCTTTACATTTTGGCACCTATTAAACTTTATTCCTTAACTTCTTTTCATGCAAAGTTGCAGATTTTCTTACGGCATTTCCATGCATGCTTGTTTTGGGTTGTCCCACCCCCTGCCCCTTCCTTTCCATCATCTCCCTGCCCCCATCCCTCTTTAAACCCTTCCACTCCCAGCAGTTCCCCTTTCGCTTCTGTATCACGTGTTCAGGTACCCACCCCATCTGCTTTAAAGCTCCCCTTCTCCCCTCTCATGGGCCTATCCTACAAATAGGGGCTGCCTGATATCTTGTTGAACCTGAATTCAATATTTGAAATTCTAATTTTGCATTCAACTCAATTCAATACTTTCCTGCTGCACCCATTTTGCTGTAATTGCATTATTTAATTGTTCTTTATGGCTGAATGACAGTCTATTTTTTATTACCACATTTTCACTACCCATTAACCTATATTTCTAAGCTGATTCCATTTCCTTACTGTGTAAACAGAGCAGCAGTAAATGTGGTGGCCAAGGATCTCTGTGGTAAGAAGCAGAGTCCTCTGGGTACGTGTCCAGGAGTGATACAGTTGGGTATCTCTTTTTTTGTATTTTGAGATGTCTGTACTGATTGATTGCCATGGATGCTGCATCATCTTGCACTCCCGATGTCTGTACTGATTGCCGTGGATGCTGCATCCTCTTGCATTCCCTATGTCTGTACTGATTGCCATGGTTGCTGCATCATCTTGCACTCCCACCCAGCATGAATAAGAATTCCCCTTCCTCACATCCTCCACAAGCTTGACTGTCATCTGTGATGACGGCCATTCTAACAGGGGTGAGATAGAGTCTTAAAGTAGCTTTAATTTGCATTTCTCTGATAGCTAAGCATGTTTAACATTTTCTAAAATTTCTCTTAGCCATTTTTCTTTCTTCTTGTGGGAATTTGCTGTTTTTATAACGTTTTTAGCCTCTGGGAACAGTCCAGACACACATTCAATGGGAATTCCAAAAAAGATTGTATTAAATCTGACTTATTTATTACTGTATCTCTATAACTAAACACATACATGACATGTAACATGAATAACATAATAATTAATGTCTGAAAATATGTGTTTTTTCTTTTTAAACATGCATGGTTATAATAGCAAATTCCCCAGTTTCTCAAGCTCAGGTGACACTCTTGTAGTTTCAAATAATTTCCTACACTCGTTACATGTTTCTTCCATGCCATGGAGACGAGAGTGGATGGAGCTGGAAAGCAAAAAAACAAACAAACAAACAAACAAAAAAACATAAAATAAATCCAGTAAAGCTATAGTTACCAAGGAAGTGTTTGGTAGAAACTGTTACTGTAGGGAAGAAAATAAAGATTGTGTCCTAATGGGGCATGGAGTCAGAAAAGCTAACCAAAGGTAAAATAAAAAAAAATCTAGAACAATAAGTAGAAGCTTCAGAATAACAGGAAATGGGGAGGAAGTCTGCATGACTCCTACTGGATTGAGCAGGTCTTCACTAAGTGTTTGCAAAGTTATACAGGGGCAACACTTTGAGAAGAAAAGAAAAAAGAAAACCACTGTAGGCCACATTCATGACAAAACGCTTTACATACCAGGTGAATGGATGGCACCGCTACAAACCTGAAGATTTTCTGATACTTTCAGGTTGTCTTCAGAGTGTCAAACAACCCAATCAGTGTGTAGGAGCAGTATGTTGCAAAATTATACAGCAGATTTTACAAGCAATGGAGATAAGTAGCTTCTCTATTGTCATGCTCACTCTCCTTGCTCTAAGGGAAAGAAATGGAAAAAATAACACAACAAGAGCAATGAGAAGAAGGAATTTAAAATAATCAGAATCTAACAAGGTTTACCATGGATCCAGATGAAATGCGATGGTTTGCTCATGCAGCAGGATGCTTTGCTTGCCTTTGTCTTAGATGAAGACCCAGTGTGCCGAGGGTACCGCATGTGCACTAAAACCACATTTTCCAAGTAGAGAATATTTCAGTGTCACAGAGGATGGCATTGGGACATTTGGAGCTGGCACGGTGAGAACTGAATCTGCACCTTGGTTGTAAGACATCAACCATTGTTTACAACTCAGTAACTCATTTATTCTTTTCATCTCTGGTAGGAGTCAGTCATCATGCATAGCTCACAGAGATTTTAGAAACATATAAACTGACTCCATCTTATCTTATAAATGTAATCAGATGTTAATTAGTACCTAGTATAGTGACATAAAATTGTAAAGCCCACATTCAGCACCCTAGAGACTGAAGTACTGATACCCTATTGGTACTTCAGGACATACGACAGGAGGGGAGGGTGAAGGGATGAAAATGGAAGGGAGAGGGGAGATCAAACTAAAAAACTAACTAGATTTTTAAAACATGAAGATCAACATTAAATAGTCACTAGTTATCATATGATAATTAGAATAAACACTGGTTCTATTCTGTCTGTTCTATTTGGTCAAACCCTTCTTAACTATAAAGTTTAGTTGTTATTAATTACAGCTAATATAATCATTAGCCTTTTCTATATTATTTTTACAGTACTTTATGTACTCCACCTATGGAAAATCAATATGTCAAATATTCAGTAACAGTGACTTGTCTGAGATACTTTTTTATAAAATGCCTCCAGTGAGTTTAGGTATATAACTGCCACGCTGATGCTGCAAATCCTATTTATAAATGGAGCTTTCAGAACCATCATTGTGTTCAGTGAGTGCAGCAACCTTCTGTTTGAGGACAGAATAAGTCAAGGCAAGGAGTCAGGGCCAGACACCCAGAACAGGATGTTACAGGAATGCAAAGAGAGCACTATGCAGAAGCTTCTCTCTCTGCTTAGCTCATGAAATGTGTCTTACAAGGATTACTTCTTCTTTCCTCTTGGTGGGTTTTTTTAGGTGAGAAAAGTAGAATCAACTTAAAACTAATTTTAAAAATTTATATGTACTCCAACACAAACAATGCTATGCCCCTCTTCGGTGGATGAAGAGGGGAAGATCCTAGTTTCAAAGAATATTCAACATGGCCTTTCTTCCTAGAGGGTTAAGCAATGTTTAACATTTTAAAGTTCTGAAAGACCCTATAGTAAAGAAAACTCTCCCTCTTCTCTCTTTGTAGAAATTCAGGAATACATTTGGCTGCAGAATGCTTGCATTGTTTAGCATTGACTCTCAACATATTGTATGGATCTCTATTACTGAAACACCATACATGAAGAATTAAAAAGAAAAAAAAGAAGACCCCCAATGTAATCAAGCCAGAAATCTGTTGCACAGAATTTGGTAGGATAACAAAGATCAAAGGAACAAAAAATTCAGGTGATGTTCCAAAATTCTGAGTCATTCTAGGCAAAATATCTCTCTATTTAAAAAATCAGAAACACACACACTAATGTACATGAGTAAATAAATAAGCTGGACCAGAAATCACAGCGGGAGTGATCGCTCATAACTATGCCCCTTATGACACTTATCTGAACACCCTTTTCAAAAGATTACATGGGGACGAAGAGTTGGCTCAGTGGTAAAGAGCATACACTGCTCTTGCCAAGGACCCGAGTCCAGTTCCCAGCACCCATGTTTGGTATCCCATAATTGTCTGTAGTTCCAGCTCTAGGAGATCTAATACTTCCAATCTCTGTGGGCATTTGCACCCACTTGCACATACCCATACATAGTCACACACAATAGTTCTGTGTAGGAATGGGAACCTAAATGTGATGCCCAAGCACAGTAGCATACACGTACAAGTCCTTCACTGGGAAGGATAAGCTTAAAAGAACACAGTGGGACTGGAGAGATGGCTCAGAAGTTAAGAGAACTCACTGCTCTTCCAGAGGACATAGGTTCAATTCCCAGAACCCACAACTCTTTAATGCTTTCTTCTAGCCTCTATAGGTACCAGGCATTCACATGATGCCCAGAAATACAGACACAGACAGGCAAAACACCTCTACACATATAAATAAACTAAATAAATAAATAAGGAAAAATAAAGATGAATAGCACCTTCTGAAGCAAAATACCTGAAGTTGTCCTTGGGCTTCTTGTACTACATGTGGATGTACACCAGTCCACCAGCTTTTGCATACCCACAAAAACACACATACATACACACACTACTCGAGTTCACTTCATATTTAATCATTGCTGATTTTTCACTGACTTAATGGAGCCGAGTGTTAAAATTACAAATATGTTTTCAAAAGGTCCTTTTCCAGCTCAAAAAGAATTGAAAATACGCTTTACTTTAAATAGAGCAATGTGTGTTTAGCTCTCTGTTAGCTGGTTTTCTATCCTTTCCACTGAGCTCGCTTGATTGTTTCATCCAGCTGTAGTCAACAGGATCTAAGAATGATCCTGGTTCATACTCCAGTATATATCAGCTAGAAAGACACGTAGGCAAGTATGCTCAGACAGGTGTTCCATCCTGCTCTATGAACTCGATCTACCTTTCTCTTCAAGTCTCACTTCCCACCCTGTATCTCAGTTAATATTGTAATATTTCTACTCTGGGCACTGATTCCAAACTTCTTTCAGGCATGTGCATAGACATATGCCACTATCTCTAGAACCGAAGAGCAAGTCGGGCCTTCTTCACACAAGCTGTGAGGAGAAGTTAGAGTTGCCGATGGGAGTCATGTGGAGCTGCACTCGCGACCAAGCTAGCTGATGCTTGTCCACTGAAACACCAAGTTAGCTTCCTTAAATCATAGCACCCAGACCAAAAGTCTCTTCAAAGTCAGATAGTTTAAGGCAAGGAGCAAATCTTCACGTTCTGCTTCTTTCTAGATGCCAGCCTGAAAATTTTGCCCTGACTGTCCCATAGCTATGGGAAAGAGCAAAAATGAGTAGATGGATACAGGATTTCAATTACGTAAAGGATCAGTTCCAAATTGTGAGACAATCATCAAACAATGGCACCAAGTTTCCCTTTTAAATCATCTTGAATTTCTGTTACAGTTCTCACTATACTCAGGTGCACCTTATCAGATCATTAGCCGCCTGCTGCAGCCGTCTACCTCATCAATAATCAACATGTCTTAGTCCCTCATTGTATCAGCTCTGCTTGAAGCCCTTTCGAAGACAGAACACCTGTCCAGAAGATTGACCTACATTCCTAACAGAATGAAATGGAGAAGCTGTTAGGCCATTCACGTGCTGCTGTTCCTCAACGGAGCCCTTGCTTTATGTGACCAAGCCTATTTCCATGTTAGGATTAATAAAGATCTGTGTTCCAATTTCTGTTGTTTTCTGGATTATACAATGATCCATTACAGTTTTAAATACATTTTTTCTAAATCACTAAATTTTACAATATGTCTATAAAAATTCCTCTAGAGCCACTAATTTTGTCTTCTACAACATTTCCTGGTAAAATTCTAATTTTAAAACTTGTCTTGAAAATTTATGCTTAGCAGAAATAAGAATGTTTTGAATTTTGGGGTCTGAGTATGAACCTGAACTGTAAGTTGGAAGAATAAAAAGACCGGAGGCAGTGGTGTGGTTCATCAATCTGCCACACTTCTGCATTTGTTCCTACTTACCGACTCGTACATTATGCTGAGGGTAACACTTCAGCTTCTTCCTGTGAACATGCTCTGCCGAAAGTGCTTCCAAAAAAGAATAATGTTGTAGAGGAACCCAAAGTTTATGCAAAAATTTAACCTACTTATAATTTTAGTTGTTCACATGCAGTTTGCTGGAGAACAATTACCTCATTGTGTTTTCAGTTGTTCAATTCCTTTTGGTCACATACAATTCTTAGCTCTGATTAGGTTAGCTAGAATTTTCAATTTTCTTTTCTCTGTGACATTCACAGGGTCTTCCTTGTTTGGGGGGATTATAGTTTCAGTCCTGAAACTTATACCAACACCCAGGCAGCCAAATAACTATCTGAATGCTGTGCCCATGGCTTCCTAGCTTCAGTATGCTTTGCAATGGTTGGATACCATTTTCTACATATTGCCAATTAAAACATTTTCTAATACATTCAAAGGGCTCTTTTCTTGTTCTGTATGTAGATGCAGATCTAATGGTTTCCTTCTTCTTTGGTTGACAGGTAATATTTTATCACCTAACTTTAACAATCTGATAGAATCAAATGGAATCAGAAAAAAAAATTGTCCTGGCCATGCCTCCTTTGGGCCACATTTTGCTAAACAGCTGTGGTGGTTTGAAAGAAAATGACACCCATAGGGAGTGGCACGACTAGGAGGTGTGGTTTTGTTGTAGTAGGTGTGACCTTGCTGGGAGAAGTGTGTTACGGTGGAGGTGGGCTTTGAGGTTTTATAACCTCAAGTCTAGTTGGTGGGACACAGACTCCTGCTGCCTGTAGATCAAGCTGTAGAACTCTTAGCTCCTTCTCCAGCACCATGCCTGCCTGCACGCTGCCATGTCTGCAATGTCTTGATGTTAAGATAATGGACTAAACCCTGAAACTGTAAGCCAGCCCCAATTAAATGTTTTCCCTTATAACAGTTGCCATAATAGTGGTGTCTCTTCACAGCAATATAAACCCAAAGACAACAGCTTTAGTTATACTTAGAAATAAATAACAGAGACAAAAAACACATCTGAGATCGAAGAGATTTCTTAGAATTCTGCAATTTGGGAAAATATCAAAAAATGTATTAAAATAGTCTACTCTGTAGTATTTCATTCATCCAATATACATTTCTTATATATTATTCCTGTGCTAGTTCACATGACTCTTACAGATAGAGCAATGAATACAGTTGGTGCACTCTGCTCTTTCATGGTCCAAAGTCGAGCTGAGATTTGTCATATGCCCCTCATATACATCTACATGGATAATTAAGTTGTTAAACTCTCATTTTCTCATTTTCTGATTTTATTACTGTGGCAAAATAAAGTGGTTTGATTAGATGGTATCAAAGATTTCTGCAGCATCTTGTTAAGAGAAAAATTAAATCTGTCACAGATGATTGATGTAATGGAGTCTTCCACATGTACCTTTCAATTTAACAAAAACAGCTCTGTAGCTTTCATTTAACCCTATCAGTAGCTCCTGAGTATAAGAGTGTACTCATGAGTATAAGAGACAGGGTTATTCAATTATAATAAGTAAGTCACAGAAAATAATGAATATTCTTTGGGGCATAGGCAATTTTTTATTAATTTAAAATTTTTATTAGCTCTTTGAGACTTTCTTATAATGTTTAATTATTTTTACTCTCCCTCCACTAACTCCCCCAGATCTCCTTTCCCTTTCTCTCCTCACCCATCTTTATGTCCTTTTGCTGTTACCCCATCAAGGTCAATTTGTGATGCCCAAATATTCTTGGATGTGTAGTCTTCTAGTAGGCTGAGGTCATTCTATCAGGGCTACATTCTTAGAGAGAATTGACCTTCTCTATCCCACCAGCTAACAGTTCCTAGGAGCTCCTCATCTAGAAGTGGACCATCATGCCCAACTTCCCTCTCCATGGTGGGATATAGTCTGCCTTGGGTTTATATAGGTCCTGTGCATGCTATCAAAACTTGTTGTCCAGTCCTATGTATAGCTACCCTGCTGTGTCCAGAAAACACTGTTTCCTTCTTGTCGTCTATCATCTCTGGCTCTTACAATCTTTCTGTCGCCTGTATCACAAAGGTTTCTAAACATCTGACAGGAAGTATGGCATGTAGGTTCCATTTAGGACTTTACATTCTGCAGTCTTTTTTCCTCTGCACCTTGATTAGCTATGGCTCCCTGTGTTGATCGCCATCTAACCATAAATTTGCAAAAGAAGCTCCTCTAATGAGGGCTGAGAGACTCCTTAGTCTACAGGTATAAGGATATAAGCCATTAGGAATTGGTTTTGTCCTATGTTCATATAGCAGAATAATAGCAATAGACTCCTTCTCAGGTCTATGATATGTATTGGTCCTTGGCCCAATAATAGTATTAGGTATAGGTGCCTTAAATCCATTCAGAAAGTGGTTGGTTGCTGCCACTACATTTATGTCCCAGTGGATGTGTCTTTCCATGCTGCTCTTCACAGTAGCTCACCATGATCACAGCTGGGGGAGATTAATTGCAGGTTTTCTCCTCCAGTACTGTCCATAGTATCTTCTAGATCTCTGCTTATTCCCGGTAGGGATGATGATCCTAGGTCCTACCAGCTTTCTTTCTCCATGTTCTATAGCTCAAGTCCATAATGGCATTGGCAATAGAGTCTTACCATCTAGTTCTAGAAGGCAGAACTGGCAATAGCTGGCAATGTTTAGGATTTCTGGGATCATACTGGTCAATATTCCCAATGGAATGAATATTCTTTTCATTTCCCTTATAAGGATATCCATATGATTCCCCTACAAAAATAAGAACTTTAAAAAATTATTCATGTCAAGATATAATTCAAATTTATGTGTTGTTTTTCTGTAATTTTTAGAGTTGAGACAGACATTGTGAAATGAATCAATTTTCCCCAGTCATTTCCCACATTTTATGTCAGCATTTTCATCTCTCTATACAGGTTAACAATATTGGACATATTATACACATATCTTTAAAAGCAATTTTCACAAGTGTGTGAGTGTGTGTGTGTGTGTGTGTGTGTGTGTGTGTGTGTGTGGTGTGGTGTGGTGTGTTGGAGATGGAAGTTGGGGATTAGGCATTCTAGGCAAAAGATGTGCTACAAACTCAGCCAGATTTTCACAGATGTATTTTATGAATACTTATGGAGGATAAAATGCTACATAATACCAAATGGTGAATGATTTTGTATATTCTGTCATACAAGGTCCTATTGATGAGCAACTACAGGTTGCTAAAACATAGAAATAATGTGGCAATAAATGTAATTGCTAATCTTACAAAACATGGTTTGGCCAAGATTTCTGGGCTTTTAAGAAGACAAATGAAGGAAGACTTCACATGCAATCTGTAGAAAAGGTGAAGAAGGAAAATTGGAAAGATGACAAAGGATATAGATCCTGTGGGAAATTACCCATGTTCCTTCCCCCCAGAGAATGTGCACTAGTGTCTCTATAACTGGCCCTAGACCAGGATCGTCAGTGATGTCTACACCAGAGGGCAGATGGAGGACTCTGAGGAGGGCCACTTATTATGTGGTCTGAGCTAGGTAAGCTATTTTCCAATGAACAATTATTTTAGACCTTTCCAATTGAAACAATCACATCTGATCTGACTTCTGATCTTAGAAATAATTTTAATAGTGAAACACAAAAGATAAAAGGTGACATAATTAGTGAATAACTGTTTCTACTCCCACCAGGAACATTCTATTCTAATTTAGTTCATCTGAATGACAGTCTTTGCTTTTGCCATACCAACACCATGCTTTAAGACAGAAACTACTAGCCCACATTTTAAAAAATGTAAAACACACAAAAAATGTAAAACACACATAAGAACCCCAGAAAGTATCCTTTCACTTCTCGACAAAAGCCATCTTGACAAATTCTAAATGACTCCAAGCTCTGCCCAATGTAATTAATGCATTACTTCTCCTGAGAACCTGTTCCAGGGATATTCTCCCTCTAGTGGTGGGGGCGGGAAGTGATTTTTGTTTATTACTTTCGTTTTTTTATGCCTAGTTTTTTGGCTTTTGATGGGATGGTTCTTTGGGTGGATCTTGCTTTCCTTTCCCAACCAAATTTGGTTTGGGCATCTTATGTTGTCTACCTAAGGGGATTTCATGTGCATTTCTGGATATTTCTGAGTATTCCTCAAGCTCAGAAAAGGCAAGAATAGTTGCTTTAATCGTTAAAGTTTAGAGGCAGCTGCTATACACCAATAGATAACTAAGACTCTATCTGCAGTGATGGACCTGGATCTTTTCATCTTTCTTTCTGAGCTTCTTGCTTTACCTTTGTGACTTTCCCACTCCATAGTTTTTACATTTACGCATAATTCTGTTTGCTTCTTTACATTGTGACATTTTTATTGATGATCTCAATTTTGGGGGGAGGAGAGGAAGGTATAATTGTGCACAAAGCAATTGGTTTTAGTGTGACATTCTTATATCTATATGTTGTTTTACATTGTTCTCTTCATGTCCATCATTGCTAAATTCTTTTTTAAAAATTACTAAATTATTTAAGCAAATATCTTTAGAAAAAATAGATTTAATAAGTAGTCAAAATTCTGTATTTTTAACAGTGTCAATAAGTAGGTTAGTAAAATAATAACTCAAGTGGTAACAGCTAGGGTCATAGTCTGTTATCATGCTTAATTACATCCCCAGTTAGGAGGATCTTATTGTGAATTTCACTGTGAGGACTCTCTTGTTGCTCCTATAAAGAGAGATCTCTCTTATATTTTAACTCCCATATCCCTGTTGTTGTATCTGCTAAAACTTATCAAAATTTACCTTTGTAAAGGAGCCTATGATTAATTGCATTTAACCAATTGATTTCTAAGCTTCAATGACAAACTGTGTGCTCTTGAGAGCCTACCTACAAGCATCTTCTGCCAGTGCTCATCATTTAGCAAATTTCATTTTTATTTGCAAAAATGATTACTATTAATCCATGCCTATGAAATCAGCTCCCAGAAATCACAAGCTAGACGTTATTTCTCAAAATATCTACACCGAGAACCTAGACTGTGGGAACATTTTATACTTAGAATTACAATGTCGGCCTTTACCTGCTATCATCAAAGATTTTTGTCAGATAAGAAACTAGACTGAGTCCCTTAGAGGCAATTATACCATCCCACTTTCCTCTCTGTCTTTGCCTGCTTGAATTCTCCGTGTGTCAGGACACTTTCCTATTTCATACTGCAGAGCTACTGCAGCCTCTGTCTTGTGTTCCTAGTTCAGGTCATAGTAAAACCTTCATGAAAGTCTCCAAAGTCACCACCAACTGGCTTTTCATCTTGGTAAAGCAGAACTGCTTCCTCATGATAATGTTTTCATTTAAATCCTTTAATTTATCTGCTTGGCATCATGCTGGCTCTTTAGTAAAGCCAACACTAAGTGAAATGAAAACCACTTTTGTACCTACACCAACTATTGCAAAAACTCTTTAATATGCAGCAAAAATATAATATTAGACAAGCATTTATTAATGGTTTCTCTGACCTCTTCTCTTTCTTCTTCCAAAAAGAAAAGATAACAAAGTAGGACCTGAAGAATTACAGAATATGCATCATTTAGTCACTCAGAGGAGTATGTATCCTTTAGCCACCAAGTTTGATGAAGTTCATGAGCCAGTGTGTTTATGATATCCTAATAGCACAAGAAAGGTAGACAGGATGGTACTTGTTCTGTAGATAGCGCATGTGAGAAGCCAGTGTTCTTTTCAGATATGTATGTCAATTAATCAGTTGGCTTAAGGCTTGAATACAAAGAGAAACTTGACTGAATATTTAAGTATGAAGTCCACCAAGGGTGAATCATATCTGAATGACTGAGAATATGTGGAAATAGGAAGGGAAACTGGAAGCATGGGGAAGCAGAGATAAGATAAGAGTTTCGGTATTTTATCAAGGATGCAAATTAGAGCTAGACCTCAATGCACATGATCTACCCGGGAGCAGCGAGGTAAGGAATGCTGCACAGAGTAAGTGATTAGGTCCATGAAGTGTATTCATGACTAATACAGAAATAGTCTGTGCTTTAGCTCCTCAAAAATTAAAATGGAAGCTCAGCTAGAGAAAAAGGAGTGAGTTGTCAGTTTAGGGCTGTTTGCCAAAGCAATGAGAAAGCACAAAGCTCCTCCCTGGAACGCGCCGTGCCCACCCCTTTGTCGACTTTCCCCTTCCCCTCACAAGGCCTCTAGGCGACAAAGGTGGAAAATGAGTTCATCCTCTTTCCATTTTAGTTTTCTAAACTTCCCAGTTGCTATCTACCCTGTCAAGACTCAAAGAAATGCAACAAAATACATATTTCTTCCAAATGTACCTGTTATATTTCTCACCACGTTTTTTAGCCCAAATCCCTGTTGTATGGGGTGCCAGTGTAGTCAAAACTCCTCTCCCCACTGAGCGCGATCTCTTCTACTCTCAACTCACCTTTAGCCTTTTGTGCTCTTCGGAGTGAGCAGAAACTCAATTGTTAAATCAGAAACCGTACACCTTCCAGCTTGAAACATGTCTTTCCTGGTTTATCCCCCAGTGCCCTGCTCTAATAAGTGAAAGGGACATGTGTCAGAGGCAGACCACTTGTCTAGTATGGATGAGACCCTGTATTCAGTCCCTACCATGGAAAAAAGAAAGAAAGGAATCTGTAACTGGAGGTTTCTCTCCCACCTTCCAGTTACCCAATAACCACTCTGAGGCTTAATATTAATTACAAACCATTTGGCCTATTAGCTCAGGCTTATTATTATCTCGACCATACAACTTAAATTAACTTAAATTAACCCATTTCTATTATTCTGTGTTTTACCGGGAGGCTCATGGCTTATTACTTCACATCTTGCTTCTCAGGTGGCTGCTGGCGTCACCCAGACTCCTCCTTCTTTTTTTCCCTTTATTTTTGTTTGGATTTCCCACCTACCTATTTTCTGCCCTGCCATAGGCCAAAACAGCTTCTTTATTAACCAATGGTAAAAGACATATTCACAGTGAACAGAAGGGCATCCCACATCTGAAACCTGGCTTTAACTCTTCTTTCCCATTAATGACACATGTCAAATATTACAGCTTTAAGATACTTTGTGAAAGTATAGGGATATCTAGGGCAGGAGTTTGGGGAAAGGGCGATATCCTTTACTTTCAGAACAGTGTGTTTCACTGCTGGTCTCTGCTGAGAATCATAACACGCCCTGTTGGGTACACAACCGACTAGAGCCTTCATGTCATCGTTTCCTTGTTGAAGAAACCTGCTTAGAACTTCTCCTGTACATAGCGTTGTGCTCCAGAAAAATGTCAGGCTTTCCGGTCTCCACAGGATGAGTCCTGATAAATCCAAGACAATGGGATCATAGGATCCATATCTCTGTCAGGTACTGGCTCGGGGAGAGTCTTACTATCCAACTCTCACTAAGGAGAAAGGAGTAGAGGCTAATAAATAAGCCATGCTTTCTAAAGTGCACATTTTGTTCCCAAAAAGAAATGGAAGAAGAAAAAAGAAAGGTTTTGATCTTTGGGATTTCGTTTGGCAAAAGTTTGATGGTTGGCAACGCTGTAGACATTTGGAAATGATGAGAGGTGCCAGATGAGAACAGACCCAGGCTCCTGGAGCTAAATTGGTTCGAATGCACATTGAAATAACCTGTCTTGTCTCGGGTATGGCTATATGATGGGAGGAGTTGTCATTTTAATAACTCTGAGTTCAATTACATTATTTGCAACCAATCGATAGCTCTGCTACAGGGCTCTACAGAGTTGGAGTGAGAAGGAAAGGTTAAAGTTCAAACCAGCCACATGGAGCCTTAGGCACAGCCTTCCTTGGATACAGAAAATAAAGAAGAATGATGGGTCTGGGACTCTTTCAAAATTGAGAGAACCTGACAAAAATGGATCAAAAGAAAATCATTGATACCTCAAGTAATCCAATTTCTTTTTTTATTTTCAAAATATTTATATTTTATTTTTTTCATTTATTTTTACATACCAACCAAATACCCCTCCCTCCTCTCATCCTGACCCTCCCATTTACTCCCTCCCCATCCACTCCTCCTCCATCTCCATTTAGGAAGGGGCAGACCTTCCATGGGCTTGAACAAAGCATGGAACCTCAAGTTGAGACAGGACTACGCTCCTTCCCCTGCATCAAGGCTGGCCAAGGAAATCCAGATGTGGAATAGGTTCCCAAAAGTCAGCTCTAGTGCCAGGGACGGGTCCTGATCTCACTGCCAGGAGCCCCCAAAACAGACTAGGCTACACAACTGTCACATCATTACAGAAAACCCAAGTCGATCCCTGACAGACTCCCTAACTGTTGGTTCAGAGTCCATGAGCTCCCATAGCTCAGGTCAGCTGTCTCTGTCGGTTCCCACGTTCTGACCTTGACAGTCCTGGCCCTTACATTTCCTCCTCCCTTTTTTCGGTAGGTCTCAGGGAGCTCAGCCCAGTTCTTGGCTATGGATCTCTGCAACTGTTTCCATCAGTTACTGGATAAAGACTCTCTGATGACAATTAGGGCAGTCACCAATCTGATTACAGGAGAAGACCAGTTCAGGCATGATGTGGAAGTCCTCTCTGTGTGCTATGATTACCATTAATGAATAAAGAAACAGCCTTGGTCTGTTGGTAGGGCAGAACTTAGGTAGGCAGGAAGGACTGGACTGAATGCTGAGGGAAAGAAGGGTGGAGTTAGGGGGACGCCATGGGTCTGCCACCAGAGATAAACATGCTGAAACTTTGCTGGTAGGCCATGACCTTGTGGTGATATACAGATTAATAGAAATGGGTTAAATTAAGATGTAAGAGTTAGCCAATAAGAAGCTAGAGCTAATGGACCAAGCAGTGATTTAATTAATAGAGTTTCTGTATGATTATTTTGGTTCTGGGCGTCTGGGACAAACAAGCATCTCCTTGCTACACAGGCACCCTCTCCATATGGCTAAGAATCTTAGCTAGGGTCATCCATATGTATTCCTGGGAAATTCTCTGGCACCAGATTTCTTCCTAACCCTGAAATGCCCCTCCTCCCCATAACGACATCTCTTTTGCTGCTCTTCCCCTCAGGTACCCAGTCCACCCAACCTGATCCCACAATTCCCTCTCATTGCCCTGCCATTCCTGCCCCCAGTTTACCCAGAAAATATCTTCTATTTCCCCTTCCCAGGGAAATCCATGAGACCCTCTTTGGGCCCTCCTTGTTACCTATGGTAGCTAACATATCACTCATAAGTGGATATTAGGAGTAAAGTATAGAATAACCAACCCATGATTCAATTTCTTTTCAGTGACATTAAAAAAAATAAGTGCTCGCTTGACTTTTTAAAAATCACGAAGCAAATAAGTCCTGTCATTCCTATACTTACCTAAAAAAACAAACTGTGGGAGGAAGTCAGTAAATTCCTATGTACAGCAAGCAGTCAGTGTGAAACCAGCCCTCTGCTTCACTGTTGCCCACAGAGAGTCAGCCATAGGCACAACTCGCCTCTCCACCAATTCTTACTCTGCAGGTTCTCAGGGCCACAGACCAAGCCCTTTGAAGTCCCTGTCTTTCACTCCCTCCTCTTGTTTCTCACCTTCCTTTCTCTCCTTCCTGCATCAAGGCAAAGACATCATTACTTTAAAGGCAAATTCTTCATCCTGGCTTTCCGCAAGCCTGTTTCTCCATGTCCTTGTCTAGAATGTGGGGGACAACATTGCGAGGGAGAAATGGAAAACTCGGGTTTCTTTTAGGGGCCAGGTGCGCAAAGCCGCGAATGCTCGCGCTTCATATATTTACTATTTTTTTTGTCCTCGGAACTTCACAGCTCCAAGCTGCGGGAAACTCAACAGGACAAGTGACCTAGTTTCTTCAACAGCTAACTTGTGCAGTGGGGGAGGAAAAAAGACCAACTACGAGGGAGCTTGGACATCGTTTTCATTTTATTTATGTTAATAGTGCTATAGCCACGTTTTGAAAGAGGTTATTAACTTTCATAGATTTTCTAAAATATTTGCAGATGCAGTACCTAGCAATTTGCCCCAAAGTAATGCATATTATTTGAACTGGGAAATGTTTCCCATTAGCAGATGGATTTCTCAAGAAGAGGAGAGGAGAGGAAAGGAGAAGAAAGGGAAGGGAAGGGGAGGGGAGGGGAGGGGAGAGGAAAGGAGGGGAGGGGAGGGGAAGAGAGGGAATAGAAGGAAAGAGAGGGAGGGAAAGAGAAGGAAGAGAAGAGGAGAGGAGAGGAAAGAAGAGGAAAGAAGAGAAGAGGTATAGAGGGCATAAAGTCCTTGTGCTCAAAGACAAGCACTAGGGAAGCAAGGAATGTTAAACACGCAGGGTTATCTCCTTAACTGAAGGGCTGTACAATCTATTTTCCTCCCAGAAACCTGGGGGTGGGTGTAACCAATAGCTGGGTGATCTGTGCTGTCTGTAGGGCCAGATCATGGCTGACTCCCTCAGACTTTCATGTTTCTCTCAGCTATTCTCCCTAGACCCTTAGCTTGAATATTTTTTTCTCAGAAGATAGAAACCATCTCTGTGGAAAGGGTCACATGGACTTTGAAGAGTTTCAGTGTAATCGTGTATTAAGCTTTGTTGTACACACAGGATTGAGTTGATTATTATCAGAAACCATTTTTCCATAATTGTGCCATGCTTAAACATGCCTAAAATAAACTTCTCAGTGTCAGACTCCCGAAGTTTGAGCCAACACTAGTGACTAAATCATACTGAACTGGATTTCCTTCTTGCCTGCTGGCCATTGTATTTGCAGAGAAACCCACAAAACGGAAGGGAAGGGGAGAGGAGGGGAGAGAAAAGAAGGGAAAGGAAGGGCAGGGAAAGAGAAGGGGAGGATATGGAGGGGAAAAGAGGAAAAACAGAGACATAAACAGACAGAGAGAAAGAAGAAGAGAGGCTATCTTATAAGCACAGATATCAGTTGAACTAGCAAATACACAGATGAGTGATTTGCTGAAGTCATTTGTTCAGGCATTAGAATGCTAATCTCAGAGACTATTATTTCTGAGAAACTAAATGATGTCATGAATATCAATGACTTACCTGACTAATTCTTTAAAGGTATCATAACCTGCATTTTAGGCCTATCACAAACGGCATAGAAAGATGCTGACAGACACAAGGACCACTCCATGACTCATTTCACACCTCCATCCGAGAAATTTCCATTTCTACAGCCTTTGCTGACACACAAGCTTGCAACACAATGAAGAACTCACGCACACACACACATACACACACTTGGTAATCTTTTATTCATTAATGCCATTAACACTGTGCAAAAGTTATCTTTTCTGCCTATCTATATAATATGCATATTTGTGTTTTCATGCCTTCTCGTTTAAATGCCTTGTGTGAAAAGGAGGCCATGAACCAATTACACTTAAGTAGCTCATTTGACGCTCTCTCAGAAAATATGAAATTGTTTCTGGAAATAATGACTCAGTCCTTTATGCAATACCTTAAGTTCAGATTCTAATATCTTCAAAATATGCATTCAGTTTTACTGATTTGAATTTGCTAACTTCATTTCTCATGGCTCTGGTACAAGTATTTTACAGTTCATTTCCATGTATACAGTACTTTGCCAGTTCCCAAGTTCGTAGAGCTGATCTTGGCCTTTCAGTAATGAAACTTGAATTGCTCTCAAACTGAAAACAAATGTGTTTTTCCTTTAACTTAGCGTTCACCCTGTACAAATTTAGCTACATGAAAAAAAATGCAATTTCTTCTCTCTGTTTTTTTCTTTTTTATTCTTTAGAAAATGCTTAAAGTTCAGCCTGGAAGAAATCATATTCAAGAATAGCAAGTTTATAACCTCAAATTCTGAATGTATTTCTGGGAAAGTTGAACATATACGACATTATGCCGTGATAACTAGAACAGAGGCTTTAATTGCTTACTCTTTTGTTGTTGTTTTAATGTGTGTGTATATATGTGTGTATGTATCTATGTTAATGTATGTTTGTGTGTATGTATGCATGTGAATTTGTCTATATGTTTATATACCTGTGAAAGCTGAATGTCAGTTGTCTTCTTCAATTGATCTCCATCTTATTTTTGAATATATTTAAAATTTATTCTTTGATTGTTTTATACATGTATGCCTGTATTTTGATATCTGTCCCCTACTACTTCTTCCAGCTCCTGCCAGAGCCCCTCCATGTCTCTCTCCTAATTTCATAGCCTCTCTTTTTAATCCAGTGTGTGCAGCAAATATTATCCATAAATACATGGATATGTAGTTAGTGCTGCCCAGTTGTCTGTCCACTGGGATATAAGCAACCTATCAGGGGCTACCTCCTTACAGAAAATCAACTTTCTCTCTCCAACCACCATCTATTATCAATAGTTCCTCAACTAGTTGTGCGACTTCATAAGGCACTCCTCCACTTAAGCAAGGATTCTGAATTGCCTGATCTTATAAAAACAAACTCAGCCAATGTGAGTTCATTGATACCACAAACCTGTCATGTCCAGAAGACCACATTTGCAGAAGCACTCCTGAACTAACCCATAAAATCTTCCTGTCCTTTCTTCTGTAAGGTTTCTTGAGCCTTCTATGGCAGAGGGATGATCCATATGTCCCATTTAAGGTTTATCACTACATAATTACTTATTATTTACACTTTGACCATATGTAAGTCACTGTATTACTCTCTATTCATTGTAAAAAGAAGCTTCTCTGATGAGAATTGAAACCTGTACCAATCTATAGGTATAACAATCAGTAGTTAAATGGCAATTTCATACTATGTCCATTTACCAAAAATAATTTTAGGCTCTCTCTTAGGGTTTATGACTTTCTCAATCAATATATTCTCAATATATTCCTTGGCCTGGAATATAGTACTAGAAATTAATATTGTCCTATGGAGTAGACCTTAAATCAAAAGGAACATGGTGGGTAACCCATGACATTCAAACCACTATTTCAATAATGTGCATAAATTGCAGGTTGATTGGAATTGTTCCTCACAGGTTTCACAGCTAGTAAGATTTCTGGAGACTTTTCTCTCCCCACAGCCTATATAGTACCTTCTGGCACTATGAAAGCCCAGGGGTAGGGAAAACATTGCTAGCTCAGTAGCAGTTCTTCGTTTCTCTAGGACTTAAGTGTGCAGCCCACCTTCTCATTGTGTCAGATCTCACTGAGCCCGGAGTTCGTCAATTCAGTGAGTCTGACTGATCTTTAAGTTCTCAATACTTCATGCATGACCAGAGAGTACCTTATGTGCTGATCCATGTTCCCAGTCCCTGAAGCAGAGATCTCAGAACACAGATGTTTCTCATGTATAGGACATTCGTCTTTTCTAATTTGATAATCTGAATCTTTATTCTGCAATTGAAGAATCCTCTGCTCATGAGTCTCTGTAAGTAACAGAGAATATTTTCTACTGGAAAGTCAAAACTCCAAGTTGATTGGTTTCCTGACACCACTAGTTGTTAGTCTAGATGAGGAGTGCAGCCTGGTAAAGTTGGGTAATGCCCCAGCTCCTTTCTCCAGTTTGGGACAGCTCTGAGGACTGTTCTTTTCTCAACACTTTGAAAGAATTGACTGAGGATTTAGATGAAGTGGCATTGTTGATCCATTTCTCCTACCCAATCAGCTTTCTTCTCCCCTCTTCCATTTCCCCATTGCTGACTTAAAGACCACTTCCTGAAACACCTCCTGTGTGCAATTTCTCTCTAAAATTTACCTTTAGGAAGGTTCATCTGTGATATGGTAGTGATATCTATCAGAAAACCAAATGTGCCTGCCATGGATTCACAAAATTAAGAAGATGAACCACTGGAGAATTATTTTTCATCGAAAACTAGTGCCAGCAACATTGAGGTCATAGACAGATTGGCCATACCAACATGATGATGGCTAGTTTCCTTTGTCCCTGACGGCGAGGGTGGAGTCTACTGCATTTATGCCTGGGAGTGGCATTATTGATCCTCCTATTGGACTGTATCTCATAATTTTGCTTTCTTTTTAATTCTGGCTGTACAGTGACCCTTTAATCTTGCTATTTTCTGATCCAGCTCACTATATCTGCCAAAATTGCTCATACATGATTAAAAGCTTCATCTCATTGTCTCCCCATGTTCTAGAAAAGTTGTTAAATCATGAATCTTAAGAAGGTGATGTCAAACAAAGAAATTCTCCTTTTCCAAGCTATGTCTTAGCCATCCTGATCAAGCACTCCCGAACTCAGGACATGCTCATTCTCCCTGTCCCTCTGTGTTCATGTTAGTGGTATGCAGCAATTTGGGGGGTATAATCCTTTCCCTGCTTTGTCAGGCCCCTCAGATTTCTTGCTGAAATTATATAATAAGTTAATCCCAATTGTTACCTTATACTTCTCCAACTCTCCAGCTAGTACACTCATTTCTTTCTGTAGGTCATCCCTCTTTTCCATAGGTAACAATCTTAATAATCATAGGGCATATTAGGTGCAGAGAACTATGTATGTTATACCTACCACTAGTGCCAGGGGCTTCCTTGTCTGGCTACTAGCTGTGTGTTTAGATTTAAAACCCATCTCCATGTTGTTTTGATGGACTTTTATCACTACCATCTCACAGACGTACCTCCCTAAATTTAAATTTTAGAGAGAAATTGCACACAGGAGGTGTTTCAGGGAGTGGTCTTTAAGTAAGCAAGTCAGCAATGGAGAAATGGAAGAGGGGAGAAGAAAGCTGATTGGGTAGAAGAAGCAAATCAACAATGCCACCTTATCTAAATCCTCAGTCAGTTCTTTCAAAGTATTGGGGAAAGAACAGTCCTCAGAGCTGTCCCAAAGTGGAGAAAGGAGCTGGGGCATTTCCCAACTCCCTCAGGCAGCGCTCCTCACCTATGCCGACCCAGAGGGAACTGGCACCTGAGTGTTGTCTTCCCACACTCTCAGCTCAGAGAAGTCCTCCATTTAATGTTCTATCGGAAACATCAAGTCATCCCCCGAAAGAACACGCAGCTGAAAAAGGGCAGCAAAAATGAAAATGGAGCCATGCGACCTCTTGGGTGCCTCAGGCATCACTATGACTACTCAGGGAAAATGACTGAAAACTGGAGAAAGTCTTTGACCAGACGCCTTCAAAATAATTTTTATCTAGCTGTTTGTGTGCTCATTACCTTTTTGTGAGTATGATAGAGTGCTTGACAGATAGAACTTAAACAGGAAAAGTTTATTTTGTCTCATTGCCCAGGGGATTTACCTATTATGGCAGTGTTGGAAAGGTAGTAGGCATGGCTTATAGCTTTAGGAGTCAGAGTATGTGGCAGCTGCTTGGGACATGGTACCAACCTGGGAGCAGAGAGCTTAGGCAAGTGATGGCTAAATAGGCCCACCTCTGGAAGCCGTGCTTCTCACCCCTAAAGGTCCCATAACCTCTCAAAATAATGTAACCAACTGGGGACCAAGTGTTCAAATACATGAACCTTCGAGCGACATATCAAACTAGAGAAAGGTTATAATACTATGTGTTATTATTTATTCGGAGTATTGACTAATTCTGCTGTACAACAGTGTTGGCATTGGGAAAACATATTGCAGGGGCAGTTACTCTGGTCTTCATTGAGAACGTCTGTGGCCATGATGGAACTATGGCAACAGAAAACAGAAAGAGACGGGCTGTGCTCAGTACATCTGAAGGGCTTATGTTAGTTTTTGTTTTGCTTTTATATCAGAAACAAAAGTTTGAAAGTTACAAGTTACAAACGTAACCTAAATTGCTACATGACATTTGAGTGATAAAACAATGTGACCAGAATTCAGAATTCTGAGTAGACCTTAAACTAATTGGCTAATATGTTTCTGTTATACCATTGTTTAACCATTACTTATACATGATCATCCTCATCCCAGAAGATGTCAGATGGAAAAGATTGTGGGTTTGACCCAACTTCTGCTATATCTTTGCTTGACCTATGCCCGTGTCCTGAAGTCATTGCTTCTCTTCCTTCTGTATATTGTCTGCTTGCAGCAGGGGGCAGGATGTTGAACCTTCGCTTATTAATCATTCTGTTGCTAACTGCTGTGTCTTCCCAGGTTCACAGGAGTCTCAAGCTGGTCACAGTGGTGATGCAATGGTTTTCTGTGAATCATTTCAGACTCCCTGGGAAGGCATTGCCTGCCCTCATGTGCCATCTGCCCAGCCATCTGCTTCTCTTATCCTGGTCCCTAAAAAGAACTAACTTATTATATGTTCCATTCATTCAATAAACATCACTAGGCACCAACCATGTGAGGAAGGATCGACAAGGTGTGGCAAGAAAGAATTTCTTCTGAGGGAAGACTTTGCTGGGAAGAGTGTACACAAAATTTTCTTCATGCTAAAACATGTACTTGAGAATCAGTATTTCATTCAGCCTTTCAGCTACCAAGCGAGAGTGAAAATTATTTTTCATTCCATATTTACACACATTTGTGTGCACACATGTGTATAAAGCAGTAGTAGTGGTGTGATACTTGAAATCGTCAGTAGTCAGGTGCTTATCCTGAGCATCATGAATGGAGGTGACGCTGTTTCAGGCTCGTGATGCTTTACCCATTTCTTACCCTTCAGTGAGTCAGCTAATCCAGAGATGAAATCTAGATGGGCTCAGCAGGGGAGGGAATCTTAGAGGAGGGGCTCCCTTCTGTATGTGCCACCATGTTACTGCTTGTTCTTTAGACTCCCATGTATTAGGCTATGTTTATAGCAATTAAAAAATATACCTGTCAAGAAGTAAGATGAGTAGAGCACTCTTGATGAATACTTTACTATGTAAAACATGTTTCCAGCTGTGATATATATGTATAGAGATGGATATAGACATAGTTTTATTTATTTATATGCCAGATGTTGGATAAGTGCAGAAGAATTTCATTTAATCATTCACAGGGATTCATTGACATAGCTTTGTTTTGTTTGGTTTTGTTTTTGTTTGTTTTTGGCTTTTTTGAGACAGGGTTTCTTTGTGTAGCTTTGGAGCCTGTCCTGGCTCTGTAGACCATGCTGGCCTTGAACTTACAGAGATCCACCTGCCTCTGCCCCCGAAGTTCTGGGATTAAAGGCATGTACCAGCACACACACAAACTGAGGCTCAGGGATATTTTTATAATTTTTATAATATTCATATTTATGTTTTGAAAACTTCCTACATGCATGTAATATATCTTGGTTATATCTGCCCTCACACTCCTCAGAATTCTGCCTAACACATATCCCTCCCAACTTCATGTCCTTGTTTTGTTTTTTATATTTTTTAACCCACTGAGTGTGGTCAGTGCTGTCCATACACACATGGGTGCAGGGTCAAATACTGGGCCATGGTCAGCCTAATGTAGTAAATGAAAACTCAGCAAGCAGCAAGTGGCATCTTTCAAAACGGCGGTTTTCAAGAGTGACAATGTGTAGGGAACCCACAAGGCACAGAGATGTCTATGAGAAGGACATGTGATATTTGCAATAGAAATGAGCACCTCAAGGAGTCGCTACCATACCTAGCTCAGAAAAGAAAGGAAAGAGGGACAGAGAGAAGGATGCTGCTGAAACTCCATGATACATTGAAAGACAGGACATGATAAGGGAACTATTAAATGAGGTGAGGACTGGACGGGAAAAGGATTTCCACTCAAAGAAAAACATACCTTGATCTCGCTCTTTCCACCCTCCAGTTTCCTGGAGATGTGTCTGCTTAATCAGCCCATCCAGTGGCAGAGGTAAGAGAGCCCGGTGGTTAATGGTAAAAATTCAGCATCTGGGAGGGGACAGACAGAATCACCAGTCTAAATGCCTTGCCCAGACTCACGCAGAGAGTGAAGGGCAGTGCCAACAGCCTGTCAGCTGTTCTCTCCTGCTCTAAGGAGCATGTGGCTTCCGTTGTGACTAATCATTTCCCAGTAAATTATTTTAATAACTATTTCAGAAGTCATACATATATTCTGGAACAAATAGAATGTTTATATGATATACTTTATGAAAATCAAAACATCGTAGTGTATAAAGAGTAAATTTCTGGTCAATCAGAGTTGTTTGAAGATGACTGCGATCCATTAATGTGGACATGCAAACCTAGCAAGTATTCAACAAGTATGTAGCTTGTTACCAAATGGATAAATGATGATTTTCTAAGACCCAATTGTGCGCTCTCGAAGCTTATATGCTGAAATCCTAACCCGTGTATTGATGATTTTAGGAGGCAAGGCCATTGAGAAGTGATGAGTTCCTGAGGGAAGGGGTCAGTTCTGAGAACAATACAAATGGGGGCATCCACAATAATAAAGCCATTCCTGATGTAAAGGGGTGGGGGTTAGGATATTAGTTTAACTTCCAGTTTGAAAGGAACTCCAAAACTCTGAATTTCATTTAGCAGTTTCTTACCAGTTCTGATGTAAAAGTATTTATTACTTTACATGCATAGGTAGCCGCTCTGTTGTAACAACTGAAAACACCTTCAATAGTAAATGGGCCAGAAGCCTCTTAGGTTCTAAGTATTAGCCCAAGAAAGTTTTTCTGGAGTTATATATTTTAATTCCTTTCTCACATGATACCAGTCTTTAAGAGTGTTTTCATGTTTTCAGTTTGACCACTGTGTCTTGTTTCCAAACTACTTTTCCTTTAGTAAACGTTATCTTACTATATACTATTTGACAGTCTCTTTCAAAAACTTGCACTGGAGTTTAGAAGAAATGGTACTCCAGGCACATAACTGGGAAGATAGCCCTGCAGATGCGATTCGGAGCATGGTCTGCCTAAAGGGAAATCTATCATTGTGAGCCTGCTAAATGGACACAGCACTAGACAGACTCTGAAGACTTAGTGCTATATCCGTAGAAAAGTTCATTTCTTGGCTCTCATCAGAAACCTTCCTCATGCAGCAACTGGCAACATAGAAACCCCCCCCCCCGGTCAATGTGCAGAGAGTAAGTGACCATGAAACATTCAGCCCCAAATAGGACATATATATCACAGCCTTTTCCCCAAGGCTCAAAGAGCATTGCAGAAGAGGAGGCCAAAAGGCAGGAGGAGCAAGAGGCTGTGGATGCCTAGAAGGAAACTGTCTTCTGAACACAACAGGGCAGTGGTGTATCCCAACTCACAGTGCTTGAAACAGTGTTCATAAGGCTGGTGCAAATTCAAGCCAAACAAAATCCAACATGGAGGGGTGAGGCAGGCACTAATCCTACCCCTAACTGAGGAACTATTGGCAATCAATCGCTTCTGGAAGATGGGGAGTCCTTTTTCTTTAAGGGTATGATTCCTGATAGGTGGACCATGTTCAAGGGAATAGTACCATGCCCAAGAGTATTTGGACAACACACACTGGATTATATGGGTTTTTAATAAATAAAGAAAGAAAATTAGGCTGAGTGGATAGGGAGGGTAGATCTTGGAGGAGCTGGTGAAGTGGGTGTTAACATGATCAAAATAAACTGTAGGAAATTCTCAAAGATTAATAAAGTAATTTTAAAGGGCTGCTCTTGAGACTCTCTTCCTCCTCTTGGGTTGCCTTGGCCAGTCTTGCAATAAGGGCTGTCTCATTGTATCTTGTCCTGTTTGGCTGTTGTCTCTTGGGGCCTGCTCTTTTGTGAAGAGGAAACAGGGGGAATCTGGGGGTGAGAGGCAGTAGAGGGAGCTAGGAAGAGTGGAAAGAGAGGAAACTGTAGTCAGGATGTATTATATGAAAGAAGAATCTATTTTTAATTAAACAAAAATCCATGCTTTGATTCTTCCTTTTACAATATCCCCTTTAAAGTCAGATTTTACATTAGTTCCTCACAGGAATTTATGTATATTTATTTACAGAGCCTCGAGGTTGACAAAACCCCTAAACTATTCTCTGTGTATTATTTTTTGTCACCAAAGAACATTTTTTTCCAACCATCTTTCGCCCTGCCACCGTTACTTTCTGTTGCTGTGAAGAGACACCATGACCAAGGCAACGTACAGAAGAGTTTATTGGCAGCTTAAAGATCCAGAGGTGAGTACATCAGCATCATGTCTGGGTGCAGGGCAACAGGAAGAAAAACGTGGCACTTAAGCCATAGCTGTGAGCTCATATCTCATGAGAGAGAGAGAGAGCTAACTAAGAACAGCATGGGATTTTGAAACCTCAAAGTCCACCTCTTCAAACAAGGGCATACATTCTAATCCTTCCCAAACATTTCCACTAAATAGGAACTAAATATTCAAATATATAAAGCAACAGAGGCCACTTTCATTCAAACTACTACACAGTTTCTCAGCTGTTATTATCATCTATCACAGCCTTACATCTATTTAGCTGTTTGTGCAGTGTAGTGGTCACCTTGCTTATCTGACAATGCTCTAGCTGTATCTACTAAACATCTTGCCATGTCTTGTTCAAGCCCAGTATTACATATTAATATATCTCCTCTGTAAATCAGGATTTTGAGAAGTAATTTTTAGAATTTTTAATGAGAATATAGAAGTTCATTTATATACTATGATTCTTGAAAGTCCTCCAAGAAAGCCAATTAAAATCTTGAGACTTAATCCTGCTGTCAATATTATTACATATTTCCTTCAGAAAAACCTGCTATTTTCAGCTATGAAAATAAAAGGTAATTAGCTCATAAACATTTTATCTTCTTTTATAAAAAGTAGAAATATTATCAAAGAAACTTTAACACATTAAAATACAAAATGACTCTAAGATCCCTTTATTCCATGGCTCCCGGTTTGAAAGCTGTGCCTTTAAGCACAAACAATGTGCACTTTGTTCCCACTCTTCAATGTGAGCCACCGTGTGTTAAATGGAAAGGACAGACAGTAGAGAGCAAAATAAATTATTTGTCAACACTTTTAGGAAGGAAGTTATTATTATTTTTTTCACAAATTGCTTTTTGAAGTAAGCAGGTTGAGTGTACTTGAGAAAACATTGGAAACAGTCCAGGATATTCTGGAAATCATGAACACTAACAAATGTAGTTAAATCTGTGAGACCAGATGGTAGCTACCTGAACTTTTAAATTAACCCAGAGATGAAACCACTGAATTGTTAGCCAAAATGCAAAACTCTTTCTTTAGAAGTATAATGTTGGGGGAAAAAATATAGACAGATTTCCAGTGTTACCCTGAGTCTCAGAAGTTTCCCCTAGGAGACTGGTCACTGAGATTAGGGGTCATTGGTAAGTGGTGGGTTACTGCTCACATTAAAATTCCTAATCTAAGAGGATGTCCTGCTGGCCCAATGAACTTACTAAGAGAGGCGCAACCTTATATTCCAAACAGCAGCAGGGGTCCTGTTTGGTGTTTGGTACAAAGATTCCCTGGGAAAAATACTTCTTAAAATGCTCCCAAACCCAGGTATACCAATTCAATATCAATAGAAATCAAATTTATATAACGATATTTAAAAATCAGTGGATGTTTCAGGACTTGCTTTTTGTGTCTCCCACCACAGCTTCGCCTCAAAGAAGGTGGACTCAGAAGATGGTATCTTGTGTACTTGTCTTTCATTCAATTGTAGTCAAGGTCAAACCTGTTGAAACTGAACAGGAAGGTACTCAATGACTCAAACCACACATAGCAAGCAGACAGTAGAAAACTACTGAAGTGGCGGGGGGGGGGGGAAGCACATGGAACATTAAAGGGACATGGCCAGAGGCAGCTTAGCGGGCATGCAACTAGGTGGGCAGGCAAGGCGTGCAGCTGCAAGCATCCATCACCAGTGTTCTGTCCTTGCTCTGTCCTCACAGGTAGCACATCTTTTTGGAATGGCGGGTATTGTTACATCAATGATTGCACCAACCACATTCCTAAGAACAAATTCTAAGAACTGTGGTAGAAGTCAAATGAGGTCAATAAGTGAGAAGCGGTAACTCCATTAGCTGAGTCAGTTGGGAAAACGTCATGCACGAGAAGTGAAAACGCATTTGTCTCTGAGAGCACAGGCCTGAGTGTACTTTCAGGGACTTGTCCTGTTGACAGAAGGTGCCCTAGGTCACCTGCTTGCTGTGCTCACAAACGGAGAAGCACGGAAAGTTCTTGTGTTTCTGCTGACTAACCAACATCAGAGTCGGCTAAGAGAATTCACCCGCAATACTAGTGTGACCTTTGCCATTGGCTGAGTTTGTGGAGATTTTTAAGGGGTTGGAATTTTTACATTTCCTGTGTATCTTGAAATAAAAATAAAAAAACTGTGACAATCAGAATTGCTGTAATCTGCTATTTGGGAATCCACTATGGTATGTGTGTGTGTGTGTGTGTGTGTGTGTGTGTGTGTGCGTGTGTGTGTGTGTGTGAGAGAGAGAGAGAGAGACAGAGAGAGACAGAGAGAGACAGAGAGACAAAGAGACAGAGAGACAGAGAGAAGTGGGAGAATTAGGAAGAGGGTGTTGAAGGAGGGGAGAGAGAAACAGAGAGAGAGGGGTATTCCACACAATGATTTGGATACTGTGCACATTTGTTTCAGTTCTCACGACAGGGTCTCTCTGTGTATAACTGAGGGGTCTGGTACTTGATATGTAGACTAGGTTAGCCTTAAGTGCACAGAGATCAGTATGGGATAATGCACTATACTTAGTGCATTAAAGTGTTTTAATGATATATATTTTTTTACATAAAACACTCAAAGTATTTTAGCACCGGGAACAACGTAAGGACTAACAACTTCAATTATTATTTTAGATGAAACTACACATGCTTCTCAAACAAAAATCTTAATCCTCATTGTTATCTTTAGTCTAACATGGATAAATAATAAAGTACCATCAGAATTAAGTTATGGTTCTCAGTTATACTCACTGGTATATCTTCTCTTCCATTGGGAGTATTTCTCATGATTGGATTTAATATTCATTCACAAATATCCACCTCCTTAATGCTTTAGGCTAAGCCGGGTAGTAGTGGTGGGGCACACCTTTAATCCTAGCACTCAGGAGGCAGAAGCAGGCAGATCTCTGTGAGTTCGAGGCCAGCCTGGTCTACAAGAGCTAGTTCCAGGACAGGTTCCAAAGCTACAGAGAAACCCTGTCTCAAAAAGCAAAACAAAACAAACAAACAAACAGAAAAAAGCTCCAGACTAGTCTATGTTTGTCCACTTCTGGATCCTAGTACCTTGGATGCTATCTGACATGTTATATCCTCAAGGGAAGAATTGTAGAACAAATGTCAGGTATGAAGGAAACCAGTGGTCAAGAGAAAAGAACCAGGAGATGTACAGCCAGGAACATGAGTCAGCCTGGGCTTGCCTCAGCACAGCCAGAGTCCACTGACAGAGTCAGATCCTGGCTTGGTAAGATAAAGTAAAAGTAAGTATTTATTCATTATATTTTAGAATTCCAGTTATACAGTTCATACACACACACACATACACACACACACAGAGAAAGGGGGGGGAGAAGAGAGTGAGTATAAGACTTTAGGTTCAAGCCCAATACCAGGAGAAAGGATTGGGATAACATAACTGTAAAGATTAGAATTAAACAGAAAGAAAGGAAGGACTATAAGAAGATAGTCCAGTAACTGCGATTGATGGTGAGATATAATATTCAATTACTGCAAATATGGTTCTGTAGCTAGTTTACTCGGACCACCAGCCCCAGATCCTGACATGGAAACATATTAGTTATGAGTGCTTGGCCTTATCTCATGCTTGTCCCAATAGCTCTTATAATTTAATTTAACCTGTTTCTCTTCATATATGTTTTGCCTCAGGGCTTTTACCTTTTACCTTATTTTCATGTTGTATGTCATACTTTCCCTGTTTCTTCCATGTCTGGCTGGCTGGCAGCTGCCTGCCACTGGAGTTTCCTACTCTTTCTCCCTCATTCTCTCTCTCATTCTCTCCCTAGCCCAGTTCCTCCTCCTTTTTAATCGCTCTGCCCTCCACCCCCACCTATCTATCTACTCCTAGCTATTGGCCATTCAGCTTCCTTCCTCCCTCCTGCCCTCCCTCCCTCCCTCCCTCCTTCCTCCCTCCTTTCCTTCCTTTCTTTTTTTGGTTTTTGGAGACAGGGTTTATTCTGTATAACAGTCCTAGCTATCCTGGAACTAGCTCTTGTAAACCAGGCTGGCCTCGAACTCACAGAGATCCACCTGCCTCTGCCTTCCAATGCTGGGATTAAAGGTGTGCGTCACCACCAGGCCCAACCATTCAGCTTTATGTTAGACCAATCAGGTGCCAGAGGCAGGCAAGGTGAAACAGCAGCACATCTTTATATAGTTAAACAGATGCAAAAGAAACAAATGTTACACTTTACATAACTAAACAATTATTATGCAACACAAACAAATGTAACACATTTTTACCTAGTTAAAGTAATATTCCACAACAAGGTTAATTTGGTTTTTGTTTTGTTTGTTTGTTTTGAGACAGAGTCTCACTGTATATTCCTGGTTATCTGGAACTCACTATGCAGACCAGTCTGGCCTTGAACTCAGACTGCCTTTGCCTCTTGGGTACTAAGAATAAAAGCTTGTAATAATATGTCCAGTTCACAAGCATGCTTCTTTAAACCTGGAATAACAGTTGTAAAATAATGAATTTATTTTTCAAATAAGACATATATTCCATCCCTGCTCTTGATGGCCTATTTTTATATTAACCTTAGTTTGCTATTATGAACCTCAAAATTTGTACTTAAACACAGAATTTAGATATTATTAGATTTCTTTTCCAGAATCGTCAATGTCAACAAACTTAGGAGCCTACCAGTGTCCATACTCTCTCCAGATCAAACATTGAAATATATATTAATATCTGCATCTCTCTCATCATTGCTATTTATTTCCCCAGAGTCATTTTAATGATCTTAAGCTTATACTGGTACTTAGAAATGCTGACAGACCTTTTCCAGGCTCCCAAGACATCTTCCGAATTTGGCTGCATGTTTTTGCCTTATGGGACAAATTTGAATCCTGTGAATCAAATTTTAATTAAAATAAATTACTTTGACTGCAGGGCTTCTGATGTTTTTAGTTGCATGATTTTAATTATTCATTTTAAGTAAAGAGCAGAGTTTAGGAAAAACTGGCAATGATGAGAGGCTTTTTTCCCCAAAACAAAATAGAAATGGGCAGAAGTCAAGGTAACCAAAGCTAATAAGTTCTGGCTAAGTTTATTTTAAAAAGTGGAATTCAAAATTATAACTAAATTTCACTACTTTTTCCCCAAAAAATCAGTAAAGCAAAGGAAATATCCCCCTCTTCCAGTTCTAACATTTACTAAAAACAGCAGCAATATACAGCAATCTGTGTCATCTAAGGAGAAAATTAACAGGAGTGCCTTAACTTCCAGTGAGAAATTCTGGCAATCAGGCCTGGGGATTTGTCAACATCTGGTGTGTTGGGGTCCCTGGATAAGGGTCTCACGCAAATCAGAACACAGGGGATGCAGAGTATGAACAACTGCATAACAAGCTTTATTTTGCATGGCTTTTTATACAGACTACAAAGCATTACCTCAACTCTGAAACCCCCTTTACCCACGGACATGATCATGAGAGACTCCTACCTCACCTTGCAAGAAACAATGCCTCAATAAAAAGCAGCAATAAATATAAAAAGAAGTACATAGAAACAAAGCAAAAAGTATACAGAAGCAAAGCACTTCTTTAATCTATACCTGGTAGAGCGTGAAGAACTGAGCTCAAAGGCCGCTTCCTTACCAAGGGTACAGATTCTGATGGAACATTGAGAAATGGACAGAGAAAGCATGCTTTCATCTGTCCTTGGTTTGCCAAGCAACCGTTTCCCAACGTTGTCTCATCTCTCCCAGGAGGAGCCTGCACTCTAAGCCAGTTCTGTGTCTCCACACGGATTGATGACACAGACAGTTTGTTCATGAGTCAATGGTGCCTGTCCTAACCTAGGAAGAGAAATGAAGGATTATCAGAAGGAAAGAGAATGAGAGTTTGAAGAGATACGGTCTGCCTCTACCAGAGGATCCAGGAATTCTAGAGAACTGATAACTTCTGGGACAGTCTGGTTTCCTGCCCCCACAACAGCCTTATCCAGTTCAGTGAAGCCACAAATTCTGGTGCAGCTAGTGTATGCTAGGAATATGTTTCTGGGACCTGAATTAGAGTTGTACACCTGATACTCTTATAGACTTCGTTGTGTGTTAACTGGCCATGCAGAAGGGATTCAATCACTGATTGTACTAGCACTCTCAACTTTAAGGCAGGATGCTAAAAGAAATTAATTTCAGTTTGTTATGTTGGGCCTAGTCAGTACAAAGAGGAGGATAAATAGTCTACTGCCTTTTCATCCACCGTGTCAAGGGCGAGTCAGGTAATAAGTTGGAGAAAATACATAAATCATTAATAATAAATACACAATCACTTCAGGGACATTCTGATTCAAGGTTATGGGATCCTGAAATTCATAATACCAAGAGGGAACTCTTGGATCAAATCAGAGGAATGAAAATTTTGAGAATTTTGTAGTAGTCTCTGTTCTCTGCTTTTGATTCTGTCTGTCTGCCTGCCTGTCTCTGTGTGCCTCTCTGTGTCTCTCTCTCTCTCTTCCCCTGCCCACTCTTGTGAACAAAGAAGACTGGCAATGTACCCTGGAGTGGCTCTTCCATCACACGTGCCTTTAGAGAAAGAGAAGAAGGAGATTTACTGGAAAGCATAATACAAACAACTCAGAACAAGGGCCTGAAACAGACACCCCTGGTGGCTCCTTCTCCCACCACAACTGTAAGCAGGAAACTGTACCAGGCCCGGGGAGGAATGTGGAAATAACAAGTGTCATCTGAAAGTGAGAAGGACTAGGCAATCCATCCACCTGACTTGCCCTTTAAGTTGCCCATTTATTTGCTATGAAGATGAATAGGTCCCGCAGCTTCACTGTGCTGTTAGAGCCTAAAACAAGCTTGTGGCCAACTACAGATGTCCAGGGTATGGTATTGTTTCTAAAATTAAGATGACATTTTAAAGCTTAATTGAATAAAATCACTGATCAGGAATAGGCATTTTTCTTACTATATTTTCTTTCTTGAGTAGATAATTTGTTTGCGGGTTATATAATCCATGGCACATCAAAACATACACAGTGAGAATTGTCTTCAGTCACTGACCTTCAATCAGCCATTTACTTTTCTTGGTGACTGGCACTATCACCTTCTCAGATAGTTCATCAAAGATGAGATGTCCTGGTGTGAGGAAGTTATTATTATTCTTTCATTTCTTTTGCACAAATGGCATTGTAGTACACCCACTTCATGGTGCCTTGCATTAGCAGTTTGTGTATCTTGAAAAAATGTTGTTCTAATTTAGTACATTAAAATCTTCTGCTATTTTTAAGTGACTGCAATTTGCTCCACTGTATGATTATGCTATTTTTCACTTAATTTCTCTCATCTTGACTGATATTCAAGTTCTTTTCAGCTTTTGGCTGTTGTGTGAGGCCTCAACAATTGTTTTCCATCAAATGCTCCTTCCACGGTGCAAGTGCCCTGTAAAATCAATTCACAAAATGTCTATGTACAGTCATATGAAAAACAGACTTTTATAATTTTGATAGCCATAGCCAAATTATACCCCTTAGAAATTGGGACAATTCATACTGTCCATTATTGACATAATGTCCTTACAGTTTTGATAGTGCTCTTGAATAGGAAAAAATGGGCTTTCGTGTTTGTTGTAATGTGCATTTCTCTTGTTAAGAGTAAAGCTGAGAATGATTCATAGGTGTGAGGATAATTACATGCCCACCATGGCATTGTATCCTTCCCACATAAGAAACAGACTTTTATGATGAACACATAGGTTATGATCATTGCTGATTATTGTAGAGAGGCAGCATCAGCTATTTGTGATTTTTATGAAGAATGTTGCTCACATAGCCAGGATCTCCAAATTCATATTTTACAGCTAGCATTGCTTATGAGTGAGTTCTAAAGTTACCACGTACAGAATGAAGCTTTCATTTTTTCACTTACATTCAAGCAATGGATGTAGTGGAACTACTAATAAGATCACATGTTAAAAATCCTGCCATTCACCGGGCGATGGTGGCACATGTCTTTAATCCCAGCACTCGGGAGGCAGAGGCAGATGGATCTCTGTGAGGTTGAGGCCAGCCTGGTCTACAGAGTGAGTTCCAGGACAGACTCTAAAGCTACACAAAGAAACCCTATCTTGAAAACAAAACAACAGCAACCAAGAGTTAAAAACCCTGTCATTCTGTAGCTGCAACAGATAGGATTTGGCAAAGAGAAATTATTTTGGAGCATGCTTTTTGGTACCTCCCTGCAGGATTCTCTCTTCCTGTCCCCCTTCTTCCTCGCAGGGGACATAAAAGTTAAATGACAAAGAGATTTAAAAAAATATCTGTAAATCCAGCTACCCTCTACCTATACTCTGAGTACCTATAAAGGCACTACAATAAGCTTTCCTTTAAATGCAATTAAAATTTTGAATGTATCATTGTTGAAGTCCAAACAGAAGAAGTAAAACCGAAACCAACATGTACAGGGAATTAGTACAAAAGTATGGTCCATGGATAACAAGACAAATGTGGAGAAATAGTCACTAAACACATGAATTGTGCTGTTAAGAAAGGAATACCAAGGACACATGACTTCAAGATTCACCAAAACTATTTGTAGTGGCATTTCAATTGTATTTTAATAAATAAATACCACCCGAAGATCTGAGAGTAAAACAGTCCCGCTGCTGAGCTTTACAGACCAAATTATGGTAACACACACCTTTAATCCCAGTAGCCACCCTAGTTCTGGTTTCCATAGAAACTGGGTGGTGCATGCCTTTAATCCCAGCCCTAGAGAGGATTATAAAATGGGAAGAAACACAGTCTCATTCTGAGATTCCTGGATGCAGGATTGCCATTACAGATTGAGGTCAAGGTATGAGCCAGTGGCTGGCTGTTTTGCTTTTTGGATATTCAGGTTGAAGACCAATTTCTGACTCTGAGTTTTTATTAATCATGCTTCATTTGGTGCTCAATTTGGGGCGCCAATTTGTAGATGCCAATTTATTGACAGAGGCTGCTCATTTGTTCCCGGCTGCCCAGAACCAAAATAATCACACAGATATCTGTATTAATTGCAATACTTTTGGCCAATAGCTTAAGTGTATTTCTGGCTAACTCTTATATCTTAAATTAACCCATTTCTATTAATCTGTGTATCGGCACATGGCTGTGGTTTACTGGCAAGGTTCTGGCGCATCTGTCTCTGGCCATGGCTACATGGCTTCTCACTGACTCCACTTACTCTCTCTATATAATCTCCTTCAGCCTGGCTTTATTCTGTTAAGCCATTGGCCAAAAGCAGCTTCTTTATTAACCAATGGCAATAAAACATATTCACAGCATACATCACCACCCACATCAACTATCCAATAAAATTATACTTTCTTTGAACCTGACAAACTATGTGTTAATTATACAAAAAAGGGGTAGCATTTGAGAGTCCTAGAAAAACATAATTTTTACCACCAAATTATTGAATATTAAAAATTTTCCTGAATCAATTTTAATTGCAGTGGGTCTTCAATCTTGTTCCTTGTGATGATATGCTCTGTGGTCATGGTTCTTCTTTAAAGCAAGAATTATTCACTGAAGTGCATCTGGGACCGTCTTATGATGATCTATGCCAAAAAAACTAAATCTCCATACTAGAACCATGTATTGGCTTTAAACATTAACCAATCACATTTATTAATTAATTACATACCTGAATGGAATGTGAGGCATAAACAGAGCTTTATGAAAAGATGGGACTGTTCAGTCACAGTTACAGGCTAAGAAAATGCACAGGGGAAATGTTTAATGAAAATTGTTGTGCCTAGGACCTAACTCATTCTAAGGTGTCTTATATAAAGACAGAATTACAAACTACACTTAACCTTGCTTTAGAAACTGCCTAAATGCTTATATTTATGCTTGCAGGTATTTGCTGATATTTTCTGAGGGGTGAACTCAAAATCAATTTTGTTCCTTAAAAATCTAGGATTAGGTAAATAATCAATATAGTAAAATGAAAATAATGAAGGCTAAAGTACACACAAATGTTAGGAATCAAATCCTGAAGGTATGCAGGCAGCAAAATGGGCTATTTTAAGAAACACTTATGAAGCTGCATTCTATCTGTGTTTTGTAGAATCACCCAACCTTTTAAAGTTCCATGGAATAAAGAATGAGATCAGACTGAAATGTTGCCAATGACCGGAGCCCGTATGATTCAGTCAGCTTAGATTTAAAAGCAATGAGGTTACAGAAATCAATGAGCAATGATGCAATGTGGTTTGCAATGTGTAAGTCAAACCACATAAAATTTTAGGTTAGATTTTTGTCCATGTTTAAAAGACAAATGTGGTTAATTGGTTAGGGATAGCTAGCAAAAGAATTAAACTTAATTCAAAAAATTTACAGAAGGACAGCAGTCTTTAAAAACAAATCACCATTTATAAGTCATAATTTTAATAGTTTTATAGTTAAATTTGCAAGTTTTAACAGTTTATCTATTAAAAACATAGTAATTTACGGTTAAAATGATGTTGCCATCTTGGCAGGGATTATTGTAGTGATTTGGTTTTGGATTGTAGCACTTATTCCTTTTTATTAAAATTGCTATATCTTAAGATTGAAAACTTATAGAATTTGATAGATTGCGATGAATGATTCAACACAGCCATGTCACCAATGCTCAAACGAAGAACTAGGATATGGTTCCCATCCCTGAAGGACTCCTCATAAGCACTCCCAGGCTCCAGTGTTTCCTACCCTGCAGAAACAACCTGACTGCTAACAGTAGAGTTCGTACCCAGATTTGGAACTTATACCTCACACATCCCCTTGTAGCAGCCTCCTTTTGTTCAGCTTGACAGTGAGTTTCCCACCAGCTGTCTTCTGTTTCTGCTTGCTTCCGGTCTCCGTGGAGGTGTCATTTTTATCAGTAGCATCTCCAAAGCTGCTGAGTCTCAGAAGTGTCTGTTCATTTTCTATTCTTCTAATCAATAAACCGCCCCACTTACTGCCAGCGCTCTGCTTCTATAACGCCCACTCCACAGAGTGTTGCCTTACTTCTCTCCGTAGGAGTCTAAAAAGCATGGACACTGCAGGGCACAGGGAAGACCCCAGTATTGCTATAGAGACTGCAGGTGCACGTTCCACTACTCCTCTGTGTACAGGAAAGCAGCTACCACAGTTGCTCAAGACATGAGTGGCAACTTTGTGAAAGTACTTGACTCTACATCAGAAATTCTCAGGAGACCACACTTTTAAGGAGACAGTATCTCTCATGAAAGGCGATTGTTTTTGTCCAAACAATAAATAAAACTTTTTAAAAGTATAATATCACATTTGATTCACTGGATTCAGAAAACCTAGACCGGCTTCTGTTTGTGAATCAGGACATTTACTAAACGGAACTGTTGCCTGGGGCTGTAGCTCAATGGGAGCTACACACACCCCTAGTTTGATCCTGGACACAACAATAACAAAAAACAGCAACAACAAAAGCAAAATAATAATCATCATAATAAATAATAATAATGAGAGGTTATAGAGGTGACCATGAAATATAAATAATGAATTAAATGTATCAGAATGATGTAGTAGCCAGGTAGCAAGTGGAGGAAGAAAGCCCTCAGCCACCACGGAAGAAGCCCTCCTGCACAGCAACGTACACCCCTTGCTGTGGCTGGCTGGGCGTCTATTTTTAGTTGTCTTCTGCTACTGAGCCAGATGAACGCTGCTCCTTCTTTCGTTTAGCTTTGGATAATGGCCAAATACCAGAATCTACTATTCTTTAAATAGCAGAGCTCCCATCTGTTCACAATAGGAAAAAAATCAAGATGAGGAATATGCCATGATCTCTTGGCCACTCCTGTCTATTAGACTGGGAAAGGGTTGAAGCACATGTCACGTGATTTCATCCCCTTCATTTTTTGAGGTACGGAATTTTAAAGTTGTCAGTGCACTGATATTTTATAGCAACACTTACTCCACTTTTTTCTTGAGAGATGATTTGCATAACTAATAATAGGTGAGATAAAACCAAAGTATAGGATGGCCTTTAGTAGGATATTTTTATATTTTTCCCATGTGTCTATATTGTCCTCTCAATTTCCTGGAATATGACTCGTGTGTCTAGTATGATCCATGAGTCCTTTCAATGGCTCTATCAGCTAGTCTAGGGATGGAGGGGAGGCTGACTTTATAAAAGCATATAGCAGTCTCTTTTGAGAAAACATGTGCAATGCAAATAACTCAGTTAGCAAACACAGTGTCCAACACAAAATCTCAGGCCTTTGAACACTGTGTTTGGTGCTGGCCTTCCCTCTTGGCTCCAATAATATATACATATATGTACATATATATATAGTTTTTGAGATTATAGTATAATTACATAATTTATCTTGCACATTTCCTTTTCCAGACTCCTCCTATGTACTTCCACCCTCTTTTTTGGTTGTATTTTTTTTTTTTTTTGTTTTTCGAGACAGGGTTTCTCTGTGTAACAGCCCTAGCTGTCTTGAAACTAGCTCTTTTACACCAGGCTGGCCTCAAACTCATAGAGATCCACCTGCCTCTGCCTCCCAAGTGCCAAGTGCTGGGATTAAAGGTGTGCACCACCACTACCCAGCCAGTCTCTTTTTCTTTAAGCATTATTAAGTATGCTGTGTGTTTGTGTGTGTGTGTGTGTGTGAGTATATTTTATTTTAAAGCAGGTTTAAGGCAAACTTCTGCAGGTGTTTTGTGGCTCATGGGAGAAATAACACAGAGTGTCACTAAGGGACAAGATCCCTTTGTCCCTCTTCCAAATATGCGCCTTACCCCACACACAGCCTGCTCAGTCTGTACAATGTTACTCGCGTGTGTGTGCTTTCAGGGCTGTTTGGAATTGGATTAGTAATTAGTGTGCTCTCCCCTGGAGAAAACTATTTCTCCTATTCTCAGGATTTCTTAGTTTCCTGTAGTACCTTGTCTTGGGTTGAGGTTTTCTAGCTTTCTCCAGTCCACATTAGGACACTGTTGCTACCCTTGCTCAGGCCATGTTTAGGCAACCTCGTTGGTAAGATTTTTCTGGGTCTTATAGAAATAACAGCTTTTTTTTAAATGTCTTTATCTCAAAAGCACTTTTCTGTTTCTGCTGGCTCTGGACTGATGCGGCAGGCACACTTTCACAGTGACCCAACTCCATTTGCCTGACCAGGATCTTAGAAGGATGACTCACCCACTCCTTGTGAAAAAAAAAAAAAAACTGGAGAAGACCTTAGAGTATTGAACTCATTGAAATGATATAAAACTGGCAGAGCCTGGTGTACTCTTGCCTTCATTTGCTCTCTCAGCATCCACTTGTATAGTTGATAGAGTGGGTGCTGAGCTGGATGAGTGTTTATTACTAGGACAACGCTGAGGACGGGTCTTCCATTTCATGGCCATTACTACAAAATCAATTTATTTCACTCATTTGGAAATTATGGCCTGATGGAAGACAAGGATTGTGAATCCTTATTAACAATTCACGTAGCCCTCTGTAGTCATTAGGAAAGAACATTTTTAGTAAATTAGCTTGGAAAACATAGATCAAAAATCATAAAAAAAGTTCTCATAATCTGTCTTGGCAACTTTTGTATAAAATTTATCCTAAGCGAAAACCTCATAAAATATAAGCATTATGCCATTACATTTGTTATAAAAGGTAAGAGAGTTGAATACACGGGGAAGGATGAATAGCTTACCAGTAAGAAAACAATCATCTCAATTAAAACCTGAGTGCAGAATCTGAGTCAACGCTTCAGCAGAGAATACGTACCATCAGGCAGCTGCATCTTTTAAATAATGAGTTGCCACTCCACCGCTTCCACTGGTTCAAATCGAAGACATCAAAATCACATGCTGACCAGGAGCTGGAACAACAGGGACAGTCCCTCACTGCTGAGGAGAAAACAGTGTGGAGCCCCTTGGGAAGACAGCACTAAACATCTGCTGAAGAACTAGCCTAGAATTGGTACCCTTTGTATTTACCAAATGAGTTGGAAACTCTCATCCACTCAAACGTCTGCAGGTGAATGTGCGTAGCATTTCAAACTCTCGGGAGCTGTCAAGATGTACAATTAGAACACAGAGTGAGATGAACGTTCCCAGCCGAATATTATTGAGTGGTAAGAAGCCTTGAGTACTTATTGATAAGTGAAGTAAGCCAATTTGAAAATGTTCCATACTGTGTAATTATAGCTATGTGACATACTAGGAAAGGCAAAGCTAAGTGACAATGAAAGTGTCAGTGCTAATTGGGGTCTGAAACTGAAGGATATAATGATGAACAGGTGGAGCACAGAAATAGTGAAGCCATTCTACATTGTATTAAGAGGGCAGATACTTTTGGTAAAACTCATGGTTCACAAAAGTAACCATGTAAGAGTAAGAGTAAGCCTTAATGTAAACTTCTATGGACATTAATTAACCATTTTGTAGGAATGTTGGTTTACTAACTGTAATGAGTATACTGTATTAATGGAAAATGTTACTGAAAAGAAAAAAAGCTTAAAGGGTGGGGGATAGAGAGTGGTTAGGGGTGACAGCTATGCAGAAAACTTCTTTGCATGTGTGTATTAAGATGCATATTGGCAGTGTGGGGCTCATACATATTGCCTGTGCAAGTGTGGGTCCACATTTGTGCCTGTGTTTGGGAGGTCCAAAGTTGATCTCATGTGTCTGCATCACTTCCCACTTTATTTGTTGAGCCAAGAACCTCACTGAATGCAGATCTTGCAGATTCTGGCTGTCTAGCTTGCCAGCTTGCCAGGGCATCTCCTGTCCCTGACTTCTGAGTTCTGGAATTCCATGCAGCTGCTACAACTGCTCAGCTTTTTGTGTGGATTCTGCAGATCCAGCAGCTGCCCTTACACTTGGGCAGCAAACGTTTGATCGACTGAGCCATTTCTCAAGCCCAAACAGCTTTTTTTTTCCTCTCTCACATTTCCTGTGAAACCTAAAATAGCTTGAAAAAATAAAGTCTAGTAAGTCTTATAAATGGAGAGAAAATAGGTTTGTTCTTAAAAGTGTGGGACAGAGTCTTGAAAATGTCAAGTGTTTCCCATAGTTCATCTCACACTTGTCCCCGACTGGTCTCATTAAGTCTGTGCAGAACGTGTAGAGAAGTGTCACTTTGGGCCAGGTCTCGGTGAGAAGGCTGTCAATAAAATATGAAAAAGCAACCTTAGAACAGTGGAAATGCCTTTCTACTTCTTCAGGGGGCACAAACTAACAATTTATGCGACAACTAATATTCCAGAGTAAGTCAGGAATCTTCTGTTTAGGAGACTAAGATAAATCTCTTTTGAAGTTGGAACTAGGTGCATAAAAGTGATCACACCTCTTCTGCAGCCATAGACACAGCATACAGACTTTGCATGATATTATTATTATAATAACTGTCCACTTTTTAAAATCCATAGCTTGGAAGACTCCATCTTTATTATCAAAATTAGAGCAAAGATAGAACCCCCCCATGAATGCCTGCTTCTAATAAAAGGGCGGAAATTTTGTATTCACCTGTTTATGGTGAATTTCTTTATTTGTGGATTTCTTACTGATGAGAAGTCAAGACAGAAGACTCTTGCTTCACTGAATAAAGAATGTGGTACGAATATGTTAATATTAAAGTAAAAAATCATTTTGTACACGTGGGGCATTCAGAACATATTGCAGAGATCACTGATACTTATGCCTCATACTTCAATCTTAATTGTCACTAGGAAGGATTTTCCCACAATTGCCACTCTTTCTGAACCCCTCTGTCTGCATTCCTGCAGTGTGTGCATCTGCCTTTCTCCTTTCTCTCTTCATGTGCAGTTTCAGCATAGTGCTTCAGATTGTAAGCTCCTCCAGGGCCGCTTTTAAGACCCATTTGCAGCTCAAGTGCCTATCTCAGTGTGTGTTTAATAAATACATGTGATTGAGAATGACAGTTCTCTTATTTTTTTAACTCTGTGAAATTATGTTTCCAAAGTATTTACATAGTGATGTAGCTACTTAAAGAAATGAGTCTGTAACCAAATAAAAGCATTCAAAAAAGACCACGGCATTCATTTATGTGTTGCTCAGCCACTCCCGAACAGGAGATTGGTTCTGCAGTGGTTGATATGCCCAGTGTCACTCCATCGAAGAAAACTAATTCTCCCTCTCCCAGAAGGTAGAAGTGACAGTTTAGTTGTTAACCTTTACCCTAGTGGCTAGGTTGTCATTCATTCATTAATTTTAAAAAATAAAATATAAGATAAAATAAAGAAAAGACAAGCCAACAGAAAGAAAAGAGCCCCAGAAAAGGCACAAGAATCAGAGACCTACTCATTCAACCACTCAGGAATTCCTTATAAACACCAAACAAGAATTCTTTTGGGCCATGGTCTTATTTTGTCTTCTGGGGGGGAGGGGGTTGTTGTGTACTGGGTATTTGTTTGGTTTTGAGAAAGAACTTTAAGTTGGGTGGGTGGGGAACGGGAGAGGATCTGAGAGGATTTGTGGGAGAGGAAAAATATGATAAAAATATACTCAAACTTAAAAATTGAGTATATTTTGAACAATGAAAAATAAAATATGATAAAAACAAGAAATGAGTCTGTTGATTCAGGAAGAAATTTGGGTATGTTGATAACACAGTGACTTCTCCTTACTGGCAGTGAGGAGATGCATAATCTCCAAGAGGTGATGTTTAACTAGTTCTTAGTTGTCACATTATTGTGTGCAATTGAGGTGTTTCAAGAACAGCAATAGAATTTTTCAAGAATATTTTAGGACTGAAATGTTTTGATGATCCATTCTCTTAATGCTATATTTACTGTTGTATTTCCTTATTCATTGCCATTTGTTCAGAAGCAGACACAACCTTACCATTTACTATAATGCATGCACTACAATAGCATAACCTCTATGTAACAGTGGCTTCCAATGCCGTTCCCCTTGGTGAGAATGTAATCCAAACTCTGTACCATGATCCCCCACCTCTACCCTCATTAATCTACTTTATCACCACCCAGTCCTTATTTTTTCAGCTTTAGCTGGATGTCCTTGTTGTATGTTTCCAACCATTACGTGGACCTTTGCTAACTGCAACCTCTGCACCCACTGCCGCTGGACATGGGCCTTCTTTAAAATTCTTAGCTATGTGCACATGTGGGCACAAGCACTCTATGCTCTTAGCTGCTGAGCTCCCCTCCGTCCCTGGACCTGGGATTCTTTTCCCATCATCATTAGTGACTTTGTGCTCACCCTCAGCTCTCGCTTCCCTTCCCTTTTCATGAGAATGGCCTTGCCCACCTCCTTCCCAGATGGGCATTTTGTCCCTTTCATTCTCACACAGTCCCCACTTATGCCCTCCATTATCTCTATTTAAGATCTTTAATTATTTATATGGTATTGTATTGAAAGGCCTCTCTTTCTCTTATCTAGTCAAAGCTCCAGAAGCAGAGGAATGTTTCTGAGTTTATGAAAGGCGCTTGGTGTTTGCTGCCTGGATGGATTTCGTTTTGATAAAATAGGAATGGAAATTGTAGCAAGTATAGTGCTTCTAAAGCTATAATCTTTAATTAAGTCATTAAAAAATAGTTATGCAATATTGACTTTAGAAAGAAAGCAGGTTTCTGACTACAATAGCCTCTCATCGTCTTATGTATTAGGCAAACATTGTTTTAAAATGATCTGTTCTGTAGTTACAATGTTAATGCTTTTCTGATAGAATTCTAAGACACCTGACTTCTAAGTAGCAATCCTTTGATATTGTCACAGAAGAAAGTGAAGACAGCATATGCACAATCAAACATGGAACACTAAAACTCCAGTTATTTTGTAAAAGGGTTAATGCTTTCCCAAGTCCATTTATAAGTAACTTTATTGATTGATAACTGGTTCCATACTTCAGCTGGTAAACCTTCCTACCTCACATCTCCACTTAAAGAAACTTCAATAGTCATACCTTATGCTGGATCCTGCTTGTTACCATGCCAGCATTCCAGGAAAGACATGTCCACTGGTGCAGTAGTGGCCAGACTGCTTCTGGGGGTAACCAACTACTCTCTTAATTGGATGCAAGACCAACTATGCAGGAGGAAATTTATGCCTGAAATTGTAAGAATGGTCAAAAGCCCATGGCTGGAGAGCCAGAGGCCTGAGGGTTACTGATGTTGCTTTGCTAAACAGTCATGTAGTTAAACTGTTCTAAGTATTTATGCTTATGTGTGCAGATTTATCTGCTCTCAGCCTTGGTCGGAGAGCCCTCTTCAGCCTAGAAACTATGAGCAACTGCTGGCTGCTGGAGAAGGAAGAATCACTTTTCTTTGGAGGTGGTTACTGGTCGGGTGCCAACTTGCATATGGGTAGCCCTTAATTGAACATAGTGGGTCATTTGCTAAAAGGAGATGATAGCAAATTGAGACATTGGTATGGTGGGGATTGGAGAGTTAGGGGAAGCTGGAGGGAGGGAGTTGGGGTGAATATGACCACAATATATTGTATATAGGTATGGAATTTTCAAAGACTAGATAAAATATTATTTAAAAAGAAAAGAATCCACATCATATTATAGCACTTTGTTCTTCATTATCTATAACTATCAGTTGTTACTCTGTTATTTAATTTCTTATCTTCACAAATAGATGAATGTTGCTTCTAGGATTTAATGCTGTTTTGTTTTTTACATTATTCTAGTCAAACACAGAAGTCATGAAATGCATAGTTAATTCTTGCTAAATAAGCCAATTGCTAGTTCTTTTATTGAATAAAAAGGTAAAAAAAAATTTCAGCAAATTGTTCTGACCCTCTTGCTTCCACTGAGAAGGATAAATGGACACAGAATTCTTGATGGAATTTGCACAGTGAGCCGGTGACAGACAGAAATTTCCAGGGGGACATGATATTTGTTTAACGCCAATTATGTGTCAGAATTTTAATAACTGCTTATCTCATTTTGTGCTCCTGACAAGCTCCTTTGATTAGGGCTGTTGTTATTATTCTGCAGTTAAAGAAAACCAAGGCTAGATTTTTAAAAATTAAAGCTTTTATGCTCAGAGGAAAATTCAAATTTATTCAGTTTACCATATCTTTTCTATAGCACTCATCCATCAACAAAATTTACAGCAGAATATTATGCAGTGTGCCACTGATAACCAACCTCAGCACAGCATCGCCTCTTTAGAGTTCACTCTTCTGTGTCCTATTGGCCTCCACAAGTGTGCAATGTGATGCACAGACCATGAAGATGCCACACAGACTTCCACCACCCTAAAGTTTCTCTGTGACTTACTTGTATACTCATCTCTCTTGTCACAACTAGAAGCCATGATCCTGTGGTTCATAGTTGTGCCTTTTACTGGAATGCACAGGGGTCTTTGCAGTTGGTTGTTGCTGTTTGCTTTTGTTAATTTGTTTTTGATTAGCAGTATCTGCTGGTTTTCTCTATGATTTTTTTCATGGTTTTACAGCCCATCTTTGTTTTAATCACAAATTAATATTATATCAGAACATTGGCTGTGACTTTTTAATATGTTCCTCATGCTGTGCTGACTCCCGGCAACAAAATTGTTTTCATTGCTACATCATCACTGCAATTTTGCAACTATTATGAATCATAATGTAGATATCTGTGTTTTTTGATGGTCTTGGTGACCTCTGTGAAGAGGCTGTTTGATCCCTAAAGGGGTCACAACTCACAGGTTGAGAACCATTGCATTAGAGGAATATCCCACAGTTAATTTTCCCACTCATTTACTGAAGGATACCTTGGTTACCTTCCGATATGGGCACTGTGAATGTTGCTGCCATGAACATGCATGTGTACATTTTTGCTTGATCATGTGTTTCTAACCCATTTAGGTAAATCTAATGAAGAACAAGTGCTAGATCATTGTGCTCTTGTCCATTTAGTTTTATAAATAATTCCAAATTTTCTCTTAAAGAGCTGCACCATCTTGCTTTCCTATAGTTAATGAGTGAGATTTCTGTTGTTTCATTTCCTGACTTGAATTTGGCATTGTTAGTATTTTGATTTTAGATATGTGAGCAAGTTTGTGCTATTTTTCTGTTCCACACTAAGATACATTGTCAAACATCTATTCATTTCCTTATGTGTTGTTGTATATCTTTTTTGACAAGATGCATGCCATAGTCTTTTTTCTCATTTATTAACCTAGCTATTTTTTTATTAATGACTTTTACACATCCTTTATAAATACTGGAGAGGTTATTTTTCAAATATATCTTCAGATTTGTCTCCTCTCATTCTGTGATTTGTGTTCTTGTTCTCTATCATGTTTTACTTCAGAAGTTCTAGATATATTAAATTCCAGTTTATCAATTATTTTTTGCCTGTTTTATTACATCTAGAAAATTATTGCCATAAATAAGGTTATAACATTAATTATCTGTTGTAAGGAGCACGGGGCCCCTTTGTTCAATCCCGCCCGGCTAGCTTAACCCCCGAAATAACATAGAAATTGTATCAATTAAATTACTGCCTGGTCCATTATATCTAGCCTCTTCTTGGCCAACTATCACATCCTGATCTAACCCACTTCTACCAATCTGTGTAACACCACGAGCTCGTGGCTTACCGGGTAAGATTCTAATCAGCGTCAGTTTCAGGCAGGAGCTTCATAGCGTCTGCCACACTGCCCTTCTTCCCAGCATTCTGTTCTGTCTTCACAGCCTAAGTTCTGCCCTGTCAAAAGGCCAAGGAAGTTTCTTTATTCAACCAATGAAAGCAACACATAGTCAGAAGGACCTCCTACACCAATTATCTTTTAGAATTTAATAATTTTTGCATTTATATTACACTAATCGTCACAGGATTAAGATTACATGATTCAAAGTCCCTATTCAGTACTCCAGAAACATAAAAGAAAATTATGCAAAATAAACCACAATAACTATCTTTGAATTCACAGAAATGCCCTAAAAAATTACATCTAAAGAAATAAAATACACATTTTGGTTCTCAGAAAATACAACTGCAAAACGCCCACCTAGCAAAGACAAACCTAGACACCAGTACATAGACCAATAATCATCCCAAACTGATAGTAAGAGACTTTAATACCCCATTCTCATCAATGGATAAGTCATCCAGACAAAAACTAGACAGACAAATACTGGAGCTAACAGATATTATAAACAAAATAGACTTAATATACAGAACATTCCATCCAAATACAAAAGAATATATGCTGTGAGATATTTGTAGACTCTGTGAAGAAATATTTCTGTGACTGGTGTGATAAAAAGCTGAATGACCAATAGCTAGGCAAAAGACATGAGTGGGACTTCCAGGCAGAGAGAGAAAGGAGGAGGAGGAATGAGATGAGAGAGATGTGAGGAGATGTCCAGGAAGAAGGATGAGCAGTATGTGACAGAACACAGATTAATAGCAAACATACCCAAGAAGAGTGGACAGTGAAACTAATCAAACTGAAGGCTGAAATCAATGAAGTATAAACAAAGAGAACAATAAAAGAATCAATGAAACGAAAAGTTGGCTCTTTGAGAAAATCGATGAGATTGGCAAACCCTTATCCAAACTAACTTAAAGACACAGAGAAAATATACAAATTAACAAAATTAGAAATGAAAAGGGGGGCATAACAACAGACATTGAGGGAATCTAGAGACTCACAAGGACAAACTTTAAAAACCCGTACCCCACCAAATTGGAAAATCTAAAAGAAATGCATAATTTTCTTAATAGGTACCACTTACCAAGTTAGATCAAGGTCAGAGAAACAATTAAGTAGGCCAGTAAGACCCTAATAAAATAAAAGAGGTGAAATGTTTCCTAAACAAAGAAGGCTCAGGACCAAATGGTTTTAGCCCAGAATTCTACCAGATTTTCAAAGAAGGGTTAATAACAATACTCCTCAAATTATTCCACAAAATAGAAACAGAAAGAACATTGTCCAATTCATTTTTATGAGGCCATGGCTATGCTGATATCTAAACCACATAAAGACCCAGAATTACAGACCAGTTTCCCTTATGAACACAGTCACAACGATATTAATAACATGTTTATGAACTGAATCCAATAACACATCAAAAAGATCATCCACCATGATCAACTAGGTTTCATTCCTAAGATACAGGTATGGTTCAATATACAAAAATCAGTAAATTTACTCCATTGCTTAAACAAACTAAAAGAAAAACCACATGATTATCTCATTAGATACAAAAAGGGACTTTGACAAAATCCAGCACTCCTTCATGATAGAAATTCTGGAGATATTAGGGATACAAGAGACATCAAAACATAATAAAGTCAACGTACTCGAAGTCTATAACCAAAATCACATTAAGTGGAGATCAACCCAAAATCAGGAACAAGACAAAGTTGTCCACTGTCTTCATATATATTCAATATAGTACTTGAAGTTCTAGCTGGAGCAATAAGACAACTAAAGGAGATCAAGGGGACACAGTGTGGAAAGGGTGACACTAAAGTATCATTATTTGCAAATGACATGATAATATACATAAGTGACCCTAAAAATTCCACTAGGGAATTCCTACAACTGATTAACACTCAGCAAAGTGATTGGATACAAGATTAACTCAAAAAAAAAATCACTAGCCCTCCCATGTACAAATGATAAGTAGACTGAGAAAGAAATCAGAGAAACAACACCCTTCTCAATATTCTCAAATAATATAAAATATCTTGGGTCATAAACAAGAAAAAGAAGGACTTGTATGGTAAAAACTCCAAGTCTTTGATGAAAGAAATTGAAAAAGATATCTTAAGATGGAAAGATCTTCCATATTTATGGATAGGTAGGATTAGCACAGTAAAAATGACTATCTATGATTCAATACAATCCCCACCAAAATCTCAACACAATTCTTTAAAGACCTCAACTTTATGTGGAAAAACAAAACACTCAGGATAGCTGAAACAGTCCTAAATATTAAAGAATTGTTGGAGGTATCACCACACTGAATTTCAAGTTGTACTGCACTGCAGAGCTATAGTAATAAAAAACAGTGTGGCACTGACATAAAAACAGATATGATTAGCAATGGAATAAAATTGAAGACCCAGATGTGAATTCACATATATAGGGACACTTAATTTCTGATAAAGAAGCAAGAAGTACACTCTGGAAAAGACAGACTCTCCAACAAATGGTGCTGGTCCAACAGGATGCCTGCATGTAGAAGAACGCAAATAGATCTGTATTCATCACCGTGCACAAAACTCGAATCCAAATGGATCAAAGACCTAAATATAAAACCAGGTACAGTGAACCTGATAGGAGAGAGAGTGGAGAATAAGCTTGAACATCTTGGCACAGGGAAAAGTCATTCAGAACAGGACACCAATAGCACAGGTCCTAAAATCGACAATTAATAAATGGAACCTCGTGAAACTGAAAAGACAAAGAGCACCATCAACTGGACCAAATGGCAGCCTACAGAATGAGAAATATTTGCGCCAAATCCACATTCAATAGAGGACAAACCAAAATATATAATAAACTCAAGGAACTAGATATCAAAAAATCCCAAGGAACAAATAATCCACTATAAAAATGGAAAGCAGATGTAAAGAGAGGAGCCTCAACAGAGAAATCTCAAGTAGCTGAGAAACACTTAAAGAAATGTCCAACATCATGAGCCATCAAGGAAATGCAAATCAAAACTTCTCTGACAGCCCATGATGGGGAGGATGTAGATGGAGCAAGGGGAACACTCTTCCTCTGCTGCTGAGAGGACAAACTTGTACAGCCGCTATGGAAAATAGTGCAGCATTTCCTTGGATAATTGGGAAACAATCTCAAGACTTGGCCAAACCATTCTTGGAAATATAACCAAAGGATGCTCCATCCTACCACAAGGCCACTTGCTCAATTATGTTTATAGCAGATTTATTTATAATAGCCAAAAACTGGAAACAACCTAGATACCCCTCAACCAAAGAATGGATAAACAAAATGTGGTACATTTAAATAATGGAGTCTTATTCAACTGTTTAAAAATGGCATCATGAAATTTGCAGGAAAGTGGATGAAAATAAGGAATCCTAAGGAAGAGGGGGTAGAAAGATTTTAAGAGTCAGAGGCGATGGAGGACAGACACTAGGTGAACGTGGGTTTCTGATTCAGCTAACCAAGGTGCATATGACCTCAGAGACTGAAGCAGCAAGCACAGGGCCTTTACGGGTTTATACTGGGTCCTCTCCATGGTTTCATGCATCCAATATGTACTCTTTTGGAAGCAAAATATGTCTTTAAAATGTGCAAAGTTAAAAAATATTCTAATTCGTTTCTCGCTTTTGTTTTCATTTGACTCATGATTAAAAATGGCTTTACTGGTATGAGAATATGTAATGGGCACACTGGATTTGTTTTAACATACACGTAAATGTATTTCATCTTTCATGACTCTCACAGATTCAGAGTATGAGCCATAGTGTGAAGGAGCATGTCCTTTTGAAGTGTCGGTATTGTTAGGTCATACTTATTCTCAAAAGTTTTAGATAAATGTTCACAGACAGTGTGAAAGCCTCACTGGCAGCATCATCCAAGGGAGATGAGCAAATAAGAACCCCAACTTGTCTCAGAGCTTCATCGTGTTAAAGCAAAATAAATTATGAGCTGGTCCTTCATATCTCATCACCATCTCAGCTCCAGAGCCGTCAGCCTGGCTCTGTGCTTACTAACAGACAAAGGAGGCGACATGCTGCTCCCAACAGTGACGCTGACAAAATTCAAGTCCAGTGGAGTGAGAGACTACACCTGTATGGTCATCACTCTGAAGATTGCCTAAAATAGCCATGGAAAGGTCAACCACTTATTTTATTTCAATTAGTATAATTAAACAATAACATAGGCAAAGAGAAAAACCAATGTGTCTATGAGAGATAAAGATGTCTTTGAATGAATGGCTCACTGCTAATTGGTCACGAAGCGATCAGATCTTTCCATACTGAAAGGTTCAGACAAGTGATGGTGCAGGTGGCAAACAAGCAAGATCAATGTTGTTTTCATGTGGCTGGTGTGTATCTTCATACTGTTCCTTTTGAAGATGTCACTCCAGTTAGATGATCCTCTGAAAACCTGGAACTGTTTAGAAAATCTTCTCCTGTTGGTTTGTTTCTGTTTTTCAATAGAAAATGAAAAATAAACAAAAACCACACAGAGAAGGAGGAGGAAGAAATTTTCCATCTGAAAGATTACAGTGACAAAGTCCATGTCCACACAGGATCCACTGTGAAGAAATAGTTTCTCCTCTGCAGGCTTGTTTTTAAAGGTTATTCACTCGTGTGTGTGTGTGTATGTGTGTGTGACTGTGAGTATGTGTGTGTGAATGTATGTATTGTGAGTGTGTGTGAGTATGTGTGTGTGTGTGAGCACATGTGCATGTGTGTGTGAGTGTGTGTGACTGAGTATGTGTGTGTGAGTATGTGCGTGTATGTATGTGTGAGTATCTGTGTGTGTATGAGTGTGTGTGTGTGTATGAGTTGTGTGTGTGTGTGTGATGTACACTAGCTTGCAGGTATCATGGAGGACATGTAGAACCCAGAGGACAGCCCTCTTCTTCCCCCACGTGGCTCTGCACAGCCAGTGCTCTCAGACCCTCGAAGCCACCCCACCACTCTGTGGGGGCATTCTTAAAATGCCAGGGAACTTTTCCTCACATCTTATTTTGTTTAATTTGGTCACATTCTACGGCAATGATAATTCTATCAGCGCCCATGAAGTTGAGGGAGCCTTCTGACTTCCTTACAACTGACTGGGCACTACTGGAGATGTGAGTGTTCATGACAAAACACATGGGCATGATCAGGAAAGAAAGAAGTGGGGAAATACGCTGGCAACCAATGCTTTCTCCTACCTTAAGATTTTTAAAGATGAAATCTGTATTTTGTGATACCAATGTTTATAATCCTTTGCATTTATTTCTTTTAGTCTCTTAGAGACCTTCTCGTCTCAGATGGCGAATCCTACCAAGGGGCTTTCTCAAAGCCAAGCAGCCCCAGCAAGCTACAGCAGCATCTAAGGAGACCTAAGACTGCTTACTCAGTTGTTTTTCCTACAACCTGCCTTGCCATTTGTAATGGTAATGGGATATTTGTTTACAGTCATTCGTCTGTGATTGACACCTGGTTTTGCATGGCAAATCATCTCTCTGTTTTCTGACATGCCCAAGAGACCTTCAGGTTGGTATCATTCTCTGGCATTAAGAATTTGCATGTAATTCAGGTGTTGTTAATCAAAGAAACATGGTGAACTGAGCTGACTACAGTAATTTGCTTAAGAAATACAAAATCCAAGCTTTGCCAAAAATAACCAAAAATCAGCTCTAGTGCCTCTTAGATGCACATTCAATTTCTAGGCCGTAGTCATTCCAAGTAATAGCTATGCCAACCACAAGGCAGAGAACTTCTCTGACTAAAAGGCTGTTACTAAAGAAAGCACAGCCATTAGGATAAACAAAGATAATCTACATGTGAGCACTTGGACTCAGTCTTACCACCAAAGCAGAATTTTTCTGAGAATTCCGACTAGATAGTCCAATATATGAACTTCCTTAGGCTCTAGCTGAGTGTCACTGACACTTGCCACAGCCCAGCAATGCCTCTGTTTCACAGCTACCCTGGGGATGGAAATGTTTTAATTCTTTAAATATAGTTCTGCTGTGGTAACTCCTTTAGCCAGTAGCCCGTAAGATACCAGCCCACTTGGGCATGGCTTCTTATACCATAAATGCTGACATAAAGTCCATGCTCACTTTGTCCCCTTGCTTCTGGATTTGGTTCTGGTTCCCCATTCATGCAGAGCACTGTGATCTGTGAGTCTACCCCTAAATAAATAGCCCTTTATTATACTCAATTCTGAGCTAGTGTAGAATATTTTATAGCGTACATCTTCTTCTGGTGCCCAATCATTCCACAATGTACATCCACATAAAGCCTAAGAAAGCTAAAAAGGAGGGCTTCTAGACACACAAAAACAGGAGCCAAGTGCAGCTTCTTGCTAGCTGCTTTTTTTTTTTTCAGATAGGCTCTGTTTGCTGTCAGTCAGCACAGGCATGACTCCTCTAAGAGAAGGCTTCCTGACTGAGTGGTAGTGGCAAAAGCTACATGGCTCCTTTAAGAAGGCTTCCTGGTTCATTCTAGTTGCACAAACAGCTCTGGCTCTCTCAGGAGGCAGAGCACTTGAGTGGGGTTTGTAGGCAGCGTTCTGCAAGTTACTTGGTGGCAGCATGGGTCACTGCTTACCAGAGTTGAGGTGGTGAGTACAGTTCCCAGCCAACGGTCCTAGAGCTGACAGTAATGGTACCTCTGCCATATTGAAAGGCAGAGAGCGGCAGAGCCAGCATCCAAGGCTGCTGCAACCACACTGCTCACCATTTTAAAGTGCTCCTGGTCAGAAAATAATTACAGATATGCAAAAAAGACAGATTCAGACAAAAATAAACCTCTGAACAGGTTACAGTGTGTTTAAAAACTGTACATAGGCTTGGGAGAGAGAAAAAAGAGTAGAGAGTTATAAAAAGAAATAGTTTTAAAGAATAAAAAGAGACAGAGTACAGACAGTCATAGCTTAAAGGAGTAAAGAAAAATAAGTCACATAAAGATGGAAAATACACAGAGAGTTGGATTATGTATATTATTGTGTTTTCTTTGAATTTTTTGACTATGAATAAGCTAAGTACAGAGAGACATTTCATTGTACAGGCTGCTAAGCTAAACCAACATATATACTTTTTAAAGTTATCTTGACTTCAAACTTTGGGTCCAAGGATATGTTGCTTTGTAAAGAGGTTCTGCTTTTGTTTCCATAGAGAATGAGAACTTGTTGAATCCTTCCATACTAATGTGTTTTGATGGACCAAGACTCCACAAAAGGTTTCTGTGAACTGCCACCCCCCAAAAAACTTCACGCAACAAAAAGCAGGTAGCAGTTTGGAGAGAAATATGCCCAAATTCCCAAATATTGTTTATAAATTTTTGTTTACATTTAAAGGGGGATATGCTATAGAAATGAATACTTTGCATTAGTATGGATCTTAGTCTATTGATACAAATTTAAGGTCAATTTTGTTATATGTATATTTCTGCTCTTGATTAAGGTATTGTGTTTGTGCAGCTCATTTAAAAATGTAATATATAATTAAGAAATACAGGTTAATAGATAGTCATCTATAATAGTCAAGCTTATAGTCATGTTGCTGCACAATTGTTTAAAGATTGTTTAAATTCTAATATGAAGTCTTAGTCTTTAAGCTATATATTAAGTATTATAGGTCAATAGTCATCCATGTTTGTTATACTATTGTTAGACTAATCAGGTTCTTTAGCTACATAGAGATTGTATTTCACATAGATAGGTAATCTTCAACCACTTTAAAGAACTGTAGAATATAGCATTTAAATAACTTAGGGTTCTGTTGACATGAGACACAATTGCTCCTGGCAGCACCAATCTATTCCCCAGAGAATATTGAGCACCGAAGACCCTCCACTTGAAGCTTGTTTTCTTCTTGGCAAAACTAGCCTTTGGGCAAGAAACTGCCCATGCCTCGACCATTGACAAAATGCATGTTGTCTAGACAGGGTAAGCAGGATATGAGAAAAAAGGCTGCCAAACCTTGCCAAGATAGGGTAAAATGGTTTTGAAAATTTTCCTGCCTCAGAAAATGGTTGGTCAGTTACTCTAGGCCTTAGCCAGAGTTGGTTGCTCCAATGTTGCAAATGAGACTTTGGGTGATTGCCCAGGTATCCAGTTGTCACTGTCATTTATTGCACATTTTGGAAGTTGCTTGATTGTACTTCCTGTCTACTCAAGTAATAGTATTTCCCTTATCAGGTCTTCGATGGGTTTGAAGACTAGATAGTTGTAATTACTTTCCTCTCATAACTTGACCAAGCAATTTCTAATACAAGACTTAGACTTCTTATGATAGAATAATTATTGAAACATTTAGCATAAGTTTCTTGCTTGGTATTGTTTATGCTGGTTGCATTTCTAATTTTTATACTTGATATTTGTTCTTATTGTATATAAGTTTGTATTAGACTTAGAACTCTTTTATTTAAGCAAAAGGTGGAGGTGCTGTGGAAACTTCTTCAACCAGTAACCTTTAAGATACCACCCCACTTGGGCGTGGCCTCTTATACCATAAATGCTGATGTAAAGCATGTGCTCTTTCTCCCGGCTCCTGGATTTGGTTCCTGTTCCATGTTCATGTAGAGGACTGTGATCTGTGAGTCTACCCCTAAATAAATAACCCTTTATTATACTCAATTATCAGCTAGTGTGTGATTATTTTATAGCGGCCATCTTTATAATTCCTTGTACTTGTCTTTCAACCTGTATTAATTTTTCTTTGCCTGCCACAATTTTTGTTTTTTTTTAACAACAAAACACTATTACACCATGAAGAAAAAAACAGAAAAAATGACCTCAACAGGAGTGTGAGGACTTAATATTTCTATGTTAGAAGTAAAATCCCTTTCCTTACAATTTGCATTAGACTTGAAGGCACTAGGCCTTCAAGCTTTTTATTCCCATTTAGTTTGTCTCAGTTTTATACAGTTATGTACTGTATATCGAGAACTTGTCTACTTTTCCTTGCCCCCCTCTCATGACTCCATCGCCCCTTCATTTCCCTAGACAGGTTTTGCTTCTGCTTTCATGCCATATATATATTTGATTTTCGGCATCTCTATTAAATATAGAGCCACAAATGAGAGAAAACACCTACAGTATTTATCTTTCTGAGAGTGGTTTAATTCTTTTCTATTATTAATCTCTAGTGCATCTATTTCCCCTCAACACTTCAATACCACTCTTCTTCATGGCTGCAAAAGGTCCGTTGTGAACCAGGTATGGAGGTGCATGCCTTTAATTCCAGCAGTTGGGAAGCAAAGACAGTTTATGGACTTGAGGTGAGCCTGTTCCAGGACAGACTGGATGAGATAGATAAAGGGATTTAAAAAAAAAATAAACAGAAAAAAGGCACACTTTTTTCTTCATGCGTCTTGTTGGACATCTAGTTTTGTTCCATAATTTATTTATTGGAAATTGTGCTACAAAAAATGCAGGAGAATTGTCTGTGTTCTGTTAATCATGATTTAAATAAATGCTAATTGGCTATTAGCCAGGATGTATAGGTGGGACAACCAGACAGGAAGTAGAGGCGGAGCAAGGAGAATAGGAGAATTCTGGGAAGCAGGAAGCTCTCTCTCTGGACTCCTGCCTAGACCACCGAAGAAGCAGGATGTGACCTGCCCCGCTGAGAAAGGTACAGAGCCATGTGGCTAACATAGATAAGAATAATGGGCTATATAAGTTATAAGAGCTAATAAGAAGCCTGAGCTAATGGATCAATCAGTTTATAACCTAATGTAGACTCTCTGTGTGATTTTCTCTAGGACTAAACGGCTGGGGGACCGGACGGGACATAAACCCCAACAAGCCAGCCCTCATGTTACAACCACTCTTTGTTGGTGGTGTCATTTCCTTGCTATGTTTGAAATTAGGGCTTCCACTAAGCAGTCCAGAATGACCTCAAAATAGTGATCCTCCTTCAGCTTTCCTAAACACTTGACTGCAGGTATGTGGCACAACATCTGGTTCACATTTTGGTTTTTATGTTTCTGAAATATTGTTCTATATTTTAAATTTTTATTAGCCACTATTGTTTTTCAATACAGTGTATGCTGTATCATTGGAACTCATGGGCATTTCTTTCATTACTAAAATTAGTAAAACAAACAAACAGGCTTAGCTAAAAATGACTATCTGCACAAACCTCTATGGTTTCTTTGTCTTTTAAATTGTAAATAACATTTGTGTCTCATTTCAAAGTGGATGAAGTTTCAGAGATTTGTTTTCTTTCTAGGAAAAGAACTAAATGGATTCAAAATGAACTGAAACTGAGTTATGAACCATGGGCTGTTGATATTCTTACTAATCACCTCCCTTGGCTTCTTCCCTCTGGGGTAGCTTTGACATCACCCCCGCTGCTCCTTTAAGGGGAGCAGTCTTAAACCCTGGAAGACTTGACTGCAAAGCTGATTTCTGAAAACAAGAAAACTTAAATTTTTGCCTTGTTTCGTGTAGTCTCCTTTTTCCCTTCTTGAGTATCGAATAGGAACCACCTGTTAACCAGGCAAACTCAAAAAGGCTATACAGCATCTTCCAATCTAGGGCATGGAGAAACCTTAACAAACACTTTCCAAAGAAGAAACAATCACTCACACTTTCAAAAACTAGCAACTTTGGCCACGAACAGAGGAAACTAAGGATGTTGTGCTGTGACATTACTTCACTGGCTCTTAAACAGGGTGGCATTTCTTGAGAAACCTTTAAAAGACAAAATATTTCACTGAAATACTTCAAAACTCTAACTTGTGAAGTTTAAAATCTCCAAAACACAGTGAAGCTGGATCCTGTTACGTTTTCTGTAGGTATAGACATTGAATCACCCCTTCTCTTCTACCTGACAAGAACTTTTTTAGCACATCTGTCTACCTGACATTTCAAATTTCTAATTTGCTTTCTGAGAAAAACAAGAAAAATCTTTTAACATATTGACTGAGTAAACCATGTGGGAAGGAAGAAATCTGTCTTCTACTTGTGGGAAAGAGCTAAGGATACTGACTTAGGACAAAGGAAGGGAGAAATCTGTCTTCTTGTGGGAAAGAGCTAAGGATACTGACTTAGGACATAGGAAGGGAGAGAGCATAAATAGAAGAAAAGGAAGTCAAGAGACAAGGAAACCATTTAAAGACCTTGGGAAGGGGTGACCATAAAATAAAAGCTCCACCAACCCATCCTTGACATGTGCACATTTCCCTGTCTATACACATGGGTGACATCTCCCCAGCTGGGTGGCAACTTGCTTTCAACTCCATCACCTAGTTGAAAGCTCAGGTGCCAAAAATTCCTTGGCTGTCTATATGTCATAAAGAATGAAATCAATATTTGAAAAAGCATGAGAAGATAAATATTTCTGTATGTGTGAAACACTTAACTAAAAAGAAGAGCATCCCACGAAGAATGTGAAGTGAAGCCACAGCTTTGAGGCTGGTGAGGTGAGTGGTGGAGATGATGGCTGAATTGATGCAGGAGGCAGGGGAGCATCATGAATTCTGTGAGCAACAAAATTAATAAATATAGCACCACACATACATCCAGAAAACACTACTTGGGCCATGCTTGCTTATTAACTCTTCATGTCTTCTAAATCTATCTAAAAGAATAAAAAAAAGTGTAAAACCTTCTTCGGAAGAAAACTAGAATTAGAAAATGGAAAATTATCATGAAGCTCAGCCGAAGAAGTCTGGATCTGATTGTGGCCCTGGGCTACGCTCAGACCTGGTCAAAGATAACTTCTTTTTGCTGTGGGTACCAGTGAATTCAGAGATGCCTCAGTGCTAAAAATGCCAAGGAGAGATAGAGTGATCAGCATAAAATGGAGTATCTTTATCACAACCTCACCCTACACCAAGGTTCAAGGAACACTGCAAAAAGGGGAGGTGGAAGGAACCTAAGAGCCAGAGGGTGGGGAGGAGTGCTGTGGATTGCTGTCTTCTGAGCACGGTGTGGCCATCATACCCGTGAACTGATGCCAGCAATGGTTGCCTGCCCAAGACGTGCACAAGATCAAGCCAATCCAAATTCCTGCATAGGCAGTGTATGTGCTCTGCCAGCCTGACCCTTAACTGAGAAGCTATTGGCAGTTGACAGCTGCTGGTGAGAGAGAACCACTCTTTTCCAAGGGCGTGGAAAATGGAAGGTCTTATGCCCCAGGGGATGACCCCATACTCAATAATGTATGGGCAACCCTCATTAGATTTAGCGAGTTATCAAATGATAAAAAAGACAAAACCAGAAGGAGGAGGTATTGGAGGAAGATGTTAAAAGTTGGAGAGGGGAAAGAGGGTATATTATCACATTGCATTGTGTACATGTATAAAATCTTCAGAGAATTGGAAAAATGAAAAAAAAATTAAAGATCAATCAAGCCCTTATTCCCCAAATGCAGGCTGATGCTCAGTTGGTGGCAGTAACATATTTTGTATACATGTCCCCTGATGGCTATTATGTGGTTAAGCAGTTGGCAAGTTTTAAGATACTGTCTGCAACTAAAGACCATTCCTTCACTTGAGCAAGAGATAAGAAGCTAAGTAACTATAACTATTAGTTATTATAGAGCAGCAAGTGAGTTGAACACAAAAAGACTGAGAAAAGTTTCTAATGGTAAGCAGGGCAGTGCCTGGGAATCAATAGCTAATCTGCAGTAAGTGAAGAAAATGTACCTGCCTTGCACTAACTACCCAAATGTAGCATGTACATGGATCACTTATGATTTCCTGTATGGATTTTTCCTGCTGCATAAGAACAATAATTTTATGAAAGAATTTCTACTCATTCTGGTACCTTTCTTTGGATGTTTTGTTTAAAAATACAATTTAGGGCTGAGCATATATCTCAATGGTCATAAGGCCTTAGGGCCTACCCCGGTATCACACACACATGCAGGGAGGGGGGGATTTAATTATTATGAAAAAGAAAATTTCTTCACTTAATTACTTAGCAAGACAAAATCCATTACATCTTTTCCTATTAATACCTCTTTTCAACAAAGTCAGTTATGAAATGAAGTATTATAGTTGTTTTGTTTTTGTATACTCCTTTCTTTTATTTTCTTGACCTCTTGTCTTATTAGATTTGCTTTGTTTAGATGTTTCATTAATTGTTTGCATTATAGTAAGTGGTAAAACAAACAACAAGCACACAGTAATGCATTATAGTTGCTCAATATCTTCCCAGCATGTCATAAATGTAAGTCATTCCAAACACCAGTGATGGAGAATTGAGGAAATGTATGATGCTCATTACCTATTCCAGTCCATACTTCTTCCAAGTGATTTCAAACCCAATCTTGTTTTACGGGAACTCAAAACTGTCTTGAATTATAATGCTTTGGAGTAAAAGCATCACCCCTACCTTGGAGAAGATACCCTTAAAACCTTCACACTGTCTACCAGAGGCTTAAGAAAACATTTGCATAACACTTGTTTATTTTAGGTTCCAGCTTTGTGCTGGGAAGATTGCTTGCATTATTTGCTCTTACACAGCATAGAAGTAATTAGAAAAACACACCCACATTTTCTTTTCTATCTACCCCCAGCTTGTAACTTCTTACCAGGACAATTAGTATATAGCTTTTCATCCCAAGGTCCTATTTGCACGATTTAAAAGACACGTCTACGAAGAGCTTCATGTGGAGTATCAGGGGCTTCACTGAGTTATCTAGTCATGAGGTCATCTGTATAAATGTACAAAGGAATTTCCCACTTCAGCCTTTGAGAATCCTGACTTTGGTCCAGATCCTCAGGGCTTGGGTGCCAAATGAATGTGTGAGTTCTGTGCAGGGTGAGATTGTGATCGTCACCTTGTATCTCCCAAGTATTTGGTGGTAACTATCTTTGTGATTGCCCTGAGGATGTGATATTTATTTATTTTGCTATATTGCTGGGGAGGTTGCTATCCAGACAATTGTGGGCTTGCTTTTGTTAGAGGGAGTTGCTTTTTGTTAAATGTTCTGCCCTGGTTTGATACAACACAACATTCATGAGCTGGGAGCTAATACCAGTTGCTGAGTTTACCTATTCCAAGTCTTCACCAAGGGAGTACGAACTCATCAGAGATCTTGTGGAGAGCCACAGAGGCCTCTGGGACACAGACTCAACATGTGGTTTCTATGCTTGATCTGCCAGTGAACACCAGTGGGTCAGGATTAGAATGCAACCTTCCCCAGCAAGGCGTCCCGTTTTGGGGACATCTAGGCATATGGGTAATGAAAATCGGGACCTGCGTGAAAAATACCAGGAAGCACAACCAGGTACCCGATTGTAGTGCAAAGCTCATTAAGTGTCACGAGGCTTCAGCAACTCTTCGGTTCTGAGATCTAAATAGGGGGTCAGCTTTCCTTGCAATAATTCCCTAGGTGGTCTTTGTTTGCCACATTTGAACTTCTCTTTGTCTAGAGATTGAGCAGAATCTTAATGTGCTGCTGGGTTTCCCGGTCTTGAGAGTATTATAACTTTTTACCCACTTTGAGGATCTCCACAGTTCGCAGACAATCTGTAACTACCCTAGCCTGTCACTGGCTACATTAATCCATTCACCTTCATTGTAGTGGGTAAGATGCCACCCGCAGTCTCTACATTTGCAATCATCCACTGTCCGTAAATCTTAGAAACCGTTCCTCACATACCGTGTGATGGATTCTAGATCACTTTCATAGAACATTTCATTTCCATTACCCACGTGTGTGGTGATGAGTCAATGTAGGTTATAGTGCAGGAATCTTCTTTAAAGGCCGTTGTTGAACTTTATCTACTCTCTCATTCTTCCCAGGTCATTGGGTCATCTAGGAGGCCCAAGCAACTTGAAACTACTTTTGGCATCCTAAGGCATGAGCCACAGTATAGAATCAGATAGAAGAAAAGCAGTCCATATTATCTCATGGAGAAGAAACTATCCACATGGTTAAAGCTCACATAAGCAACCAAAAATGTTAGTAGAACAAGCCATCCTGTGCCTCCAAGGACAACCTGTAGAACAACCTCACCAAATGGCCAACAAAGGATGCTTACCACTTACGGGCTTTGTGGCAACTGCCAGAGGATCTCTTATAACTGGCATTGGGGTATTGCTGGCACATTATCACAGATATAACTAAAGGATGGGAAGACATGGGGTGGATACACCTGTATGTGCTGTACCAAGAACTCTCAAGCTCACTGTTTCTCTTTAGATATTCAGTTCCAATTTAAATTCTCAGAGTTGCTTTTGATAGGCGTAAGCTAAATCAAACCTGAGACTCCAGCTATACCGATGTTGAAAAGCATAGTATCTTTCCTTAGCTTGGCTTCTTCTAACATCCCGAAAAGTAGTCTTACTATGAATAATAAACACCCAGAGACAGATATTAGGGTTCAAGTTGAAGATCAGAAGAGCAAAAAAGCCAGACACTAGCTCTTACCTCTACCTCAGATCAAAATGGGCAATCCTGCCTCCACAAATCCTCAGACTGAGACTGTGTCTGAGACCTGTCTCCTCCCATTTTATATTCCTCTGTAAGGCTGGGATTAAAGGCATGCACCACCACCGCCCAGCCTCTATGACTACCTAGTGTGACTGCTGGGATTAAATGGGTGTGCCACCACTGCCTGGCCTGTATGACTGACTAGTGTGGCTGCTTTGAACTCTGATCTTCAGGCAAGCTGCGCTTATTAAAACACAGATAATATACCGCTATAGAAGTCTGTACATAGGCTGGGTTGGATCAGTGCCTGTCTGGATTGGTGCTGCCTGGAACACAAGCGATCATTAAGGGTACTTGTGTCTGTAGACTCAGATTAAGCACCATCCCTTGGGTTATGTTTGCCTGCCCAAATTAGATTAAATCTGCCAGCTATATGCTTCTGAAACTTATTTGTTTTTTTTAAGTTTTACCACATGTGTAATAACCCTACAAAATGTCTTTTTGTTCCATGTTGAACAAAAGATCCAGAAAATACGTTCTATTTTTTTAAAAAAAAATACAGCATCATAAAGCTGTTGCTTAGAAACAGATGCACATGAGATGTTTTTAAATCACAAGATAGAACTGATAGAACCTCTGCCTTACTTTCTTAGGCTCTGTACCCCGAAATGTGTTATTGTAACTTAAAGGGGTGAACATAAGTGTCACTCTATCTGGTTTCAATACTGTGTTAAAGGAATGAGGTACATGGTTAAGCAAGGTTATTTTAAAGTTATACATCCAAATGTGAAGGTTAAAATGAGATCTGATAACTCTACAGAAAATATTTTTTTCTCACGCTTCTATTTGTAACTCATGGCTTGACGGTTTTAATGAGATGGCAAACTCTTTGGTCACAGTCGCTGCAGTTTTCATTCTTGCCCTGACTTTGTAGTTTGGATGGTGTCAATGGGATGGGTTATCATAGCGTGTAGTTCATATCGAAGGGATCCTAGAAAGAACAGCAGTCAAGATGTTTCCTTCCTTCCTTGGCACCAGAAGGTTGAACTCCTTGGTCTCATCACTTTCTATTCTTATTAATAAATGTCATATTCCATCAAGTTTGAAACAGCATGGAAAAATCCCCAGGAACATAGATACATATGAGTTCATAAACTTCAAGAATATTAACACGTGAACTCTTTTATCTTGAAGTTAATAGACTGCAATAGTTGGCCCTTTGCTCTCTGCGTCTTCTTCCCAGTTGCTTGTTAGCCAGGCTCCTTAGGCTCCCAGTTATCTGTTTTCTTTTTGTCGTTTTACTTCTCTGTGAATGGCTGAAAGTGAAGTGTCACTCTCAGGGTCCAGTTCTGACGAACCCACTGCCCCCAGGAAGGAAGTCTTGGATAGGAATCTACTTCCAACTGCTTGGAGCAAGGCTTTTGCCTTGGAATCCAACTTCTATGGTTTAATATATTTTACATAGTTAAATATAAAACTATATAGTTAAAATGTATTTTAAATTAAAAATAAATAATTCTATATTAATAAAAACATGTAATATTAGCAAGTGAGCCCCTTTTGATCCTTTGTTCATTTTGTGCTTTTGATACCTCCCATTTAACAAAATTAAGGAATTAAAGTAGCACAGTGCTATTAACTGTACCATTGGTATCATTAGTACTGGTAAACTAAAGGTTGTACCATTTTGTTTTGGTGATGGTCTCTTTCTGATTTAGGTTCAAAAATAAAACACCCACTGAATGTACCCTTTGTGACTCTTTGGCCACCTTGAAAGTAAGGCAATTTCTTTGTCTTTCCCCCTTTTTTATGACTATGGGCTTTGAACAGTGCTGATCAGGTACTTTGTCAAAATTTCCTTAATTTAAAATGGTCTTATTTTTTTTCTCTTTCAATAAACTGGAGTTGTCACATTTGGGGAAAAATTCTACCCAGATAAGATGCCCTTTGCACTCATATGCTAACAGGATGTCGTGAGTGACATTCATGTGGCATCGCTGGGGGTGTAACCCACATTATTGGGTTAAGGTACTGTCTGCCCATAGTCTCCACTAAGGCATTGCCACATTTTGTTTGCCATACGTTATATTGTTTGGAAGGAAGTCATCAACTTCTTTGAGATCATCAAGCCAAAGCTAATAGAACTGGCTTAGTATTTTATTAGTGGATGGATCCTAGGACCATGGAGGCTGTGGAGGAAGCTGGTATACAAGGTTGAAAAATTAAGCCGGAAAGGAGAGATGCTAACTTGAAATGGATGGATTCATTCTTTTGCTCCTGAGGCTCATAGGAAAGTCCTATCTTTTTGAGGCTGAATTTCATACTATATTGCATCAGAGAAATCAACTCTCTTTCCATCTAAACCAGTTCAGGGTAGATTTCTATACATACAACCAAAAAAAGGGTTATTAACCTACTGTTTTGTTGAGTTGTTCTGTGAATTAACATAAGAATGCCAAGAGAATATACCTACCAAATGACATGCTACAGCTCATGTTAATAGAACCTTAACTTTGAATCAACTATATTTGAAAGTCTTGTGGAAAACTATTGCATTATGAAACTCTCAATGGTGCTTAATTTGAGATTCGTCACTTGGGCATTAGATGCTACAGGAAGAAAAGGAGAAAGAGCTGTAGGTCTGTCAAGGCATTGCTGCTTGCTCAGTGCCTAAGTCATGTTTGTGTTAGACTTGGACACACAAAAAGAGCAGCCTGATATTTGAAGTACATAATTATGCACACCCTTCTTCCCCGAGGAAAGGAATGTCAGAACCAAGACTTTTAGGCTTCAAGCATCTTTGAATCACATACCGTGAGCCTCCTTAATGTCCCATGACTTTTACCTGCGGCACTTTTAGCCTTAACGTGTAGGGGATGAGGGGGACATTTTTATCTTCAGTACTTATCATGAATTGATCTGTTATGACACTTATGTGTAGTCATAAGTGCAGGAAGAATTGGGGCAAAAGTGGCTCTGAATCAGTCTCATCCAATGTTTTCTATTTTGTCTTCTCACAGCAGAAAAATAACGATCAAGAAGATGAACTTTTAATAGATCTTTAATGAAGCTGTCCTGGTATTTTCCTTTTCTCTTAAACAACTAATTTAAAAACATTTTCACTTTCCCCTCCTACTTCTGATTTTCTGAAGGCAAATTTACTGCAAAACACATGCAGCAGAGAAAAACCTAATGTCTATGGGTCCTGAATGGGCTGACCTTATACAGCTGAAGTAGAACAAGCTTAGGGAGCTGTGACAATATCTGGAGGCACAAGAGCTATTTGACAGCATGGCACAGGCTATCCTAGACAAGCGAGCAAAGCAGGCACAGTCTGTATTGTGTGCCATCACATCTCTAGACCTTCCCTCCACTCTCAGAAACCAAGTGATGAAGTGATTCCCCAGCAACGCCTTCTTCTAGCAGTGCACAACTGTCTCAGCCGGCATCTATCGAGCACAGATCAAAATAGATGCAGACATTTGTCCTGGTGTCAGTTCTCCGATATCTTGAGGTCAGCAGAGAAGGATAAAGCAAGTGTGCATATAAGCGAAATAAAAGAGAGCTTAGAGGAGGGAAGAGTGAAGGACGCAGTGAAGAGATAAAAGCAATGGACTGGTCAGGAGTGACCCTCTGAGCGGGAGAGGAGACACGGTGTGACAGAAGCCAAGAGAGGAGTTCACAGAAGACCTTATATGAAATTTAAGAACATCTTCTAGATTTAGTGATTTCGTTTTTGTTTTTAATAGTGGATGTTGCTATGTAGCCTACTCAGATATCAAACCTTTAACCCTTCTGTCAGCCTCTTCAGTTCAGGGGTTTTAGGTAGTTATCACTGTGTATAGTTGAAGATTTTAGTATAAATAATCCTTCCATTGTATTAATTTACTACAGTTTTGTTTATTTGTTTGTTTGTTTTGAGACAGGGTTCCTCTGTGTGACAGCCCTTGCAGTCCTGGAACTCCCTTTGTAGACCAGGCTGGCCTTGAATTCACAGAGATCTGCCAGCTTCTGCCTTCTGAGTGCTTGGATTAAATGTGCACGCCACTGTGCCTTGTTCATTTATTTATAAAGGAAAGATTAAAGGGTATAAATATGAGTTCTCTGGAACTTAATAATTTTATGGAACTTCAAGAAAAGAATCAAAATAGCTAATTATTTAAGTAAGTCTAGGCATGGAAAAGTAGCTTGGTTTGCAGAAGTCTTACTCAGCATGAATGAAGACTATAAACTGGGCACAGTGGCATATGCCTGTAATCTTTGCATTTATCATTCGAGGCTATACTGTTGAGTTTAAGGCCAGCCCAGGATACATTAGATGGTCTCAAAAATATTAATAATAACTAATAATTCTAATAATGCTTCCAGAAGAAATAGGACAGCAGCTGTAGGAACACTCTCCCCCATCTGGGTGGAGGGCAAAGAGAAAGAGTCTATCTTTTATTACCGCATAGTCTACAATGTAACCAAGTATACTGAACCACAAAAGAAAGAAAAATAATGATAGGAAGACTGTGGACTGGAGGCCCCAGCTGTCCACAAGGCTCACTAGATAGCTTTAATGAGCGGCTCCACTTTGGGAGCCACCCAGACCCTGAAATCAAGATGAAAAGGCAGCAAAGAGGGGACTAACTGTCCCCTCGAGGCAGGCAAAATCAAAGAATCCATACTTGAAAAAAAGATAGAAAAGAATTTCTTCAAAGTATTATTATTCTTTTGCTCCTTTTGACTAACTCAGACCAATGGATATTCCAGCAGAACTTCTGTCTTGTTCTGACTGCAGGGAAGCAAGACTCTTGGGAAGGCAGTGGAAACTGTTGCTATCTTGTAAGCATCATCCATCCCTTCAGCTATTAGAGATTCTCCTTTTGAGAATCTGTTTCTCTCTAGGAGGACAGAGTCATTTGGGTGAGCCTGGACAGCCAAGCAGGGTCTTGTAAGACAGGTTTTTTGTAAGACTGGTCTGCTCATGAAAGTGAAAGCCTTGATTTGTTTTGACAAGGAAACTAAGATTTCCAATGCTGTTTCATGTGCATGGATGGAAATACATCACGGTAATAAGCTAAGGAGTATTAACACCAGCACACAAAACAATGTTTGGTGCAAGAGAATTGTGCTTTCTCTGACATAGTCAGGCAGGAGGGAAGCTCTCCCATCTCCATGCCTCTGAGCTTTGTGAACCAATGAATACATTTTTTAAATTGACTTATGTTAGTGATCATTGAGTTGTGGTCACTTGGCTCTGCAAGTCTTGAGTGCAGTGTAATTGGAACTATACATTTATGTAGCAGCTGAAAGGATTTTAAAATGGAGGCCTGCCCTCTTTAGTCACTAACCATAATATGCTCTCAGTGTCATAAAAATGCTAAGATCCCATCACCCCAAGAGTGACTGGTGAGAAGAGGAAGCGTGATGACAGCCATGTACACAGTACACATCCGTCCTTCATCCTATTTCACTCATGACAGAATAGGATGGGTCAGTTTTGTTGGCAGCTTCAGGGGAAAGAAAAAGATAAAACTAGATTGTGACTGGGGTGCAAGGATCCAATTTAGGAGCATGCCTTGACCCTCACGGCGCTAGAGCAGTGTGGAAAAGCGCACCTGTCTGACGTTTCTGCTAGCTGACTTCACTAATGTCTGATAGTGGCAAATGAATGCATCGTTAGTGAGCCCATCATTATTGTGATCTCTCAACGGTGCAAAGCCCTCATCTATGCATGATCCCAGAAATCTTCCATAACTCTTTCTGGGTGGACAGGGATGAAACAGTCACTTTCAAGAGAACACAAGAACTAGGCTCTGAATTTCCTTTTTCAAAGTCGCACAAACGACATTTCAGAATTCATAATCAGCTGCACTGAAAACTGCTCCTACATTTTCTGATCCCTTAATCCTAGTGCAGCTATTGATTTCAGAAAATAATAGGCGATATTTAAATTTGGGTAATTTCTTGTCCAGCAGATTCTAGCTTAAACTAGGTATTATTTCCGGCAAGAGTAGCCTCTTCCCCCGTCAAGCATAAGCAATGAATTCCTAAGTAATGAATCTAATTTGCCGATTGTAAGAGAAAAAACATGAAACTGTAACTTGGCCCAGGAATAAAATAAAGGTCACCAAACATTTGAACATTTCATTCTTAAATTTTTTTAAAAAAAATTATTAATTTTTGTGTACAAAATGATGGGTTTTATTATGGCATGCTTGTACATCACTGTACTTTACCCAATTCACCTCCTTTCCTACTGGCCCCTATCCACACAAATAGTCCCTCCCTCTTCGGCTTTCGTTTTACAGAGAGATAGACATTTCACTTTAAAAGGAAGGAAGAGATAACAATTGTCAGGAACTGAGGAGGGATAGAGTGGAGATTATTAGTGGGAACTAGCTCGCTTGCAGGTAAGGTAACGGTTTAGAGAGGCCCTTGGGTTGATTTGCCTACCAGTTTGATGCCGAGAAAACAGGGGCACATCCTGGCATAGGGACAGACTTGATGATACAAAGGCCGGATTCCAGTCTCCCCAGCTTTATTTTGCCCCCCACCCCACCCCTCTCTCATGATCTATGCAGAGTTGGAAGGGTGGAAGCCATGGAAGTAGAAGCCAGAAGGCGGGGAAAGTAAATTACAGTTCAGGCAGCAGGAACAGTACCTTCAAGGTCAGGGTGAGTGTCAACCAATTATGTAAAATCTTGCGGAAATAGAAGTCAGGGAAAAGCTCAAAGACTCTGGCGTTTTAGTAGATCTTCCCAGACCCCCTTTCAACCCGCTATCCCAATGTCACCCCTTGTTCAGGTCTTTGTATTTTACCCGCTTTCCCTCATTTGTCGTTCTAATTGCAATAAAAATCAACATAAAAACTTTTTTCCTCCTCTTGGTAAGTCAGTAGCGGAGGATCCTTTTCACTGTTTTAGAGCATTTTTCCTCAGTGTCTCTGGCTGCTGGGCAGCTCTTGGTTGGGGGGGTGCCATACCCGGCAGCTTGGGGCTGAGACTGGGCTCTGGCTACACCAGCAGGTGTCTGTTCTCGGGGCACAGTAGGAAGCCAGCTCCCGGAGCCCGAGAGCCCGCGGCGGGGACGCGCGGCGAGGGGGTGCGCTGGCAGCGGGTGGCTTCCTTCCGCAGGAGCTATTTTTAGCAGCGCCTCGCCCCCCTCTTCCCGGGGCCGCCGGCGTGGTCGCCTCCAGCTCGCGGCCGCCGCTCTGCAGCTCGGCGCCGCCTCCCCCGCCGCGGCTGGGTTTTGGTAGCTTCCACGCGGGCAGGTCCGGAAACTGAGCATGTCTGCAAGCGCTCGGCGGCCCCGGTGGCGACGGCGGGGGCAGAGCCCGGCTGCGTCAGGCTGAGCGCAGTCCGCGCGCGGCCGCGGGAGCGCAGTGCCAGCGCCGCCCGGCCCTGCCGAGAGGGGCGCACTCGCCGCTGCGGGGCTCGCACCGCTCGCCGCAAGCCCCCTCCCGCCGACCCGCAAGTAAGTTTGTGCGGCTGCTGGGCGCCGGGGTGAGGGCTGGGCGCCGGGAGGAGCCTGGGCTGGCGAACCGGAGGAGAGCCTGGACACCCGGAGAGCGAGAACGGGCAGCCTTCTGCCTCCGGTGCCCGGCGCTTCTCCCAGTCGCTGGGCAGGTTGTGAGCGCTGGGTTACATGGATGCTCTAGCAAAGGCGAGGGCAGAGTGGCTCAGGTGTCAGGTGGGGGGCATTCGGGAAGGAAGGAGGGACCGCAGGTGAGGGAACGGACCCGCAGGCCAGGAGCCGGCCAGTGCCGGATGGGGAAGGGAAGATTTGGGGCGCAGGAACCTGCCTGGGAACAGTCAAAAAGGAAAAGTGGGTGTCCCCGGAATGGAGAGAGGGTCAGAGAGCAGAATAGAAGGCCAGTGTGTCCTGAACTAGGATGACAGAAGGGAAGATAGATGGAAAGTGGGGCGTGTGAAAAGCGGATTTGTACGAGAGCAAAGGACACCAGTGGACGGAGTCAGTGGGTGCTTGATGGGAGGATGGATTTGGTTGATTTGGGCAGTCAGAGCAATCTTAGATAGATATGGTGGGGAGAGGCAGGTTTGATTCAAGCCTCCCGAGGGAGTGTGTGAGGCAACATGTTGAGAACCGGCGAGTGCCAAAAGTGGCCTGGAAAGGGGGAGATGGAAAGGTGATGAGAGATTTGGGGGGACTTGAGGCAGGGAGTGAGGCCAAAGCGGGGGGCTGCTGATAGGTCTGCAAACCTGGGAAAAGGATTGGAGGCTACCCCGTGAGTCAAGTACCCTTGATAGTGTTTAGAAGCGGCTCTCAGAGGTTCCCTTGCAGCCCTTGGTTTGCAGGTGCCTAGGCTCCTGGTAGATGTGGACAGAGATGAAGCAGTGGGGAAGGTAGTCACTTTATGGGAGCCACCAGTGCTTCCCTTACCTGAAATCCGGGTTCATCTTAAGCAGTGTGGGTCTGGATTTGTGCATTACAAAGAGCGGGAGTGGTGTTCTAGGCCACGGGAATCCCTAGTCTCATAAAGGTTTGGGGGGGGGGGGGAATGTGTGTTTGGGGCTGGGAAGTCAGGCAGAAGTCTGCAGCAAGCAACACAGGGCAGGGAGTATACAAGCATGCATTTATTTGTAGGTGCATGTTGCCGGTCAGGGATCCGTCAGTGTTGCTGCAGTCTGTCTCCACGACAGTGAGATCCAGGACTCCCTGAGGTGGCCCAGGACAGGGTTCAGTGAAACGTGCTTCCCTGAGTCTCTTCTGCTTCCTTCTGCTTCCTTTCGTTCCTGGACCAGGGATGCGCTTCCATAGTCTCTTCCTGGTCACCTTTTATTCGAAACCTGATGCTGCTCATGTTCCCTATTTCTGTGCTTGGAGGATGCATCTCAGCCAGGGCTGCTCCAATCACCTACTCGGGGAATGAATCCTAGCAGTCTGTGATGTCAGAGAGGCTCTGGAATCATGGGGCCTTCGTAGATGATTTGGTCCTCTAGGGTCCATGGTTCTCCCTGCGTCCCTTGCAGGTGACAGGATGACAATGACATCTGTGGATACAGTAAGTGGGTAGCTTCAAATAGACTGGGAGGGGCAGCACGCGCACGCGTGGGGGGGGCGGTGAGGACAGTGAGCATTACTTACCTATTTCTGAAGGGGGACCTCCTCTCAGTTCCAGACATGTAAATAGACTACTTAAGAAGGAGAAGACTAGGTTAGTTCAATAACCAATCCAAAATTCTGAAAAAAAAAAAAAAAAGGCCCATTTGATAAGCAAAGCAAAATGAATCAAGCAGGATCTTCAGGTTCCAGGACCTGAAATGGGGATGAAGAGATGTATCTCTACAACAATGTCTTGTCTTCTCAAGCTCTGCCCTGCTGCCCATGTTTGCCAGTGGGCACGTTTGAAAGCTGCAGTGCTAGAACTGGAAATAAAGCCGAAGATGATGCTGGAAGCCTGGGCCATCTGTGGAGGGAGGGGGGTTCCAGCTGTGGTCTCAGGCTGCTGCTTCCCAGACTGGGTCTCTGAGATTGTGTGTCATGACCCATACCTTGAGCAGATTAAATGGTGTGTGTGTTGTGTGTGTGTGGGGGGGGAGTGTTCAGATGAAGAGAAGCAAGAACTCAGGGTGTTGAGGAATGGAATGAGTTTTGTTTTGTTTTGTTTTTGCATTTTTTTTGCCCAATCTTGCCTGATGTATGGAATGACACAATACAGAAGCCAGGTCTTGTCACATGGCCAGGGTGTGCTATTTTACATCATTGGCTGGCCCAGACTTAGGGTCACTGTTTGAAAACATGTCTATTTTTCTAGAGATTTGGGAGGTGGGAAAATTGAATATGAAAGGTTATGCTGTCATCATTTGCTTCTGTTGCTGAGTCCTCTGATTGCATAGAGCATGGGAAGTAAATGATTCTTCAGCAGCTGGCTCCTTTTTCTTTCCCTTCAGAGTGTAGATCTAATAAAACACAACTGTATGTTTGCCTGAGTTGACTTGGTGTTGGTTGGTGGTGGGGGGCATCAAGGAGGGATGAGAGAGGGAAGGTTGGACTTGGATGTTCAACAGAGATAAACACAGGAGTCCAAAGATCTCACGAGTGTGAAGGTGAAGGGAGGCGAAGGTTTTATTTACTTAACGCTAAATTTAGTGTGAAATGAGAAGACCCCTCCTTCCAACACCTTGCATTTTGAATACAAAGGATGGTATGTGCCTTCCGGCTGCCTTCTCATTTCCAGAGTTCTGAAGTCAAAGCTTTACTTGACAATTCTCCTGGAGGATCTGTCCTTAAGCCTAGCTAAGCTTCAGCAAACAGCGAGGTCTGCTGCCCTAAGTTAAAGGCATTTTGGAAAAAAAAAAAAGTATGATGTCTCCCTGAGAATAAAACAAATGTCAGTCAAAGCAGGAGAGAAATCACTTTGTCTCACCCAAGGATGGATATGATTGATAGGCACTTAGAACAGTTTTCCTCAGCTGAGGGCCTTCCCCCGAGGCAACCTAGCAATGCGGAGACAATCTTGGCTTTTTATCAACTTTGGGAGAGGGTGTGATGGGCATTTCACAGGTGACGGTAGGAATTGCTACTCACATTGGATGATGAAGTAGACAGTCCCCACAGTTGTATGATCCTGGATTTCAGTACAGCTTAGAAACCGTGGCTTTAGGCATTCCTAGGCTTATGAATGGTCCCTTTAAAAAATGACCTCTGACTGCCACACGGCATGCATGGCATACACACAAATAAGTAAGAAAATGGATTTAGGTCTTGAGATCAGAAGTGCATTTCAATAATGAACATTAATTTTCAGGGATGTCATTGCAAAATGGTCCCATGTTCCCAAACATTTGTTTTAAAGAAATGAAATCTCCTTATTAGCAGAAGTTCATCTCAGCTTTTAGGAAAAGTCTTATAGGGTTGAAGAGATGGCTCAGAGGTTAAGAGTATCCTCACCCTCACAGAGGAGATGGGTTTGATTCTTACTCTCACAGGAGGCCCACAACCACATAGAACTCCAGTTTCCGAGGATCTGCTGCCCTCCTGTGGCCACCATGGGCACCAAGCATACACGTGGCGCATATACAGGCAGCTAAACATGAAAACACATAAAATGAATATTAAAAAAATAATAAAAAATGTAAACTCAGGATTCCTCAAAGGCTGGTTCTATGCATTTGCAATGTGAATTGAGCAAACAGTTTTTATGATTACAGAACTTGTCTGCAGTGTGATTCACTATGCTGCTCATGCTTAGTCACCATGTTCACTATGTTGCCTTTCAACAAAGAAAATGTTCATTTGTAAATTGAAGTTCACTTAAAATAACAATCAGTACATTTTTCCTTTAGTGAGTAAGTGAACAGAATCAGAGAAAAGAATGTTAGGTGAAGGCCTATGAACTGTTTCAAGGAGAAACCTTAGCATTCCGCTATCTACACAGAAAGGTAGGAGATGCAGATACTTTTCCTGTATTTAGTTTCCATATGAAATCAACAGAATGGGACTACAAGCTTCTCTAGTCACCAGCACAATGCATTGCCCAGGAAAGCAGAACAATAGCTGGCACTAATTAGTGAAATGAGATCTGGTGCTATTTCATCATAGCCTGCATGCAGGACCTCAGAACGTTTGGTAGGTAAGAGCTTCGCTGCAATTGTTCCAAGAGGAAAATGCCAGAGAAAGTACAGGTTTGCCCAAGGTTCTTGCTGCCTTCCTGGCTTCACTCTCTCACCTCTGTTTATCGTTTGTTGGTTCCATTTAGATTCATTCTGAAGGAGCCATCATTAGAGCTGCTTCCTTCCTCTCTGGTTCTAATAGCCTTGCCCTGCATGCTCAACCTTTAACATCCCCGAGGGATTCCTGCAGAGCAGACACTCCAGGCACCTACCAAGCCCTTGGAGTCCTTGGTAGCCTCTCCCTTTCTCCTGTGTGTACAAACAGAAAGCTCTCACCTCTCTCCTTGTGGAACACAGTTTTGTCTCTTGGAAAATGGTTGTGGGGAAAGCCCTGTTTTGTTTTCCACAAAGCTAACCTTCATTTCCTTGCTGATGTTGCTACTGGTTTAATTGGATGAACTGCATGATCCTGGTATTGCAAAGGATACTTCTTTCCCAAGAGAAACAGCAGAGGAAAACACAGCCAGTGAGAGCCACACCAGGCTCGTCAAGGAGCCAATGGTCTGTAATGATGGGAGCTACAGTATGAACCAATGAGAATCATATGTATTAATAGAACTCAAAGCTTTTGAGATTTGACAACAGTAAATTTTGTCTATGACTTGAGCTCTTTGGATTTGCAATAGCCTCTGCCTTCTGCACTATTTCCAGTTTCTAAAAGCAAGTCTGTTTAGGATACTATGTTTATGCATGTCAAAAAATGTATTTATGAAAAGAAACACAAAACTAACTCATTTTTTAAGTATGGGTCAGTTGTAGAGATACATAATGATTTTTTATAAAAGAGGCTTCAGAAGACTCCGTGAGATGTAGAAAGCTAAAGGAACTGTTAAGGAGAGGCTATGGATTTTTGTGGGTTGAAGAGACAGTAAGAGAGAGTGTAATTTGAGGTGAGAGGGGTCAGTCCTCGTCTGCTCTTCCTTTCTGTGGGAAATGGTTATTGATTTTGTTTGACATCTGAGTGAGGAGGGATGGCTTTCTTGCACAGACACTTGTTGACTAGATCATGCCTGTCTGTTTAGAGTTCTTACAACCAGAGCACAGCAGGTAATACTTGTTAAAAGGAAGCAGAATTTCAAGTCAGTTCTGCCCTGTGATGCTTGCAGTAGAAGTTTTGAAGCAAACATTTTAAAGTATGTGACATTCTGTTGTACTCTTTGGGATGACCGAATGACTGAAAACTGAGCACTTTTTTCTTCTATTTTGGGACTAGCCTGTCTACATTTAAAATCCTCACAATAGGTTGGAGTGTAGTTTTCAAGAGACAGTGAGATAGGAGGGCAACCCCTTTGCCTGTGGAAGCAAATGTGCTGCCTGCTGGCCTGTCAATCATTGCCCCAGCTGCAAGAGGGGTAGCATGAGAGGTGGGGAGGTTTCCAAGCAGTGTGTGTAGCCCTTGGTGAATTGAAGAACATCACCAACCAGATTTTGAAAGTAATGCTGTAGCAAAGGTGAAGAGGGTTTCTGTTTTAAATTCCACTTGAGTTTATCATTGCTAAGGCTGATGGGTAACAACTTATGGAAAATGAACCTTTAATTGTGGAAGACTTTTACCCTTGTAAGTGCTTATTCATTACAAGGAGCTAGGAGGCTGACCCACCTCCCTAGGCCTTCACCCTTCACTGGGCTGTGTCTTTACTATCTGCAGAATAGTCAGTGTGTGGTGTTATGTGCTCCCAGACTGCCTCCTGAGTTTGGGACTTAGAGTTCTTATGGCCTCTTAAAGAGGTTAAAAAGCCTGCCCTGTTTATCACTGAGAACACAGTGGCTGTTGTTGACAGCAGCCTCTTTTATGCAAGGACCTGTACACCCTTGACATTTGTCTGTACCATCACTTGCTAAAAAACCACAGACCTCTGCCTCCTGGCCTGTGAAGCCTGATTTCAGCAATTTTGATGTGAACAACTATGTTGTGACCAGAATAATAGATGAACCAGAATACGCCTACCCATTTCCAGGGAAATAGGTACAGGGATGAGGTTGGTCTAGAGCCTCCTCGCAAATTGAACCTGGAAGTACTTATTAGTTTGTGACTTGGGGTAAGTGTTATTCTTCATAGAACTTCAGCCTCCTCATCTTTTAGTGAGGAATGGTTATTTTTTTTTCACTCTGTGGACTTGGTAACAGTGTTAGAGGCAATGATCAAAATGACCAAGGGTCTTCTTGTTTCATCTTCTTTGTGATGAATGTGGTGCTTTAGGTAACGATACCTCAAAGCAAATGTGCAACTATGGATAATATTTAGTTAGGGTAATTTTATTTGAAAATTAAAGACTGACTCTAGTTGATAGTTTGAGTATTGTGGTTATAGTGCTTTCAAAATTGATTCAGTGGCACCAGGCAGTGGTGGCACAGGGCTTTAATCCCAGCACATGGGAAGCAGAGGCAGGTGGATCTCTGAGTTTGGTTTACAGAGTTAGTTCCAGGACAGCCTGGGCTACACAGAGAAACCCTGTCAAAACAACAACAACAACAACTACTACTACTACTACTACTACTACTACTACTACTAATAATAATAATAATAATAATAATAATAATAATAATAATAATAATAATAATAAAAGAACTGGTTCAGTGTCATTGCATTGTGCATTCTTGAAGAGTTTCAGGTTTTAAAGATGCGAATTTGTTAGTTAGAGCTATCCTATTGGAATTGTGCATTCACTTTCTGGGTCATGATTAAAATATAGCAAGTTCTACTATATTTTAGTGGATTTAGCTATATTAAATGTAGGCAGAGACTGAGCTTGCTTTTCCAGCTGCCAAGACTCAAATAATCACACAAAACTTTATTAATTATAACATTGTTTGGCCAATAACTTAGGTGCCTTTCTAGCTAGCTCTTACATCTTAAATTAACCCATTTGTATTAATCTGTGTTATCACTATGAAGCTGTGGCTTACTGGTAAGGTTCTGGTGTCTGTCTCCTTCTGCAGTTACATGGCATCTTACTGATTTGCCTACTCTATATATCTCTGTTCAGATTTCCCACCTGGCTTTACTCTGCTAAGCCATTGGCTGAAACAACTTTATTCATCAACCAATAAAAGCAACACATATACAGAAGGACATCCCACATCATCTCCCCTTTTCTGTCTAAATAACAAGTAAGGTTTTAACTTTAACATAATAAAATTACATATAACAAAGCAGGTATCAAGCAAGAATTACACTTACAGTATTTAATCTATTTGTATCTGGAAAGTTTCATATCTAATTTATCTTTTATCATAACTAAAGAAAACTATAGATATAACTATCTATCTTTAACTCTTCAAAGAACCCAGAAGGATATAATATTACCTAAGTAAACAGGAAGTGCATTATAAGCAACTTTCAAAGTTCTAGAATTGACAGAGACATATCACTGCCTGGACAGTCACCCAAAGTTTTTATGTAACATTGGGGTATCTATCTTCAGTCTAAAGACACATGGTATCCAGCAGTATCCACTTTTTTGTGAAGTGGAAAATTTGAAAGGCTGTTTTGCCTATATTGGCAGTTTGTCAGTCACTTTCTTCTGTGTCCTGCAGAATGTCTTGCAAACTCTTTCATGAAACAGGATCCCCGAAGGATTGTCTCACCTTTAGACAAGTTCAGCAGTCATTTCTCTGTGGGTCCTATATGTCCAGTTCACTCAGCATACCATCAAACAGTCCAGGCAAGAGCAGTTTCTTCTCCAAATGGCTAACAAACCCCATAAGGAGCCTCTTCAATGCCCATCTTCCTCTTGAAGTAGATTGGTGCTGCCAGGAGCAGATGTGTCTCATTGTCATGAGACATATAGTCCTAAGTTATTAAAACATTTTAAATGCCATATTTTGAATCTGAAAGATCTGAAGAATACCTATCTAACTGAAATATATCTCTGTATATCTATAAAACCTAACTAACATGACTAGAAGCTTGACTATTATAGATTATTACCTACTAATCTATATTAGTGGACAAACACAATCAACAGCAGAAATACATATACATAGTATAACAAGATTGACCTTAAATTTGTATCAATAAACCAAGATCCATACCAATGCAAATCTCTATAGCATATCCCCCTTTAAATGTAAACAAACATTTATAAACAATAATTTAGGGAATTTGAGCATAGTTCTCTCTAAATTCCTTCCTGCTTTTTGTTGGGTGAAGTAATTTTTGCAGGATGTTCATGGTGACCTTTTCAGGGAGTCTTGGTCCATCAAACCATATTAGTCTGGAAGAATTCCACAGGTTCTCATCCTCTGTGGAAACAAAAGAACTTCTTTTACAAAGCAACATATCCCTAGACCCATATTTTGAATTCAAGATAACTTTAAAATATATATGTTGGCTTAGCTTAGCAGTCCCCAATATCAAATGTCTCTCTGCAGTCAAAAAATTCAAAGAAAACACAATAGTATACTTAATCCAGACTCTCTGGGTATATTCCATCTTTCTGTGTCTTCTTTTTTTTTTTTTTGTTTTTGTTCCTTTTCATCAATGACTGTCTGTACTCTGTCTCTTTAACAATTTTGTTTTGTTCTTTTAATAACCATTTATTTCTTATTATAACTCTCTATACCCTGTTTCTTCTCTCTCCCAAGTCTATGTACATTTATCCAATATACTGTGTCTCATTTAGAGATCTTTTATATCTGGATTTGTCTTTATTGCATATCTGAAATCCTTTTCTGACTAAACAGCTTCTTAAAATGCTAAACAATTCTTAAAAATCTAAGTGGCATCATTGCTAGGGGTAATATGGCCCTGCCTGCTTGCTCCGCCCAGTCCAACATGGTGGAAGTCCATTAGTGCCTGAGACTGCAGGATGGGAGTCATCCTCACCACCTCAACTCTGATAACCAGTTGACCCATGCTGCCACTGAGTAACTTGCAGCATGCTGCCCACGAAGCCCATTTAAAAGCTTGGCCTCCTGAAAGAGCCAGAGGTCATGCTGCCAGCATGGCCCAGAAAACCGGCATTTCAAAACCGTGCAGCTTTTTTTCTGCTACTGCTGAACCAGGAAAACCTCTCTTAAGGGAACTGCCAAACACTGCCAGCTGAAAAAAAAATGTGGCTAAACTTGTTTTTTTTTTTTTCTAGAATTCCTTTCCAAGCTTTCTCAGGTTTTACGTGGAGGTAGTCAGCACATGTTGGAGTGCCAATTTGTTGTTAGAAGGCCACTTGTTCATTTCCCGGACGCAGACTCCCAAAATAATCATGCAGAAACTATATTATTTAAATCACTGCTTGGCCCTAGCTTCTGATTTTCTAACTCTTACATATTAATTTAACCCATCTCCATTAATCTGTTTATCACCACAAGGTCCTGGCCTATCAGCGTGTCTGTCTCCATTGGCAGCTCCCCAGTTTCTCTTTGACTTTGCCTTCTTTCTCCCAGCATTTGGTTTAGCTTTCCCTGCCTAGCTCTACTCTACCCTATCAAGCAAAGCCAGTTTTCTTTATTAACCAATTGAGTCACAAGTATACAGAGGGGAATCCCACATCAGCACTAGGTATACATCATGCTTGTCATTGAATATTGCGAGAATTTTTCTTTAGTAATGGAGTTCATAATTTTTTTTGCTAGCCTTAATAGAGGTGAGAATTAGAGGAGTTGGCATGCTTAATGGGAAATTATGCATTAATTTCCTTTGGGTTTCAAATACTTGGATCAAAACACATAGCTTTGCTAAGATGACAATGGATACATTATAGAGTCTCTATAGGGACAAGTTTTGAGGCAATCATTTATGTTATTTGGGGGAAGAAAGAAAGAGATATTATAATCTGTAAATTAATTAAGTGAAACAAATAGAAAACAGATTATTGTTAGTATAAACAGAAAATCACTCATATGATCCTTATGGTGGAGTTCATGGAATTGAAAGAAAAGATGAAGAAACTCTTGGCAAGGGTAGGACGCCATGGCAGGCATGGATGAGTTCTAACTGTTTCCCATCATTGAGTCTCTACCTTCAAGACAGAATCCAAAGAGAGGGGGTGGGCCAACGAAATTCAGAATGCAAAACCTTGCTTCAATGGTAAATTTACATGAAGGGAAAAACAAAGGCACATACTACCACCAAAGAAAAGCTCCCAAGCAAACATTGAGTGTGTTATCTCACTAGATGTCTAGAAGACAAAGATATCAACCATATTGATTCCCTGTGCCCTCTTCTGCATCCCACAGTCTAGACTTAGTGAGCTTCTTAATAAAGAATATTCATTAATCCCATATACATCCTTATAGTTTCTCTCAACTTGCCAATACAATGTATTCCTGGGGAGAGGAATCTAAGGTTGAGTTTTGGATTATTGGACTGTGCAGAGTGGAGGTATGGATCAAATTCAGAATTTATGTGTGTGCTATTTGAGGAAGAAGGGATAGAAAGATTGAGCAAGAGCTAATGAAAGACTTGGGACCATAGGGCCTCATATTGAGGCTGGATCCAGAGACACCCCACCTCCCCAAGCATCTATGCCAGCTGTGTTCATTGATGCCACTAGCTAGGAGAAACCCAGACACTTTTGTTTCAACAGTGAATAAGCATGTTTCAGTGGGGTTCCACTAGAATGTTAGTTGGGAATGGACAGGAATGTAGGACTGTTACTGGTCTTCCCTCTGTACCAGTGGCCACTAAGTAGAACCACAGGCACCAGAGACATGACTTTTCATGAAGATATGTCACTTTCAGAAAATAGAAAGGCTCGGAAGTAGATCAGATCATTATGTGAAAACTGGACTGGCTTAGGGTAGATTATCAGGGCCGGATACAAAGCCAGCACTGAGAAACCATAGTTCTAAGGAAATTATCTGGATATGGTCTTACTTATTATCATTATATGTCAAATACTAAGTACTTGCACATTAGTAATTCCCGTTTTAGAAGCTGAATGCTTCTGTAAATATGCATGCAACTTTTTACCTACTCTGAACTTACATAAATCTTATTGGACATCGTTTGAAGAAAAGGTTCTTTAAGATAAAGCAAACATCCATCTCAGACAGAAGCTTTTGCATTGTAGTTGCCAGGCACAAGTAGAATTCTGTTAGTAAGTAGACATGGGTAGAGAACATGCTGTTTTTCTCACTATTTGCAAAGCTCTTTGCAGAATTGGGCATTTCACTATTTGGAGCCTGGCTTGTAAAACACAGCAGTATTAGCATATGCATGACTTTGTTACCAATGAATGTCATATGCAGCAGTCTGCAGATGTTCTCAACAATCATTCATGCTCATCATAGTGTTAAAATTATTGTTCATGTCATACTACTCTTAAACACTTTTATTTCAGGTATCAGAGAGATATGTATACCATGCCACAAATTTGTCCTTTTAAATTTGGGTACTTAATTTCTGTTGAAGTTCCATATAAAACATTCTGTGTAGAAACTATAGGCTCTAATAAATTCCTAGAAACTTGCCAGAGTGAATGGAAGAAAGACCATATGGCCTCAACCCTACTCAAGTCACTATGGGGAACTAAAGAATGCTAAGAGTGGGGGAAATTGTCCTCTTCAGGGAAGGGCAGACAACTTGTTATTCAATACCAAATGGTCGCCTGAGAATGTGCATACAGGTAACATTATACAGAGTAAACAAGTCATATTTAGGAATACATACACACATACATATACGTGTATAAAAACAACTAATTACAAAGGAGGTCATGTATTTGAAGGAAATCTAGGAGGGCTATATAGGAGGGTATGGAGAGAAGAAAAAAGATGGAAATACATTATTATATTATAATCTCAAAAAGTAAAAGATACAGAATCTAAGCTCTTTCCTTGGTTCCTGGTAGATTCTTTTTGAGATGGCTTGGGGCAGAAAACCAGACCTACTGAGTGTGTTAACTGGTCATACATGTGCATGATCCACTGCTCCCCTGTGCCATTGTGTAGGAAGCAGTACTCCTAGAAGGCACACAATACTTTCTAGCAGAGTGGTCATGTTCTAGGCAATCACAGATCATATATGGATTCTCTATAGATTGTCCTACAATGGGATCAACACTGCTAAGGAAGGGACTCCCATATAAGAGCTGCTCACCATCTTCTCTATCTGGGGTGAGGACTTCCTGCCATCCCATGTTGATGGCTCTAGATTCTGGAATCCATGTTGCAGAGAGAGACAGTGGTTAGAAAGATCTGTTTAGTAGATTTAATCTCTCAGGTGTCTGAGACCCTCTATAACACTGATGTGGATGTTGGATCTCATGGATCAGGAATATTTTCCCCCCAGTTTTGAACAAAATTTGTATTTCTTTGAACATCCTAAAAATTAGGTTGGATCTTAGTGAACACATATCCCCTTGCTGCAATCTCTATTATCCTACTTGTGTTCACTTTTAAACTTAGTGATTCTAAGGGCTATCATGTCTGAAAGAATCACCCTACTGACTTAAATGCCAGGAGAGATAGTAGACTCTGGGGCCGCATGGTAGGCCCCTGAGCAATGGGAAGGATGCTTTTCCCATGGGCTGAAATCCACAATCACATCCCTGTCTATTCTAATGATAGACTTTCTAAGCATCGCCAGATAGCTCTTTTTATATTTGGAGTCTTTTAAGAAGGTTTGCCCATTTTCGAGTGAAATCTGTTTTTATGTAACTTTTATTATTGATTTGGTCTGGCCTTCAAACCTCAGAATTATCTAGGAATTTCCCCAAGTACTAGAATATGCTCTGATTGTGGCCATCTTGTTCAGTACCAGAAATGCAGATCATAGTAAAATCTGTCCAACCAAAATACATTTTGGCAGAAATATGTTTACCAGGAGACAGAAGTCTTATGCTACTTGGGACATTTTTTAGACCTTTATCCAGCATCCCCAAATGCACATAGCATCTTTCTAACAATTATCTAGTATTCAGTTATGAGCTAGGCACTCAGTAGGTGCTTTTGAGATATTAAAAGGCAAGGTTCATGGCCCCTAACCTTGTATAAGTAGCATGTGGGGGAGGTATTAGTTGTCCTTCTTGACTAATGTAATGACCTAGCATGTGAGGCTGATGATTGTGCTGTGGAAATGAGAGCCCCTGTAGATCCATAGCTGCTTGGATTAAGAGAAGGAGGAGAATGATATTCCTGGCAGAGAAAAAAGACTGGTATAGCAAGAAAATGAAAGATGGTCTGAGTGGCAGGGACAGACATTAGATTAAGACTGAATGGAAGTGGCTAAAAGCCAATTCCAGATAGCATAGAGTCTTCTAGGTGAGGTAGGGGATTTGGGTCTTTAGAGTAGAAGCAGCCTGATTAACTCTCCCTATTGCCACATGAGTTATTATATTTATTTCCCAGGAGAATAGCTAGCATTATAAAGTGCGGGCTGTCTAATAAGTGTTTGACATCAAAGGCATTATCTTTAAACATTGTAGACATGGCACACATTCCTCCATGCATGTGTGTTATTATAGGCACGCATTGACTTCTGGGTAGAGCAATACTGACATTAGCACTGGCATTACGTCCCTTTCTCTCTCTCTCTCTCTTTCTCTCTCTCTTTCTTTCTTCCTTTGAGAGTCTGATCTGTGTGACTTCTAACCAATTGTCTTTGTCCTTCTTCTTTCTTGAGAAGTTTAGATTATAAAAATACTGATATCTATTTCATATTTTTAAAAAGGGCTTCTAAAGTTGTTAATGTATTCCCTTGCTAATTTTAATTGCTTTTGTTTTTCTATTTAAGTGGATTTTACTCTCAAAGACTAGTGGAACTATTGTAAAAGAATGAAAATGACTTGGACACAAAGCCTTTATTAGGGTTGCTGATATCACGCATATTTGAATTGATAAAAATTTGAATAACCCATTTGTGTATCTAAACATTTGACCAAGACCTGGCCAAGCACTGGTTTGTTTCAGGGCATCCTCAGTCAGTACAAAGGAAAGTCTTTGAAACTTTTAGATAATTTAAGTAAGAATGTAAACTGAAGTCTGTATTTAATGTGTGTGTGTGTGTGTGTGTGTGTGTGTGTGTGTGTTTGTGTGTGTCTGTATGAGACAGAAACAAAATATTATTTTCAAAGTAATGCCATCTCTGCTTCATTTGTAGTACTAAATACCAATATTTAGAAATCATTCCAATCTTGTTATATTATTCTTACAGGGAGTCAATTTTTATTTCTAGGCGTTCTGAGACACTGGTCATTACTGAGGGTCCTGTTCTCTAAATCTGATAACCATGAGCCTGCAAGTTCGCACATATACAGTTTTGAAAGTGCATGAAGTTAGCATGGCTTGCAGTCTTTTTCTTATTCAGGTACTTCCTCTATAACAAATAGCAGACATACAGAGGTGCAATTAATTTTGTACAGTGGGTGTTTTGGAAGGTCCTTCAGATAAAGATGTTGAGTGGGTGAGTGAAGCATTTATAGAGAGGTAGTTGTCTGTGTGCTTGGTGTCTTTACCAACAGAATGTCCCCAAGATCCTGCCATAGTATGGAAGTTTTGTTCCTCAGAGGGTCCTTTTCTGATAATGCACCTCTATGTGAATGTGTCTTTAATCCATGAAACCTTCTTTTGTGGATGGCTTTGGTCCATATCAACCTGTTCAGTCCTCTGGTTGATGTGAGGTGACCTGAGCCCTTGGTGTCTGTTGCCAAGGGCAGCACATGCTATCTAACAAGCTACTGTGTTTTCACTTCTAGTTATATGTGACTGGTCCAAAGGTGCCTATTAACCTAATTGGAAAGATGATGAGGGAACAGTCCCCTGAGAGTGGTCGGACACTAAAGGATGCTCTCTTCATCTTGGAATTTTCAGCGTGGTCAGGATTCTTTCTAGAGGCCTTGGTCATCTTTGTTACCACATGGAGAAAACTCAAATGGAGAAAGCCAGTCAAGGATAACCAGAACATGCAAAGGCACACATTCCCTCCATGGGCTACTTACCTGAAGCTGCTGTGATTCCTGGATGTTGTGGTTGCGTAGACACATTATTTTCCATTTCTCTTTAAGCTAACTTGAGTTGGGTTTTGTTTCTGTTGCTGAAAGGGGATGCTTTCCCTAAACAAACTGTCCTGTGCTGAGAGGGCAGCAGGAAGGAGAAAGGTCTGGGGATGTCATCTGGCCTAGCCCGGGAAGGTGGGGAAATTTCTCTTGCTTTGAATCAGGAAGAGTTTTGAACCAGAGATCAAAGGGTAAGAGTGTGTGTTCTGCTACAGTTTTTTTAAGTCAGCCTAAGACGCTTTAGCAAAAGCAATCTACCTTCTGAGGTGCAGATCCTAGATTGCCTCAGATAAGGAAAGGAGACACTGTTGCCATGCATTACAGAAACAAACACAAGTGATCACTAGCTGCATCCTAGCTACAGCCTTGCTGTTTGAAATCCATGGGTACATTCGGCTCCTTTGTTCTGTATTTGGTTTTATCATGAGACATTCTAGGTCTTTTGTTCAACAAATAAGATATTATAACCCTGATAATGGCTCCTAACGTGAATAAAAAGATTAGAAGGAAAGGCAGTAAAATAATAAGAGGCAGATTATTTTTGTCGACCCTATATTTCTAGTTACTCAGCAATAAAGAGCCATTTATGCTCTCATTCGGACACTGAATAGAGAAAAATATGAGTCATTCATTTCAGATGCAAAATCCTGCCATAGCTTCATTCCGTTTGGTATCCTAAGTCTTGGCTTCTGACAGGCATTTGCTTTGAGGAGGGAAGGGAAGATACACCGTATGATCATGAAAAGTAGTGTTTCAAGTATCCTGTGTGAGAAAATGGGGGAATTACACAATGTTGTCTCCCTCATCTGCCCTTGAACTGTTCAGAGAACTCCAGTGAGTGCTTGAGGCTGGAGCATTATACAGACTATATTTTTTTTTTATTTCTTCTCCTCGGTTCCCATCCCTCTCCATCCCCCTTCCTCCTTCCTCCTCATCTTCTTCCTCCTTCTTGTCCTCTGACTGACGCCCCTCCTGCTCTCCTCTATGGTATGGTTGAATTATTTTGCCTAAGCATTCTTCCACTTCATGACTCTGCTGCCTCAACCTCCGAGTGCTGAGATACTAGGCATACTCTATTACACATGGCCCAGCACTTCAATATATATGTATAGGTCTGAAAAAGTTCACTTTGTAAATTGACAAAGTAAAAGATCGAGAACAGTAAAATATACCAATGATTGTAAACTTTAATGAAAATAAAGAAATGTTCTATATTCTACTTCCAGATCATTGGCTAACTGTTGACTGAAAGCATAGAAAGGAAATTGAGAATATAGCTGTGTGCTCTGAAGATATTTCTGGCACAAATTTATAACTAGTGGCTCGCTTTTAACTATTTCTTCTGGAAGAGACAATGAAAATTTGTGTAAGTTGGGCCTCTTTGTGGCTAAAAGCAGTCTGGGGTGTGTAGGCTATGATTAAGAGTCATTTTATCTTAGACTAATGCTTGTTCTTATGGATAATTTCTCCTAAGAAGTGTTATAAGATAATAACTTACCTAAAAATAGATGCTGGTTACTAAGCCGTAATAAGAAGTGAGCTGCATGTTGTCTTCCGGTGACCACATAACCTGGTCTTTCAAGATGTGTTATGGACAGTGTCCAAGCCTGGAGAGAAAAATGACGTTAACCCCCGTTTTCCAGAAGATCTCAAAACATCACCATAAAGGAAAACTGGTTTCTTTCTCTCAGGTCAATTAGTGGGGAAACCGTTCCATTTAAATAGTGCCCACGAAGGGCACCATAAGTGATGCCGTGTGCATAGCGTGGTACTCAACAGCATTTAGTGAAGCAAAGGTGTAAGGAAAGGAGACAAGCCAGCAAAGCAGGCTGGCCTTGGATCCTTAGGAGACTGCTGAATGGACAACGTCAGCACTCCTATTCATGCTTGGGAGGCCCTTTCTAGTATCAGGGCTGTTATCAGCTGCTATCTTAAGTCAGAGTAGCTCACGGAGCAGAGCACCCTCAGCTGCTATCTTAAGTCATAGTAGCTCACGGAGCAGAGCGCCGTCAGCTGCTCCAGCCAGATGGAGAGCTTCCTAGTGTCTCATGGGAAGCGGCTGGGAGCTCTCCTTGCACACATGCGTGCCTTGCACATTCAGGCCTGACTTTTCCCTGAGTTCTCCTCCCAACAGAAAGTTGAAACGCTGTGTTGTCGTTTTCATGTACGTGTAGAATGCCTGTGCGGCTGGATGGAACCTGAGGGTGGCCCATGCAAGCAGATGGGTGCCAGGGCAGTGAGTGCTTTAGAGTAGACTACTGGCATGATAGTATTCAAGTCTGGCAGAGCTACCAGGGCCAAGCCTTTAGGAAGCTGGCTGAAATGCAGGTAAACAATGCAGCTGCAGCTTCACATAAAAATACATTTTAATATTTGTTTTCTTCATTTTGATCTTTGTGCTCTATAGGATTTCTATTTTTCCCATATTTATACCATCCTGTCCTCCACCTTTTCCTGTTACCCCATCCATTAACTCTAAAATTCATTTGTTTATCATATACATACATATATATGTATATATAGGCAAATGAATATATAAATTCATTTAGTGTTGTTCTTACATATATGTTTTTTAAGACTGACCACTTGGTATTGGATAAGCATTTAGGGAGCTCACCCCGGGAAAGGCTTATTCTCCATCTCTCTGCATTCTTGTGAAATTTTCCCATCTATGTGGTCATATCAACTGGTATTGTTATTGTTCAGGTATTATTTAGGCTAGCAGATTGTTGGTATTTAATAGGTGCATCATATATATACATATATATGAATGTATATGTTATATAGCTCTACACACACACACACATATATATATATATATCACTTTCTTGTAGCAGACATCCTGGTCTTTTTTAATTTTTAAATAATTATGATACTGTGTTTCTTAGCCATGTGTATTAAATGATAGCAGCTGAGTGACATTTCAGTGCCTGACTCACTATAGAATGATGTTTTCATATGACTTATATGATCTGGTGATTTCTTCTACTTGCTTGTTTAGCCTCATCTGAAGTTTACATCTGACATTTGACAAGAATCCTTGAACTCTGAAGACTTGACTGTTTTAGCAGCTGACCACTGATCTTCTAGTGATCCTAGGTTCCTCACTTAGTCAGAGCACTTAAAGTGTCCTTAAGGGTTTGTTTTTGTTTCTTTGTTTGTGTGTGTGTATGTATATGTTTTTAGATTTTGTTTTGTTTTCTCTGAGCATCTGTCTTAGGGTTTTATGGCTGGGAAGAGACACAATGACCACAGCAACTCTTACAACAACATTTAATTGGGACTGGCTTACATACAGTTGAGAGGTTTAGTTCATTGCCATCATGGTGGGAAGCATGGCGGCGGCACACAGACACACATGGTGCTGGAGAGGGACTAAGAAGCTGAGAGCTTTGCATTTAAATCAACTGATAGAAGCCATACTGGGCCTGGCTTGAGCATTTGAAACTTCAAAGCCTGTCTCTAGTGACATGCTTACTCCAACAAGGTCACGCCTCCTTATATCACCGATCCCTATTAGCTTATGGGAGCCATTTTCATTCAAACAACCACAGCATCTGTAACATCAAAAGTACCTGGTGCCATCACCCAAGATATCTCTAGAGACAAAGTGATGGGGGAGACATTGGTCTTGCCCTTAGGGAAGAGTAAAGTGAAATGTGGCCAATTTCGTGTTGCACAGACTCCCACAGGTTAGAGCAGAATGCAAAGCAGACCTTCTTCTCTGAGGAGTGAGTCACAGCACCTAGCTGGAAACCTCATAGCCTAAAGGTCCTCTCACATGGCCCTATCATGGCTGCTGTGTCTAGTGACAGTCCCCCGAGGTGCTGCTTTCATCTGTCCTCTTAGTATCGTTCCCATGGGTGTACCAGCCGGCAGGGAAGGTTCCAAACAGTGGCAGCTTCAAAGCGTAGCTGTGACTGCAGTCTCCTGCAGGATGTTTCAGTGGGCATCTCATACAGACTCTCCTAAGAGTATACCCAGCTGGCATTGTTCTCCCAGCCCTGCTTCCATTTCCTTTCCTTTCCCTTTTTGCCTTGATGTATCCAATGTCTTGGCCAAGTTCCACCTAACTGAGATGGGTTCCTTGAAGATATCCATCCTATTGCTAGTCCTAAATAAGTCCTATTGCTAGCAGAAATAAGGATTTAGTGATTTCTCCAAGCTTCCCCAGACAGCAATGATGCTGATAATGGGAATAAAGGTATGGATACCATTACTGATATTGACTAGTGACGAGTGACCCTCTGCCCTATTGGCTTTCCTCTGTCAACTACAGAAAAAAGGACATCGTTACTATCCCATTTTATAGATGAGTAAGCCAAGAAAGAAACCTTATCTCTCAACGTTTTCAGTTTCTATCTTCTAATAGGGAAGGACTATAAAGCCAACTCCATATAGAATAGTGCTTGTCCATTTAGCATCCTATGACAGACTAAACATACTGATGACCTGAGTTGTCCAGATGACTAGAAACCACCATTCATATTTCAGACAAAACACACTCTCTGCATAGTGTGCTGTCTTTGGACTAGTGGTGGCTGTGTTTTATTGGCATTGGTTGAAGGTTAAAGGCTGAGGCCAGTTAAAAGAGGGAACAATAACACTGAGACAGGAGGAAGTCAAGTTCAGGTTTAGCTTCTCACCCACTCTGGTAGGTAAGAATAGTGGCTGACTTTCTGGGTTTTTATTTGGACCTGAGCTGGTAACAGGCACAGTGTTGACATTGTTTTTCTTGGAAAAATATATTCAGTGCCTATGAAAGGACGATAAGTGATGACTCAGGTCGGTTTCTTCACTGGGATTCAGAAACACCAACACCTGAGTTTGCCACAGGCCTCTTCTGCAGGATTCCATTTGTTCCTCCTAAAGACCTAATGAGGTTGATTCTACTGTTGTTACCCACGCAGCAACTTGTATAGCAGAATCTTTGAAACTGATATCTTTACTATTGATATGTAAATCAAGTCTCTTGATGGGGAATATGTGAGATAAATGGACCTCGAGGTTTTAATTTCAAATTTTCTTTGATAAAATATAATATGCTATGATTTAGGTTGGATAATTTTCTTAATGGAAGGGCATCGTCACTTAGCAATTATCTGCCACTAGCTACTTCATGTAGATTCTTATTTTTATCAATCATATGACTCACTGTGAACATTGTTTAGGATGTTTTTTCACAGGTGCTCAATTCTTTGCCTAAAATACTCTGGGAAGAGAATGTGGAGCAGTCTATAAGATGAAAGAAATACGAACAAGTTATAAGGAGACATCAGATGAATACAGAGGTTTAACATGGAGATGAGCTTTAACAAGCTATTGACTTGGCAAGTATGGAAAATCAATCATTGTTAAAGGCAATGATCTAGAAATGGACCACTTATAGACCTTGCAAGCAAATCTTACAATATATATGATTAGTAAGCAATAAAATGTTTTCCTATAACAAATAGGATTTGCTTCTCTGCCTCTATCAGATTTGCTGTTGTTTACTGACGCATTTCAAACAGGGATTGGGGGAAATGAGTCCTGAAAGAAGGAATCAGTCATCATCAATACAGCTTCTGTCCCTGAACTACCTATGTCTTCTGCTTTCTCTCTGTTTTAAGAAGTAAGTGGAGTGGAACCCAAATGACGCAAAGGTGAATACAAAGCCAAGAGTATTCAGAGATGGAGTCTGCACATGGACGCTTAGTTCTGGAACAACAAATGGTATTTATTGTCTTTAACTGAAAGGAAGGGTTTCTGAGAAAACAATAATAGCAAAAAACTGAACACATCAAAAACCATTCTGTGCTTGTTTTGACAGCCTCTGCTACTGTGCCCAGACTGGCCAACTCAGTTATCTTTCGCTTGCAGTGAAACTGAGCTCGATGCTTTTATACGTACACACATATCAGTCTACGGACGTGCTGTATGTATGTCTGCATTTATGTAAAACAACACTGATTACTTTTTCTACATGAATAAACTCATACAATACGTTTATTTTTTTTCTACTTGAATAAACACATGCAATAAGTTTGGGGTAAACTAGATTATAATGTGTGTGAAGTTAATCCCAGAGTCACGATGACAAATACTAACGTGTACTTCTTACATGCAGCATGTGTCCATCCCAGGTTCCTAGGCTGGCAGCATAACCTTCATTGGGAATATCACCTATTTTATAACAAACGTGATTATAAAAAGCCTCATCGTACGCTGAAGAACTTCTCTCCACCTGCCTCAATTCTTTCCATATCATCAACGTAGGTCAACATTAGCACAGAAAACATATCAATAATAATCTACTGTGCTGTAGCATGTTTCACAGCTGCACAAAGTTTGACTTCTGTATCTGCAAGGACAATATTTCTGGGTGTTAAGTTCATCAATATGCCAGTGACAGCCCTCACAAATAGATTCATAAAATCTTAATATTCAAATGGAAGCACAAAATATACTAATTAACCAAAGTGATCCTGAAGAGAGAGCAATACTATAGGTAGCATAATACCCAATTCCAAATCACACTGCGCATCCTGGCCCTGGCTTCCAGCTAGACACATCCACTGGTTCAACAGCTCTCTGACATCAATGCCTAACGTAAGATGGAAAAAGGACGCCGTCTTTAACAAAGGGTGATTGGAAAACCCCATGATAACACATAGAAAAATGAAGCAAAGTCCTTCTCACCCTCAACAAGAGCCATCGCAAGATGTCCTAGACACTCAGTATAAGACCTGGAACTGGGAATCCACTTGAAGCAAACATGGGGCAGCCATTTCTGACATAAATATCAGCAGCTACCTCCTGACCAGCTCCAGTAACTCAGGACATAATAACAACAATTGAGAAATTGGACTGAATCAAATTAAGTTTCTTCTCTGCAGAGGTAGTGGTTACCATAATGAAGGAACAGACTACACAATGAGAGAAGTACTTTCCAGCTGGTCGTTGACAAGGAATTAATATTCAGAGTACATAAAGAACACAAAGAATTAGACACAAGAATAATAAAAATTCTAACCAATAAATGTACAAGTGAATTAAACAAAGAGGTCTCCAAAGAAGTACAAAAGGTCAATAAGTAGGTGAAAAAATTCTCAACATCCTTGGTCACAAAGAAAATGCAAATTAGACGTGTACTGCGACTCCATCTCTCCTCAGCCCAGTCAGTTAACATTAAGCAAAGAACAGTGGCAAATGATAGTGATGATGTGGGGGCAGAAAAGAACCCTGATACTGGTGGTAGATATGCAAATCAGCAAGTATGGACATCAGTGTGGGGAGTCCTCACCAAAAAAAAAATGTAGAAACTAAGATATATAGCACCACTTTGGTTTGGAGTATTAACCTTCTCAAACCTCAATTGCCTTATTGATTTAAAAGATAAATGAACTGATAGAGACTTCCCTAGAAAGTTTCAAAGATTTTTAGGGATATTTGAGAGCTATATGGCAGGACATGGAGAAATGTTGAGCCTTATTTTAAACATAAAATTGCTTTGTTTTTTTTTTCAGATAGCTTGTTTATAATTCATATAAATATACTTACTTTCATGAATTAGAAATATAAATGTAGTCTTGTGTATCAGAATTTTTCTTTTGGGCTACCAGCCAGCTCCCAAATCGTGACACAAAGACTACTTATTAGTTATTACTGCTCATAACTTAGCCTAGCTTAGGCTTGTTTCTGGCTAGCTCTTTTAAGTTTAACTTAAATTAACTTGTTTCTCTTTGTCTACTTTTTGCCTTGGAGCTTTTTGCTTTTCTTTCCTCTTGTATATCTTATTTTCTGGCTGGCTGGCATCTGCCTGGCTTCCTGGCCCAGCTCTTTGTCTCTCTTGTTCTCCCCTCTCACCTTCTTTCTAGTCCTTCTTTTCCAGGCTAGATTTCTCCTCCAACTTATTCTCTCTGCCCAGCAGCCCTGCCTGTCCCTCTCTTGCCTAGTTATTGGGCATTCAGCTTTTTATGAGACCAATCAGGTGCCTTAGGCAGGCAAGGTGAGACAAATGCAAGATATCATTTCATTACATAATTAAATACACATCCTTACTTCATTAAAAATGCAGCATAAAGAAATGCAGCACACCTTTACACAGTTAAAGTAATATTCCACAGCAGAAATAAATGTAACTGATCTTTACATAGTTAAATATTCCACCACAGTCTTTGCCTTTCTTCCTAAGTGAAAACAGAAGTCTTCAAAAGCAGAAGAGGTTAAAAACTCAAAATCAGTTTTGTATAGTGATTAATTATAAGGATAAGAGGTAAATAGCCAGACAGATATTCTGAATGGTGAGAAGAAGACCTACCTTGTCTTTTTTGCTTGGGAATGCTGGCATCTTGATTCTGTGAGAGCTCATTGTTGTAGGAGCCCACTTGTTCATTCCTGGCTGCCCAGACCTGAAATAACCACACAGAAACTGAATTAATTAAATCAATGCTTGGCTTGTTAGCTCTGTCTTTTTATTGGCTAGCTCTTACATCTTAATTTAACTCATTTTTAGTAATCTGTGTATTGCCACATGGCTGTGGCTTACCAGAAAGGTTCTGTCTGGTGTCTGTCTCTGAGGGGGCTACATGGCTTCTCCTGACCCCCCCTTCTTTCTCCCATCATTCAGTTTAGTTTTCCCCACCTACCTCTATTCTTCCCACGCAGGCCCAAGGCAGATTCTTTATTCATTAACTAATAAAAGCAACACATACAGAAGGACTTCCCATACCAGTTCATGGCTATCTCCTACCTCTCAGAGAGAAATTCTGGGAATCGCTCTCTCATTAAAATAACTTTCTAGAGTCATTCTTCTACTGAAAGAACTTCCTACTGTGTTTGAATTTAACAGTTTGTTTTACCCTAACTTTTGATGAACTAAATTTCACAATCTAGGATGAATCTTAAGATATTAAATATTAGAAATTTGGGAATCATTAGTAAACTATGCCCTCAGTATAGTGGTGATGGATAGTACTATAGGGAAACAGCTATAAAGTGAGTATTTAAGGAAAACAGAGGAAAAGGATAAAACCTGTCTGTCTTTTCTGAACTGCAAATATGAAAAGGGATGCCTTGAATAAATTAGCTTAATATTTTAATTTTCACAGGAATATTCATGCATTTTTCTACATATTTTAAAATCTACATATTTTACATTTACAGAGAAAGAGTCAACACTGGAGGTTTACTCTGCCAGGAACTTGGAAATTTTTGTACCTGCCCTCATTTGTTCATTCATGTAAACCCATGAGATGAAAAGCCAGGATTCCGAGTCACTGTTGGTAGAACACTGATGCTTTAGAGTGATTAGAAACACAGATTTCTATTTAATGAAGTAGTTTGCATAATTTGGAAGAAAATACATACCAATATATAGTTTATTTTAGGCTGTTCTTTACAGAGCATGGCTGTCCTGCACACCAAACTGGCTTCAAGCTCACAGAGCTCTATCTATCTGCCTCTGCCTCCAAGTGTTGAGATTAAAGGTATATGACTGGCTATATTAAAGGTTCCAGACCTGGCTATAAACTTGTTTTAATGAAAATTTTAAATGAATATATAAAATTAATGGAGTTTTTTCCAATATTCTTCAGGTGAGTACAGTTGAATGTGTAATTTGTTTGATAAACGTGAAATGCATCCTTGTGATTTAATAAGTTCATATTTCAGCTATCTATGTTTTCAGAAAAAACACAATAAAATAGCACCCCTGCTCTTAAACTGTGTAAATTATTTAGAAATTATTGTGTGTATAGTAAAATCACTAATTTAAATAGTCTTTAAATTAAAATTATTTTTGCTGCGCACGTATTTCTTTTAGATACTTTTGCAGGGAAATTGATTCAACCAAGTCTTTCTGACTAGTCTGGAATCATGATTAAATTTGGACAGTTTTAAATTAAATCCTCTCTAATTTAATCCATTACTTTATCAAGATTTAATCTGTGTTTAGTCCCTAAATAGTATGTGGCATACTGTGCTGAACAGCAATCTTGACTTTGTTACCCACATTCTAGATATTTCCTGGATCCACTTTAAAAGTCAATCAAGCTGAGGATGCAGCTAGGGGTACAGCAAACGCTAGCATGCACGAGGCTCTTATTTCAGTGTCTAGCAACACACACACCCCCACACACAAATTAATAATAATAAAATTTAAACTTCCAAGAACTAAAATATAATCAACTGTCGTTAGCCAAGTTCACATTCTTTATCTTGTGCTTAGAGGCATCTTTTCTTGGATAAGTGTTTTGAATTTTGTCCTTGTACATTGCTGAAAGTCTAAGCTAGGAATTATTCCAAATAAGTAAACTCTCAGGACTAATTATTTAGAAAAAAACAGCAATTATTTGAAAGAGAGCAAGGGCAGTTGTGTGGGAGGAAAGGAAAGGGGCAAGTGTGATTATATTATAATTGCAAAAATAAAGTAATAATAAGTTGGGCATAAGCATACAATTTATTTTAAAGTCAGGAGTACATAGCTAAAATAAAAACCCTATCAAACAGGATTCTATGTTTCGCTTTAAAATGTCTAAATCTAAGGCTATGTAATAGAAATGTGGTGTGGGATATACATGTTGTTTAAGCTTTTCATGGCTTTAGGGCCAGCACGATGATGACTCAGGGAAAAACCACCATGCCAGATGATTTGACTTACATTCCTAGAACCCACGTGGTCAAAGGGAAGAACCGGTACCCATGTTCCTACGTTGTCCTCTGAGCTCCACATAAGTGTTGTGGCACATGAGCCATGCCCTGGAAATGAATGAATTTAATAAAAAAAGTAGAAAATAAAAATTTTCTGTTAGGCACACCAAAAAAAAAAGGTAGGCAAAATTATTTTTAATATTACCCTTTTTGGCCCAAAGTAATAAACATCATTCCAATTTCTAAGCAATATTGAAAAACATTATTGTAATATTTACTACTTTCGTATTATCTTCAAAAATGAATACATACATTCCACTTAAAACACATCTCAGCTAAATTAAAAATCTAGCTCGTCCATTGTGCTGCCCTTTCCAGGTGTTCAGGAGGCACCAATACGGCAGCCAAGTTCTGAACAATAATTGTTTGGAGGAAGCTCCATTGTGGGTTCTACCTTTGATCAGAGAGAATTTCCATTCTGTGGCTGGGGTTGGTGTTCAGAAGTCATCATAACATGATTGACGATGTCTCCTACTTCAATTAATATCCTGATAAAAGCCCCATGTTCAGTTCATATTAATTATTTTGAGATACAATGTAATAATCTATACCAAGAATTACCTTTCATCTGTTACTTCCTGATTTAAGTGGTATAATGTTTTAAAAAGAAAACAATAAAAGCTAAACTCAGAAATTTCGTGCTTTTTGTCTTCCAACTAAGCAGAAATTACTAGTTAGGTATAGCTAAAATTATTGCATAAAAAAGTTGTATTCATTGAGGTTGAATATGTTATGATACTTTTTTCCCCCACTGCTACCTCCATTAATTAATTACACTTTAATAATTTAGGTATATAATTTATTAACTTCTTTTATTTCCAAAATCTATGCTATCTCAATACTTTCTCTTAATATAAAAGACATCCATAAAATTCTGTGTTTATAGCTTAAAATGTAATATGGTTGGACATCACATTTGTGTGTGTGTTTGTATGTGGTTCTTGTATGTGTGTCCACAAGTGAGTATGGGAACACACATGTTGATGCAGAGGAGGTAGACATCTAGACTCCCTGTCACTCTCTACCTTGTGTGTTGAGACAGGATAGCTCACAGAAACTGCAGCTCACTGATGGACTGCCCTGGCTTGCCAGCATCCTTCCTGGGTACCCCTGGCTCTGTCTCTCTAGTACTGGGTACACAGCAGCTGTGTGCTGTCATGACTGGTGTGTGTGTGTGTGTGTGTGTGTGTGTGTGTGTGTGTGTGTGTGTGTGTGTGTGTGTGTGTGTGTGTAGAATCCAGACACTGGGCTTCATGCGCTTCATGCATACACAGTAAAGCTTTTCACCCTCTGAGCAATCTCCGCAGTCCCAATGCACTTTGGAGCTCTACTTCAGTGAGGAAGATTTAGTAAAATACTTTTATATGTTAATAGCTCAGGAAAAGTCAACCCTTCTAATTAAATGAATATAAACTAGCCTAGGGGTAGATCTAGGAATTAATCTAAGACCTTACACAGTTCTTTCACTATAATGAAAATCACATTTGATATGTTTTATACTAACATGAGAAACATTAGATTAAAACATTATTTAATGCTTTGTTTAGCTGTGGAAAGATGATAATTTCCTATGTTCATTTTTTTAACCTTCAGGCATCCCCCAAACATGCCTTTCTTTATGCTTGGTTGTTTTTAATCTTCTGTTACAGCTGTTGATTTCTCTAGGACAGAGTATATTTTGTGAACAGTATCTGTCAAAGATTCAGCTTGTTTTCTGAATTTTTACTTCATCACACATTGTAAGTCATCATCAGGGGCTCTTTATTCTGGTTCATAGGTTGCAACTGGTACAGAGAGGGTTTTATTTGCTGGTTCTAGCTCCAAGACTCAACAGATAACTTCTACTGTGAAGACTAAGCGTGCTTCATCTTCCCTCCACATCTCAGGAGAGGACAGGAGAGTGTCCATTTGGCTTGGGCTTTGGGAAACTGCTGTGGGTTTCCTGGTCCTGATGCCACCGTCCTCGAGAAGGTTCCCTCTCCTCAGACATTTTTACTACAATGCACAATTAGAATTGCATTCTCTGGTACCATTATACAGATTAAACCCTGAAATTCCATCACCTAGAAGGCTTGAATTTCAGAACATTAAAGGAACGTTGTTTCTTGGTGGCTCCTAAATTGCAGTTTTTGATGAAAGAGGTAGATTTAGTATCCATAGGAAAGAAAAATAGGAGAGAATAATGCTGGAAAGTTTGGGGAAAGCCTGAAGGTTGAAAAAAAAATGAATGCAGAGAATTAACAACCTTCCATAGCTATATGAAGGATTAAATAATATTTTAATCTGTTTTTCAATTAAGTGTGAAATATATCAAATGTGATTTTTATTATAGTGAAAGAACTATTCAATGATTTTTAGATTAAAAAAGCACTGATATATAAATCCTTAAAACTAATAATTTTATTCTTTTCTTATGCACAGTAAAAGACATTTTAAGTCTGAAGTAATATATTGTAACTTGGTTGCATTAGGCATTTGGGGACCTACGATTAATTAATGTATTTATTCAACTCACACAGGAAACTTTACTCTCACATCACCTGTGTGTAGATTCCCTGATACAGATGTTAGCATGAAAATGGAGATTGCTTGTTTGTTTACTGGCTGCCCAGACCCAAATAATCACACAGAAACTATATTAATTACAATACTATTTGGTCAATCAATAGCTTAGGCGTATTCCTAGCTAGCTCTTACATCTTGAATTAACTCATTTCTAATAATCTATGTATTGCCACTTGGCTGTGGCCTACCAGTAAGGTTTCTCCAGCATCTGTCTCCTTCAGAAGCTACATAACATCTCTCTGACTCAACCTACTCTCTCTCTATATCTTTTCCAGCATGGCTATATTCTGCCCTGCTATAGGCTGAAGCAGCTTCTTTATTAACCAGTGGTAGTAAAGCACATTTATAGCATACAGAGGAAAATCCCACATCATTCGGGCTAGAAATTAACTTAGAATTAGGATTTAAAAACCATTAAAATTTCATTTTAAGTAGAGAAACTAAGGCCAGATGCATAGTGAGAATAGTTATTATTAATATTAACTGCAAGCTGAGAAAAATACAAGTATCCACCAATAAGAATAGATAATTTAGTTTTAATAACAATGAAATAGGACACTATTTTGAAATAGGACACTATTTCATAATATAGAGAAAATGATATGTTGATACTAAACAAGGCTATTTATGTCTTTATTTTTGGTAAATGAATAGCATATTGCATAATTCTATTTAAGGAATTTTTAGACTAGATCCAACTAATATAGCTGATAGAAATAAGACTAGTGGCCACCTATTGGGTGTAGAAATTTATTATAAGAGAAATGGAGGAACTTCATGGAACAAGAGACTTGATCTGTACCTTAATATAAGTGTTGATTGTGAGTTTATAATTAAGTAACCGTAATCCAGTTTTTCACTTTGTATCTTCATTTTGTTCTGTGTATTTTCAGAATGCAATGTAGACATTAATGTTCATTTTATATGTATTTTCAGAATAGAATAGAATATAGATATTTTCAAGAATGCCATAACAAATGACAACATTAGTAAGACAAATGGGGAAAGATAAAAAGCACTGCAAAAATGGAAGAATTTAAATTAAATTTAGATGTAGCTTCATCTTATGTAAAAGAGCAAAGGGATACTGATGCTTTGTCTATGATCAGCAACAACTGGGGCTAGGAAGAAGTACTGCTTCCATGATAAATCTGCATTTGATAGCTGAAAGACACTGAAGGAAATGCTCAGCATCCTTAACTATCAGAGAAGTGCAAATCAAAATAACTTTGAGATTCCATTTTACACCTGTAAGAATGGCCAAGATCAAAAACACTGATGACAGTTTATGCTGGAGAGGATGTGGGGTAAAGGGAACACTCATGCATTGCTGGTGGAAGTGCAAAGTGGTACAGCTCCTTTGGATGTCAGTGTGTTGATTTTTCAGAAAATTAGGAAACAACCTACCTCAAGACCCAGCAATACCACTTTTGGGTATATACCCAAAGGATGCTCAATCGTACAACAGGACATACATTCAACCATGTTCATAGCAGCATTGTTTGCCATAGTCAGAACCTGGGAACAACCTAAATGCCCTTTGACAAAAGCATGGATAAGGAAAATGTGGTACATTTACACAATGGAGTACTACACAGAGGAAAAAAATTAATGACATCTTGAAATTTGCGGGCAAATTGATGGATCTAGAAAACATCATATTGAGTGAGGTGACCCAGACCCAGAAAGACAAAAATCATATGTACTCAGATAACATAACATACAAAATACATGCACGCACACACGCACATATGCACAGGCATAAACACACACACACACACACACACACACACAGAAATAAAATAAAGTAAAAAACCATCACTGTCTTTTAGCACTCTGAGTCAGCCTTTGCAAGCTCTTTTCTTCTCCACCACAGCTGCCATCATCTTCTGGTTTGCAGAATATATCTTTCTCTGTTGCACTCTGAGCTTGTTCCCAAATACTGTTGCCTAAGGTTCCGACACTCCCATGTTCTTTGTTGCTTCGACTTCTCTGGTTTCATGTTTCTTTGATGAATGACATTTTGGTCACATTTTTATTCTCTGTTTATACCTATATGTGTCTTCTCATAGAATGCAAGTTTTATTTGAGTACAGCCTTATGCATGTGTGTTTATAGGTTGCAGTTTTATTGGGTAGCAGAGTAGCCTGGGGTTATAGGTGATTTCCAGGAATATTTTAAATGAATGGTTTGAATTCTGAAAATGGTGTCATCAGTTTAACAAATGACCTAACTGTTGACTTATACATGTCTCTCTGTGTATAAGTGCACAATTCTTATGATTCCAATCATGGATACAAATTCTCAGAATGATATGTCTGAGAATAAAGGCAAAAGCTAGCATATCCACATTCTGAAAATGAATGATAGCTGGTATTAGGATTTTCCATAGAAGTATAACTAATAGAATTCATGCAAATGCCTAGAAAAGATTTATTTTAGGGGTGGCTCATATAATTAGGAAGGCAGAGAAATTCATCTTTGGGTTATCTGCAACCTGAGGCTCAGAGGTCAAGGTTCAAAGTTCCTGTGGACACAGGGGTTTAAGGTATAAATCTTGTTCTGAGTCCAGAGAATTAGAAACACTGATGATGTCTGAGGGTCGGAGAAGGTGAACTTCACAGTTCAGATAGCAAGTCCACTATTCCTGTTTTTGTTTAGTTGGTTGGCTGGTTTTTGTTGTTCTATCTAGGCCTTCAAATGATGAGAGGAGACTTCTGTAAGGACAATCTTCTTTATTCAGATCATGAACTCACTTTCTAATTATCTCCAGAAGCACTCGTTTATCTACACTAAATCCAGGGTCTTTTAACTGTCCTGGTGTCTCTAATTCAGCTATGCTGGCATGTTCAGTAGCCTTGACCCCATCTCCCTCTAATAAGCAAGCACTAGCTTGGCAAACCTAAGAAACCAATGGGCTAAGCATCTCTCCCCTCTTTGTGTTTTGGCAGATCCCTCCCTTGTTGACTGTTTTCTGTTTAGATGAAAACTCCACGAAGGGAACTGTACATGGATATCTTTTTACCAAAAAGCTTTTGCATGCTTCTCTATTGAATAATGCCTCAAGCTTATTTTTTTATTTTAAAACTATAATTCACTCTTTTGTAAAAATTACTCAGTACTAAAGATCTATAAAAGAAAATTGAAGGTCACCTAAATGGGTACCTATAGATAGTAAAAATAAGTATCCAATATTTAATTACTTATTTGTTTATTATATATAAATTGTTGGCAGTAAAATACAAATATTTCTTAGCTTGATTTGAAATATGACTTACATTGAACTAAGCTGACTGTAGGAAGTGAATGATATATATTTACGTGGCCTCTTAAGAAAAAGTTATTCAAATCACTCATTAACAGATGCAATTTGGATTTCCTATAAAAATCTCTGTCTTTTGTAAATAAGTTTACTTTGCTCATTAGATTCATGTAAGTGCACTCATGCAATCCAAAGATATTCTCTATTAGATTCCTTCTGGAACCCACTGTCGCTGTCAGCAAGAAATTCAATCTACTCAATTGAAAAATAAATGATGAGTTATCTCGGGAACTAAATTTTGAAAACTTAGAGCAAGTGTGCTGCTCAAAAAGAATATATTTAATGAAAACATTTGGCTATGGACCTCATTCAGAAAAGTATTTGCAGAAATGTATTTTCTTTGCTTCACATCCATGAGTGAAATTTAAATTTTATACTAAAACAAAACATTTGCAGAAAAAGACAATCAAATCTGCAACAACCACAGCAAACCACCACCCAAGGGCTTATATACAAGCCTCTAACTATATCTGTGTGTGAGGCATATATGTTGTGAGGAATATGTGTATGTTCTTATGTACATAAGTGCATATGCTATGTACTTATATGTATATATATGCACACACATATATCTAATACATATACATACCATACACTATATTTACATAGATAATATAAAGTAGTGAATTACATTCTAGAATCTGTTTCTCAACTAAACTGTAGCAATGCCATGGTGAACTGACTGAGGGGAATACTTTACTATCCGTTCATTTGATTTATTCCCTTTATTTGGTTTATTTGGTGAGCAAATATGTGAGTAACCGTTGGTCTTTTGTCCTGTGCTTCTCATGTTTTTTTTTTTTTCTTCAGAAAAGTATATCCTGAACTCTTTCCCATTGGGCTGGTTGTGTTCTTAGAATCAAGGAGGTGGGACCATAGGGGTGGGTGGGTACCAAAGTGATCACTCTCTATTATAGGATTTTGTGACATTTACCTATTTTTCGTTGTATTTATGAAACCTGATCTTTACCTGTTTGGGGGCCTCATACTTGAGTTTAACTTTTTGTGAGACTAATATGTCATTCTCTTGCCTGGCACAATCGCTGGTATCCTTAGCTCTGTATGGGTTGGATCTAGGGCCTCTGTGCTTAGATGATCAACTAGCAGATATAGCCCCAGCCAGTCCACTGCCTCCATGAACGTCTGCCCTCTCCCTAGCTTTCTGTGATTGTCGAGTGAACTGAGTATTGTTCCTCCATTGCCCTTGCTGCCGTATAATGATCAGCCTTTTCAGTTCTACCAAATCGGTTCTCCCTCTTTGTTTTTTCCAGTCTGCCTCTACCACCCTCTGCTGTTGTCTGTCCTCTTGGTACTGTTATTACTCTGAGTTTGTGTCTTTTTTAAAAGCCCATTCTAAGCGGTAATCCAGTTTGTCCTCTGACAAACCCATTGTAGTTTCAATGCATCCTAATTACACTCTCTTAGCTTCCTTCCCAACACTGCCCACCCTCCTTCTAACAAGTCCCACATTCATGTACTTCTGTTTTGTGATCTTGTGTCTATGTGACTGTAGGTTTGAAACTATCCACTGGAGGCTGGTGGACTTACCAGTAGGTACACAATGACTCCCCATCTCCAACAATATATTCATGAGTTCAGCAGAGTGAGGAGGGTCCCATGAGTCCTCACACCATCCCTGACTGAATGTCAACAGATGGAGTCTTGCGTAGACCCATGACAGTCAACTGCAGCTGTGGTGCATGGCTGCAATGACTGTATTGTTCCCAAGAAGGTAGCGTCTTGCAGCCTCTCTCCATGACTCTGGATCCTGCATCCTCTTTATTGATGTTTCCTGAGCCTTAGAGTGAGTGGTATGAGGGTCTTGTTTATGAGAGAACAATCAACATTGACTCGTTGCCATCACCTCCAGCAGAAAGTAAAGGCCCACTTGTTTACAAAAGGAAAGAGAGACTCTCTTGCTTTGCATGGGGGTACTGATGTTTTATTTTATTTCACTTTAAAAAAAGAAAACAAACTATATTTTTTCATTTTACATGCCAATCCCAGTTCCCACTCCCTCCTCTCCTCCCATTCCCTCTACCTACCCCATCACACCCACCCCCCATCCACTCCTCAGAGAGGGAAAGGCACATCGCTTTGAGAAAGGTCTAAGGCCCTCCCTATTATATCTAGGCTGAGCAAGGTATCCATCCAAATAGAATAGGTTCCCCAAAAGCCAGGACAAGCAGTAGGGATAAATCCCAGTTACTAACGTCTTAAAGAGTGGATTTCATGGTAACTCAGACCCAGAAAGACCAATATAATATGTGTTCACTCATAAGTGGGTTTTAGACATAAAGCAAAGAAAAACCAGTCTACATGCCACAACCCCAGAGAACCTAGACAACAAAGAGAACCCTAAGAGAGATGTACATGGATCTACATAGGAAGATGAAAAAGACAAGATCTCCTGAGTAAATTGGGAGTGTGGGGGTCACAGGAGAGGGTAGAAGGGGACAGGGGAAGAAATGAGTTGAGTGAAATAAATAAACAAACAAACAAGCAAAATGAGTGGACTTCATGTAACTTCATCATATTTATAAACTAAATCTAGCCTGACAACCAGCTTTTTGATGTGGTTTTCTTATTTCCTGTGCATAAATCAGAATGATAATGTTATGAAACATCATCTCTACTAAATCAAGATAAACAGCTGAACTCTGTCCTAGCTCAGTGTGGAACAGGCTTTTCTTTCAGTAGAGGATTACTCGGAGGAGGAAAGAGGAGCGAGCATAGGAGATTAGTTGGTGTAATGCCAGGGATGCTTCCAGGCAGACCCAGCCGAACAAGTATTCCTTTTCCTATCCAAGATTGCTTCCTATGTCACATGGAAATTACCTCCCGACTATACACACATTCATTTATCTAGTTTTTTAAGCACATGGTATTATCCTAGCATAGAAAAAAACCCACACAAAAGCCCTTGCCTTTGTGAGACTTACATTTGTGCATTATTTTTAACACTACAGTGAACTCTTTTTAACATTATTATTAAAATTATAATATGTATAATTATTATGTATAAATATAATATAATTAAAATATAATATATTTTAATATAATTGAAATATATTATGTATAAATATAATATAATTAAAATATAATTACATCACATCCTTAGTTCTTTTTCTTCCCTTGAACTCTTTATATTACTTCCCCTACTCCTTTGCAAATTAGTGCCCTCATTTATACATACATACATATATATATATGCACAAATATAGAAATGATACCTTGAGTCTGTTTTTGTTGCTTGTATTTATATGATTTCAGGGCTGACCACTTTTTATTGGATGATGATCAGTTAAGGCCTCGTCCCTGCCAGAGACAAATTCTCTCTCAGCAGTCATTAGTCAGCTGCAGTTCTTTATACAGTGAATCTTCACATTTAAGAAAAATAATAATTCTTTTAAAAAATCTACCTCCATTTTTGTTCATCACTACAACATATCCCTTCCTCATTTTAAAACACATCCCAAGAAATCAAGTTCTACAGAGCCTTATAGGTTGAAGATGTATTAGCTATCCATTACTATATAATACATTTAGACAGTGTAATACCTTAAAAGAACGTTACCTGTTTCTCGTATGCTACAATCTACTATGTTTGTGTCCACACCTCCCAGTACATCTGATGGAAGCCCCACAGTGATGATAGTAGGATGTGGGAATTTTGGAAGTTATTACATCACAAGAACTTTACATGTCAGGATTAATGCCCTTATGAAAGAAGTTAGAGGAGACTTGTCCTTTCCACAGGTGAGGACACAGGAAAGTGCCTTTCTGTAAGCCAGCAAGTGCACTTTCATCAGGCATGAGATCTGCTAGGGCCTTCATCTTGGACTTCTGTAGTCTCAAGGCTGGGAGAAAGAAATTTCTGTTTTTATAAGCTACTGGGTTTGTTGATGGTGTTGTATAAAAGGAGGAGTCCAAATAGATGAAGATGGCCTCTCACGTAGTTTCTGTAGGTCAGAGTACTAGAAGTAGCTTGATTTGGAAAACTCAAAATTCCTCACAAGATATGGTTCATTTGCAGGTCAGGACTGCAGTTGTACTGGAACTGGTGGTGGCATGTCTTCTAGGATGCTTTATTTGCATGGTGCTGGTGGGTGGTCAAAGGCTCTAGTTCATTCCCATCTGGTGCTCTCCGTGTTTCAGCTTGGCTCTCACAAATGTGAGCCATCCAATAAAAGAGGACAGAGTCGAATGTCATCTATAACCTGGCTTAGGATGTCTCGTTCTTTATTTCGTCTGAGAATAGTTAGCTCTATTCATTGTGGGACAGGAAGCACAGTGATCCAACAGTAGGGACATCAATTACCATTTTGAAAGTCGTAAAATTCAATCAACCCATTAACCTATATGTTTCATGATATATGATGAGGTCGCTTGTCAGCTGACCCAGGCATCTTATATGGGCCCAATTTAAAGCTATCTCTTCAGTGGAGAACAGGTCCTCACATTGTACATGTGCTGCTCTTTCCAGTGAATGACATATTACAGCCACACAGGGGTTTCTGTCTGAGGGGTCAACCCTCTGACCTGTACAGATAATTGTTTGGAAGAATTTTCTTATTAAGAAAATTGGTTACTAGAAATCTATGGGCAAAAAGACAATCAGAGATCTCTTAGTAATATAAAATTTAGGGAAAATGTTGGGGAATTTTGCTTCTTTTAATTTCACTATGTACTTCTGCATTTTTATTCAGTATTGAAGTAGTCACAGTACTAGGTGAGATCATTTTGTGATGGTACAATCCTGACCTCTTCTCGTTGAGAAATAGTTGCCTTCCTTCATGCTGTGGAGTCAAGGATCTAACTTGTAGCTTTTTAAGTCTTGTAACTATATACATTTTTTTGGAGAAAATTGTTATTTCAATTTTAAGTCCACTAGAAACCAATATAATTAGGGTACAGCATATTCTGTCTTGCAGTAAATTTTAGAAACATGCAAACGAGGCATACTATTCTCCATGGTCATTTGATTTTCATTTGGTTGCTTTGAATTTAATGAGATTTTCCTAATTTGGTGTCCAGGGGTTGATGCTGCATTTTACTGTGGAAGGGTTTGATAACAATCCTATTTATCAATTGTGGGGTACATAATGCTGTTTTTTCATGACAAGGAGCCACCCTAATCCAATATATATATTTTTTAAACCACTGTTAAAACAAAATGAGTCATTCCAACTATATCACAGCACAGAAATATATTATTTCTATGGCAGGAGTCCATGGCCAGAAAGAATGTTATGAATATTTTTCTGGATCTAAAATCGTGGATGTAGGTAGGAAGTGTAAGACTCCCTTCCATATGCCGCAGCCCCCAGCCCTGCAGGAGCTGAGATTTCAGCTTATACCTTTACACGCCTGCAATAGGATTCTTCTGAACACTGGAACAATCAGTCAGGACATTGTTTTCTACTAGAGATTAAAATAGAGTGTCTGGGGCTTTTGTTATTGTTTCATTTTTGTCGTCCTTTGAGACTCCCAAGAGGACTGTTGCATCCAACGGTGTCCTTAGAATCAGTTTTAAGAGGTCTTATGCAGGAAACAGAACTCGATCATCAACTTTTGGGAAATGTTGAACATATAAACAAACAGAATTCCTCAGATCATCACAGAGCATGTGAGCATCATGTGTCACCAAATGGACTATTTTATAAAGGTCCAATTTTTCAGAGGGCCAATTGTTGTTTATTTAGGAAGAGGCCATGAGGCCAGTGTCTGTAAATAACACCTTTCTGGTTGATATTCTTGGTAAAGAACGGCCTCTTGAATGAATATTGTAGACCACAGGCAATCTCACCAGTACTTTGCTAATTCTAAAGAGAAGGCAATATTTGATATGTTAATTAGTGATGGAACTGAATATAATATGCACCCGTCTAAAATTAGGTTTAATTACTGCTATATAGAAGAAACTGAGCACGGTTTGCTCACTGCCAGAGCTGAAGTTAAATGCATAGAGAATTTTAATTCTATGGCATGAACTTCTTCATAACACACACAGAGTGAATGAACCATTTGAACTTCCTCTCTGTTGGGCAGTAGGCTAAGAGCTTTGTAGACTGAACCTATAACTGCTGACGGTGGGTGCATACTGAAACTCAAGTAAGCGCTCTAAGATTCCGTAGTCAGGGTTACACCTAGGGAGGAGCTCAGAGCCTGCCTGCCTTTGACTTCACATAAGCTCTCCCTCCTAGTAAATACAGAGGTATGATGTGCTCATCAAAGAAAGAACATGATGATTTAGATGAAAATACTGAGGCCTTGCCTGGATTTTTAACAGATAGTGATGTTAGTCAGGACATAACAACATGTAGCATCCTACAATTGTCTCTGTGAAGGCTTTAGCTTTGATGTTAGTACTCAGAGTCTGATCCACTCAAAGGATTGCATTGGCATGAACGACAGAGAAGGTGTACACCTGAGCAATTAAAATTTATTTTTATTTTAATTTGATGTGATGAGTGTTTTGCCTGAATGTACGTTTGGGCACCACATGAGTGCCAGGTGACCACAGAGGTCAGGAGAAGGCTCACTGGAACTGAAGTTAGATGATTGTGAACCACTACGTGGATGCTAGGAATCAAACTCCGGTTCTTTTGCAAAGGAGGCCAATGCTATTAACCACTGAGCCATTTCTATAGGCCCTGGGAAGACTTTTAAATTATATAAGAAGGTATCTTGTCAGTGTTGTGGGTTCTTTTTGTGTTTGGTTTGCTTTGCAAATTCTCCAGTTGGCATTGCTAGGAAGGCATTCCAGTGGGAAGGGCTTATGGAAAGCACATATTCTATGACAAATAGGATCAATTTTATCTCCCCTCTTTTGCTATTTTAGTACTATGTGAAATTTCTATTTGTTATGAAATTTAAGTTGATGTAGCATATTTTCAACACCAAGAAAAATGTCTGAGTATGTCTTCAATTGCACAATGTTTCCTAGGTTCATTGAAGATCTGAAGTCTCTGTTAACATTTTGCATCAAATTATTTTTTAATACCATATTTGAACTCCTACCTAATAGTTCATAAGTATTCATAAATTACTTCACAACTGAGACATAATAAATAGTCCCCTTAGAATCAAAAAGATGTAGTGGAATCCCAGAATAATGGAGTTGGGCCTACAGTTACAACTCAGTGACAGAGTCCTTGCTTTGCATATGTGAGACCTGCCTTCTAACCCAGCTCTTATGTGGCAGTAGATCATATCTGTATCAGAGAGCATCATCTTCACCTACACTGAACACTAGCTCTAATTCCATGTAGATGTTCAAAGACTGTAATGTGTGCAACTACTTTAAAATTGTGACATGATTTTGTAAAAGAATTGTGCTGTACCCAGTAGTGCGGATTTGTAATCCCAGATAGTCAGAAAACAAAAGCAGTAGAATAAAACCTCAAGGCCGGCCTGGGCTACAGTGAACCCAAGTTGTCGGAGCATTTACTGAGATCATGTCTCAAAAGCAAAGACAAAGGTTAGGGATGTAGATTGTTGGCAGAGTGTTTGCATAAAGTATGTCTGAGACTCTAGGTCTAACCCCCAGTATAATAAAATAAAGCAACAAAGTCATACATTTATTTCACTCATAGCTCTCAACACTGGTGACATAATGTGTCAAGAAACCCCTAGCCACTAAAGACATGAAGACATCTGGTTGGATGGAACTGCATTGGCATGGTCCTCGTCTTTTATCACATAATAGAAAAATAGCCAAGACAGTCTGGGTTCAGTTCCCACCACTCCTAAGTGAAGCATGGTTGTCTGTACCTGTAATGAAGGTAGTTGGGAGACAGGCAGGAATATCAGGAGTTTGAGGTAATCCTTGACTGCCGAAGATGGAGGCCATTATGGTTTATGGGAAACACCAACTCCAACGAGCAGACAGACAAGGAACCAAAGCTTTTTGCTTTCTCTGTTGGATATAGTCAAACACAGGCTAATTAAAATATCCAGAGAGCTCAGTTGTTCAGGATGAAATGTCTGCAAAATAATGACATGCGTCATACTTTGAAGGCTGCACTCAATCTTTATTGAAAAGAATATTCAACAAAGACACGCAATCCTGCCTCATTACAGTAGCTCATATTTATCTGCCATCTTTCCTCTCTTGGTTGCTGGAGAATAGAACCATTTCCTTACAGTGCTGTTTTAAGTGAAAGAGGATAACTAGACTCCCAGTATTAAATCACAGTCTTCCTTCCTTTGTTTCATTTGCATCCCTATAATGGCTCAATGTTGAGCTTCTCCGGTAAAAGCTTAAGAAACGGTGAGTAGCTTAGTGATTTGTTTTCTCTTTCAAAACAGACTAAAGTGAATAACTTCAATTTTAAACATGACTGTGGACAGGTTTTTCTTTTCTTTTTTTTTTAAATGAAAGTTAATCCAAGCATGATCAAGAATACAGACTCAATACTTCATTTTGGTGCAGGTGGACAGACATTCTGAGTTTAAGATCTGATTTTTAAGTATTGATCAGTTGTATGAATAAATTTTACATAAATTTCAAACAAGCTTACAAACAAGTGTTTCCCACTGATTCATGCCCTAGATGACTTTCTAGCTAGGATACCATCTGAGCAAACAGAGAGGGGCAGGGCAGGGATAGGGGTTAGGGGAGGGAGAAGAAAGCGAACCTCCCATCCCCACCCCAGTGCTTCCTGATATATCCTGTTTTGAGCAGCTGTGGGGTGAACTGCTGGAGCAGGCTGCCTCAGCATCGCTGTCTCTCATTGCACATTCTTTCCCTCTATTCCAACAAAAACTTCTAAAAGCGCAGCAGTTTCTGTTGTTGCTTAAACATTAAAACTTAGAAAATAATTTTTTTTCATTTAGCAACAACAAAGGATATCAAAATTCCAGTCTTTCACTTGTAAACTAGGACACCAGAACAAACAAAGGGACTGTACTGGTTATATGTGTAATAAAATTAAATGGGGAGCAATAGGTTAATAAATGCCAAAAAGCCATGGCAGATAACTATGGCTACATTACTCCATGGCAGTCCCTCTTGCATAAAGTTTTCATAAAGTATACATACTGCTCATATGCCTACAAAGAGTTCTGCCTTAAGTTTAGTGGGGTCAACCCAACTAATTAAAAAAGATTCTATGACCTTATTAAGCATATACATGAAATCCTAGAAGCAGAACCTTGGGTGCCAAGCTACACCACTGAGTTATATTTCTAAATATTAAAAGCTATGCTTTATGGTATTTTTGTGACTTATGATTCTTGCTTCAACTTTAACCAGCTGGCAGAGTCATGTCGTCTCTCTGATTGGCGAGTGGCATTTTTATTTGAAGTTCCTTCCTTGCTTAGATACCTTTGTCAGCCTCTTATGACCTAAGAGAAAGTTTTGAATTTGACTGTGGGATGATTCACACCGTGAGCCCTTTGTCCTGTACTGGTCAAGCTCTCTGACTTTCTTTCCCTGCTCAGTGTTCTTGGAACTGCTGCCCTATTCCTGCCTGGCAGGTTCCCATTCCTTCTCAACAGACAGTTTGAGTTTCTTCTCTGGAGAAGGCTTCTAGCATCTTCTTTTTCTGAATCCAAGCCTATTTACTTCCCTTCTCCTCTTTCTTACTGCACTCCTTTATTCATACAGAAAGGTTACATGTACATTTTCTTCAATTCCTGGTGGTTGGACAGTAAGGACAACTTTTGAAAACAGATTTTCCATCACTAAAGCCTTGAATGGTAAAGAGATAAACAAATCAAGTGGTAAATCTATCTGCAGCGGTCATTTAACAATTCAGGAAGTCTTCCTCATTTTATAAATGAGGGAGAGAGGATCCAAAATGCTCTTCCTTTGGAGTCAGCATATTAATCTTATTGCTCAAGTTGGTGGGTTATCTAGAGAGTTCCTACTTCCAGTAGCTTCTATAGTCCCAAGGTCATATACGCTGCTTCTGTATGCTACCAATAGTCTTTGTCAGAACCTGGGGGCTTCATAATGATGCTTTATACAGTTAATTTAATGAGCTTAGCTGTATCATACCATTTTCTTGAATCCAATTGCTTTGCAGACTCTTCTTGCTTTGAGATCTTCCAGCAGAAGTAATTTAGGGTTGGTGTCTATCCTTCTGTGCAGTGGATGGCATTGAAATGGAGCCAGGGATGTTGAAATGGAACTGTGCCCAGAGAAAAACATGGCAAAACATTGACCTCCCTCCTCAAGGGGCAAGAAGGTCAGGTTGTAAAGAGTCTTTCTTTGACTACAGAAAATCACATCCCACTAAAGCAGCCCATGTGCAGAATGGTGACTAGCCTATTTTGTGTTCAGAGGGAAAGCAATTGTATGGAAAAGGAGAGGCCTTTCGGAGAATTAAACTTCGGAACAAAGACATCAAGCCCATCTTGGCCACCGCAAGGAGAACAATTAAAGCTCTCTCTGTCTAGAGAAGGAAAATCAAACTCCAAGGGAGTGTTGAGAGACCTTTTTCTGGTGAAATACGACAGTCTGCTGAAGCCGGTTCTGCTTGTGTTTACCTTTTCAATGAGGATACTTATCTTCCCGACAAGGATTGTATTAACAGCGGCTGTAGCCATCGCCCCTCAGGCCATGTAGTAGGGGACTATTTGAGAGGACAACTCCCTGGAGACAAGTGGTTTCCTTGGAATCCTCCTGCACAGGGGTGAAAGGAAGACCCTCCTTTATTTGTTTTCCTGTAGACATTTCTGTGACTTGGCCAGCTAGCCCAAGTGAGAACGCAGCAGAGATGACAAAGGCCTTCAGATTGGCAGTGTGTTGTGTTTGTTTTCAGTTTCAGTTAGCAGTGGGATCATGAGTGAGTGGTTATAGCTTATTCTTTCTGCTTCTGCATTGGATAACGTCCGAGAGGTGACCTTTTATGGTCTGACGGAAATCTGAGAAACTGGATTAGTTGATATTTTGGAGTGTATCTTTTCCTTTGAACACTGGTGCCCGTGAGCTTTGGAACAGAAGTAGTAGTAAAGACATTCAGTGATGGCAGTCACATCACGCGTCATCTGGTGAGACTTCCTGAATGCTTTCTGAAGATGTTCATGGGTGGGTGCTCCGGATTGTCCTTAGTGGACACTTTCTCTCACTGTCTCAGGGATCTTTTCTTCTCTGTCACTGTCTACCCCTGCCTTGGCATCTCTTTGTTACGATTTTATATTTCCCTAAGTAATTGTTCTTATCCTTGTGTTCTTGGTATATTAAAGACATGGTGGGAGCAATCTTATAATGGGGGAGAGATTATGAACACTTACATTTTACCATTTTAGCAGCTGATCTGGGAGCCCACATTCCTTCACTCTGCCTGTAACAGTGCTTAATTGCATGTTAACTTTCACCTTCAGTTGAGAGGACAAATACATGTACTTTACAAACTAAGAGCTTCCTGAGTATATCTTCTTTCTTCCAGTAATTCCTTAATGACAAGTATGAAATCACTGTCTTTGTAATTCTCATTTTTTCTCCCTTCTGCATCTACCTTTTTCTTATCATGCCATTTCCTTTCATTCTTGATGAATTATTGCATTATTGATTGTACTCAGCAGTTGACAACAGAAGATATTGATTAACATGCAAAAGATGTAATAATATAAGCCTATAGATGCCTATACAATGCCAGATTCATGTGGCAGCAATGATATTTTTCAAGTCTAGGATCCATTTTAACTCTGCAAATCCTATGTTGAAAGTAATTGATTTTGTATAAAATGAATTTGAAATCACAACTGATATGAGATTCTCCTCTGTATGCTGTGAATACTATAGGTTAATAAAGACACTGTCTTAGACCTGCACAGGATAAAATAGAGGTAGGCAGGGAAAACTAAACCAAATGCTGGGAGAAAGAAGGCAGAGTCAGTGAGATGCCATGTAGCCACTGCAAGAGACAGATGCTGAAACTTTACCTGGTAAGCCACAGCCTCATGGCAATACACAGATTAATGGAAATAGATTAATTTAAGATATGAGTTAGCCAAAGTATGCTTAAGCTATTGGCCAAACAGCATTGCAACTAATATGGTTTCTCTCTGGTTATTTCAGGGCTGAGCATCCGGGAACAAACAAGTGGCCTCCTACAACATTTTAGTGCCACAAATCCTATGTTGAAAGCAATTGATTTTGTATAAAATGAATTTGAAATCACAACTTACAAAACAGAGCTTCACGAACATTTTATCTGCTGATATGACAAATGACAACAAGTAAATTTCCTTTGTCACATTCGCAGCTCACAAGTCACATTTCAAAGAAAAAATGTGTTTATCATTTGGTTTGGGGTATGCATTTGCTTTTTGTTCTGCAGCTCACAAAGCAGACTCTTCAGTGAGGTGAGTCCTTTGACTATGGGCCTGAGACTGACAGTAACAAGTGCCCTGGAGTGCAGCCGAAATGGGAGAAGCAAAAGTCTGAGGTGAAGGGAAATACTGATTGACAGCGGCAGTGCTGGGAGGCACCACATGTCTAAGCAACTCTTTTGCTCAGCACAAAGAATACACTTCTCACTCATTTTTAAGGCGTTAGACTATTTTGAGAAGCTACTGGATGAAGTGAGAGAGGCAAGAATGAGGAGGAAGAAAAAACTAGGTGCTCTGCCAACTAAAGTGTAAGCCCCAGATTCTCCCCCAAACTGTATCTTAATTCATGATTAAAAAAAAAAAACCAACCACATTTTCCACATTTTCCTTCTACTCACATGGGCTTATTTTCTGGAACAGTGTTTTATGCAATTGCTGTGAAATGATGACCTCTTTAGCTGGAAACCACCAAGCATTTATTGTTTGGTGCTGAAAAGTCTTGACAATGATCAGAGGATGCTTTTCTTACTTTGAAGACAGATATGTTGTAATGACTCTGTACCCTTTGTATGTATGTATTAACTCAGTTATCTAAGTACTGAGCAATAATAACACATTATACAGAGGAATAATGAATGACACAAAGAACAGAATGCCTTAACATCTATATCACCAAGAAGGAAAGCTTTGCTTTCACTTGTTTGACACTTACTTGCATTTCAATCTATTTTTTTATTAGATAAGAAGGTTGTATACAAAAAAGGGGGGGCTTTAGAAATCCCTGTCAGTGTGTTCAGGCCCTGGTAGGACCTGCTCGTAGCTCACCCTGCCTTGGTAAGTGTCCTATGTAGACATCAGCCACACATCTGAGGAGCACTCATCATGTGCCATGTACTCAAGTATAATAAAGACAAAGGAGGAAGAACATGTTGGAAATATTTAGTACTGAAGCTAGAAATCAGGGCCTTATTTCTGCCCCGCAAATATCTTACCACTGAGCCATGTGCATCTCTAGCCCGTTCACTTAGCTCTCACAAGAGCCATCTTCTGCTGTTATTGTAAAGATACTTAGCCTTTGGGGTTTTAGACATGGCTGAGCACTTTTGTAGAGAACTCAAGTTGGGTTCTCATCACCCACATTGTTTAGGTCACAACTGTAGACAGAGACTGCACGTTCATTTCCCAGCTGCCCAGACCTGAATAACCACACAGAGACTGTATTAATTACAACACTGTTTGGCCTATTAGCTCAGGCTTCTTATTAACTAACTCTTATGTCTTAAAGCATTTCTATTCATCGGTGTATCACAATGAGGCTGTGGCCTAACTGTAATGCTTCAGGGCATGTGTCTCCTTCAGCAACTACATGTTGTCTCCTCTGACTCTGCCAACTCTCTCTATATATCCCTTCCAGTCTGGCTATATTCTGCTTTGCCATAGGCCAAAGAAGCTTCTTTATTAACTAATGGCAATAAAACATATTCATAGCATACAAAGGAGAAACCCACATCACACAACCACTTGTAACTCTACCTCCCAGGGATATGACACCCTTTTGTGACTTCTGTAGGTAGGTGCATTTTACACACACACATGCACACACACACACAAGCACACAGGCACACATTGGTACACAGTAAAAAAAAATAATATTCTTCAAAAGAACCTGGTCTTTGTTAATACTCCCCGAGCCTATGAAGTTTCTCTTTATATTTAATCTGTGCATGCTCTCCTTTATTTATTGGTGATCACACCAGTGAACACATGAATGTTCCCACTGCCTGTAGTGAGGATTCTCATGCATGAGCATCCCCTTTGCATGTGGTGGGGATTCTCATGCATGAGCGTTCCCGTTGCCTATGGTGGGGATTCTCATGCATGAGCATCCCAATTGCATGTGGTGCTTGTGTGTGTGTGTGCATGTGTGTGTGTAAAATGCACCTACCTACTGCCTGTGTGAGGACCGAACATGGTGGAGATTCTCATGTATGAGTGCTCCCATTGCACATGGTGGGGATTCTCATGTATGAGCACTCCCATTGCACATGGTAGAGATTCTCATGTATGAGCATTCCCATTGCACATGGTGGAGATTCTCATGTATGAGTGCTCCCATTGCACATGGTGGGGATTCTCATGTATGAGCATTCCCATTGCACATGGTGGGGATTCTCATGTATGAGCATTCCCATTGCACATGGTAGAGATTCTCATGTATGAGCATTCCCATTGCACATGGTAGAGATTCTCATGTATGAGCAATCCCATTGCACATGGTGGGGATTCTCATGTATGAGTGCTCCCATTGCACATGGTGGGGATTCTCATGTATGAGCACCCCCATTGCACATGGTGGAGATCCTCATGTATGAGCATTCCCATTGCACATGGTGGAGATTCTCATGTATGAGTGCTCCCATTGCACATGGTGGGGATTCTCACATTGCACATGGTGGAGATTCTCATGTATGAGCATAACCATTGCACATGGTGGAGATTCTCATGTATGAGCGCTCCCATTGCACATGGTGGGGATTCTCATGCATGCTCGTTCTTGAATTAACCTGGAATTTGACAGTAACATTTTTTTACTCAATCAAAATATTCATTTATATCCAAATATGCTAATAAGATGTTAAAAAGGAAAACTGTAGAATATATTTTGCATTTTTATTTCTATGCAAATATACACAAACTATTTTGGTTTCATCTACTTTTCAAAAGTGAATAATACATTTTAATTAAGTTTTGCTAGAAGATAAAACATCCTCTAAAAGTGAAAACATTGTATATGAGAAATTGTAAAGGAATAAATTTGGATGATATTATCTATATAAAATTCATCTTATGATTTATAATAGTAGATAACAGGTGTACTTATAGGCATCAACCTTAATCAATTGTTCTTCAGACTCTGGACTAGGGAATGTATCTAAAGTAACTTGAATTGACATCTTCATTTTTATAATAAATTTGAATGAGAATTTTTGACTGATAGCTGGCAGGATAATATTTGGTGAGGATATATAGTATTGCCTCTGACATATTTCAAAGTTCATTTTCTTTATACATATCTCTTAATCTTTCAAACATTGAAAGAGCATTCCCAAGGTAGATGTGCTGTACTAATAGAAGAGCGATCTTTGTTGTGCCTCAGAGGCATTGGGAATGCTTGCTAGGTACTCTTTCCTCTGTTGATTTGGATGTTAGCATCACTTGACTTGGAAGTTCAATAGACAAGAAGAAAGGGTAGGAAGGAAATGTTAAACAAAACCAGTCCTATTTTCTAATGTGTATTCTCCCTTTGACAAGTCGTGTTGACTGATAAAGACAGAGAACAAGTAACTGCTGATTCTTGCCTGTCTTTAGCAAGCTTCTGTTTATCAGAGCCAGAGGCAGTTCACCTTCTCTCTGCTTATTTACCTCAGTCTTTTCCAGAAGAGCCATAACTTCTGGCATGCCTTGTCCTAGCATTTGTACAGTTGTATTGGTATCCTTAAGAATGATGTTGGGATGGGGTTTTTCTTTGTGAGCTGTTTACCATATAAATTCGTCATTGGCTATATAAAGTTAAAATTTTTATTTATTTTTTTAAATTAGCAAATTATAAAACACTTAGGACATTGTGCCACAGGAAGGGCTTCAGAGTCTTGTCTACATAGTAAGTGGGGTGTCTCCTTCTCTCTTCTCCTCTGTTTCTTCTCTACCCCTTCCACTTCTCCCTCTTCCCCTTCTTCCTCCTCCTACTCTTCTGCTTCTTCCTCCTCTTCTTCTTCTGCTTCCTCCCCCTTCTTTTCTACATTTGTTTCTTTACCTTTATCTTTCTTATGATTACTTCAAACTAAGAAACACCACTGTGTATGTATGTCTGTTATTCTTTGACAGACATACATTTATCTGAACCCAAATTACAGCACTTGTAAATGTTTTCTCTCATACAGTGAGAAAGTTTTGCCATGTGGACAGCTCTTTGATGATTATACATAGAGTTACAAACTAGGAGATCTGTATACCATTTGCTTCCACCCAACACTCTCACACTTCTTCCTCCATCAGTCATCTGAGAAACACTATTGGATGCCTTGACTCTGACTTCTCTAAGTGCCTGGAATATATCAGTGAATGCCCCAGATAGGAATTCCTACTTACTTTTGTAAAGCAGGAATGCTGTAATAAATAAAAAATTAAAAAGCCCCAATGAGTAGGACATGGAGAAATTTTATAGCAACGTTGTAAAATTAAGGTAGGTAGCTTATTACCAAGTGCTGAAAGTAAGTGGAATTTGCAGAGCAGAACTGAGAAGCCATGTCAGGTAACTTTAACTACCATAGTCATAGTGTGCATTCTTGAGAAAATGGCTTGTGAATAGAGCCTGGAGGGGACACCGGAGCGAGTCATGTGACAGCAGGAGGACAGGTCAGGTGGAGAGGACAGTCTGTGCAAGGGCCATGAGGTTGGAGTACATCCTGAGAACATGGAAGAGTCCAGTAGGGTGGTGCGGCTAGAGCAAAGGAAGAGAGCACAAAAACAAGACAACGGGACCCTGAGAGGTGCAGAGAAGCACCATGAGACCCGTGTAGGGGTAGAGCTGCATCTCTTATTAATATTTATGCTAGGAATGTTCTGTTTTAAAAAATAACACATATTATAAAAATAAAAATGTGATCAATACCTATTAACATTTTGTGAGAAAAGTAATTTGATTATTTTAAATTTTAAGAAAAGCCCCACATACATACTTATATAATTAATTTCCATCTATGATCAATTTTTGGCTTATAATGTCAATTATAAAATGTACCATGGAAAAGATTTTTCTCTCTCTGGCCACTGGATTCCTTTTTTATTGTGCTGCATTCGGGGTGAATGAGGCGTCTGCACTGGTCAGCCTATTGCTCTCTTTCTCAGTATTCTCCACGAGATAGTTTAAAAGCAACTGAATGACTTTGTGGGAAATCGAAGTGTGGTGAGCAATTTCATGTCCTCCCCAAAACTGCAGTTTGAGCCTGAAAGAGGTGACTTCTTGCTCTAGCTCTCTGATTTCATTTTAATTTCAAAACTAATTTCACGCTTTTAAATGTTAAATTACTATAAGAGTTTTCAACTTTAAATCCAGGGTTATCTATTATCTCCCAGGCTAATTTCTTTTCTGATTAATTGTGAGTGTAGCAGACACCAGCCCAGAAATAGCAGAGGTCAGAATGCTTATTAGATGAGATTCTGGTGCAATGTATAATTCATGGGATGTATTTGCTCTTGCGTTCCATCATCCCTAATTGAGATATGTGTGCCTTGCTGGATGTTCTGTTTTGCTAGAGATGGCGAAATGTTCAGCTTCCTCGTGCTCTTATACTTTATGGAAAATAGTTTAGTTGTTTCATGATTTGCTTTCTTTATAAATATTTAATCTTCAACATACATACTTGATTTTGTGTCTCCAGTTTCTTTAATTGTTGCTTGCATTATGCCAAAGGAATTTTGAGTAACAATTGTAATTGAAGTTAATCTATTGACTAGAAAAATATAAATTTGCTTTCCTACATAATGGACCTTTCAAAATCCAGTGTTGCATTTTGGATTTCAAATGAATGAAAAATTTGCTGTCTTTGGACTGATCCACAAGATTCTCCCAGAGCTTGTGGCAGAAACCCAATTCAAATCATCTTGTTGAAAAAGGGATGGGAAAGGAATGAGTTTGATTTAAACCCAGAAGATCTGGGGGGTTGAAACAGTACAACTTGGATTCTAGATGTCCAAATGTCTCTCTCACATAAATAACTTTTTATTTCAGCATCATTTTTTAGGCAATAAATGTCAGCAAATTGGCCAACTGTCAGCCCCGGAGAACGTGGCCTTATAGCTAAGAATCTTGGAGAGGAGGCTGTGATGCTTTTCCCTGTAGTGTCCACAATTTCCTATGCTGGGCCATTCTTAGTCATGATACGCACTTGGAGAATAATCCTCATGTAGACAGGTGAGAACGGAACGTCGGTGGAGTACCCAGCGGAGGCAGGCAACGTGAGATGGTGTGAATCATAGATGTGAGGTTGCATCTATCTGAGAGGCAAGAGCAACTGCCAAAAAAGTCAGCCATTCCTGATGCCAGGTGACAGTTGCATTTTATCAACAGAACTTCTTTCAAGGCAGTGTTCTAAAACTTCCTAGAACCACAGAGAGAGCTTAGCCACACCCTTAGTCAAGAAGCAGAACCTCTCAAAGGGCAATGGCCTCTGAAGATTATGCAGCCTCCTTACACCCCCTAGAGACCTATAATGGAGGAAGTGTAGTAAAGTGTGTTTTTGTTCAGTCAAGCAACATTCTTCGAAGTGTTAAAATAGAAGAATCAGGAACCTATTTGTATCTAAGAGAGTGAATTTTGGCTGTTCCATTAACCATTAGACATGTCTCATATTAGTATTATGAGACTCATTTAACCCCTTTGAAGGTGTTTGGTAAACTGAAAGTATTTTAGTTACGTTTGTTCCACAATAAAAAGAGAGCATTAAGCTGTGTTCATTCTTTCTTGCTTTTTATGTAAAGTCTCCTTTAAAATAAAATAGTCTAGTTTAAAAGACAGAACAAAATTTGCTAAGCAAAAGATATGCAGCTATACTCTAGGGCATCTCTGTAAATCTTGTGTGAAACACATCGCTCAGCTCTGCCTGAATCTTGCTATGCTGGACCACGTGAACAGCGATGTCAATCCTACATTTATGTATTATGGAAATGACAGTTTTCCATTAGAAAAAAATGATGAAAAGGGACAAGAAAGTGTAACGAAGGAGACTCCCATGAGCATGAACAACACCAGATGAGGATTCCTTGAAACCTGCTGTTTTAGATCAGAAAACCTGAATGCCTGGGAGGGTGTCAAGAGCAGGTTTCTTATCCGTTTGTCATTATTTAAATCAGAACATCTTCATTTGAATCAACTGGGTTGTCCATTGCTGATTCTGAAGGTAATGGCTCCTCCCCTCCAGCTTTGATTGCCATTTTGGCTCTCCAGTTACCTTGCCTGCTGTGAGGTGTGTCCTCTCCAATCCACACTGCATTCAGGTTCACCCTTCTGAAACGCAAAGCTTTACTTGCGAATTCTCAGTTTGGTTCTCATCAGTGACATCCTCAGCTATTGGGAAGAATGTAGACCTTCCCTGGTGCTTTGTGTTAGACCTTGACTATAGGCAGAAGCTCTGCTCCCTGAGTACAGCCATAAAAGTGGACTTCCTATATCTTAGTTTCTTCATTAGTAATGGAGAAATTGGAATAATTGAAATAATATAAGTCTTAGAGACTTGTCTCATGAGAAATCATTGAAAAAAATATCTACGTGTTACTCATCGTGGTATTAGGCCTAATGCTTGGATGCTCCATCCTGTGGCCAATCTCCTAGACATCCCTCAGATCAAGCCCATGTTTTAGCCACAGCCAATGTCTTAGTTTCTGAAAAGCCTGTCCACATTCATCTGTTTCTCTCACTACACTAAAGAGCTGAAAATTCATGGTTATATGTACTTGAGTTTAAAGTATTTACTATGATGCTAATGGAGGAGTTGTTTAGTTCAGACAATTGTACATGCTTCAAAGTAGAACTGGCTTCATGTACTTTCTTCAGTACAGTCTCTCAGTGGGGCAGCGCAGAAGCTACATGGTATAGAGCATTTCATCACAGGGGCACAGGCAGCCATGTGACCATAGGGGCACAGGCAGCCATGTGCTGCTGAGGCTGTTATTTAAGCTGAGTATGGTAGCTTCTTGAGAGACTTAATACTTTTCTAACTAGGCAATTTTATCTAACCTCCCCAAACTAAATGCTAAAATAAATTTTTTGTGGAATTAAAACTTTATTTCGGCAGTAACTTCCCCAGGAATGACCTTGGCATGCTGTTTTCTGCTTAAAAGTTTATGGCAAATGGGTACTAAGAACTCATGGATTGCGGGTTGTTCATAAGAACCTACTTTACACTGGAAAGAACAATACTAATCGTAGGTCTCTGTTGCTGGGGTGACCAGCGCTACCATCCCTGGGTGAGTATCCGGCGCTCCCTTGACCAGTAATGGAAGGTTACTCAGTGGCCTGACCCTGATAAAACCACCAGGGGTTTTTCTTCACAAAGGAATGTGTGGTTGCTTCTGGGAAGCTTCTAAGAACTCAGAAACAGTAAATATTTTGTAAGCTCCACAAGGCAGGTTTTTTTTTTTTAAGACAGATCAAATGGCTTCTTAGAAATGGCTTTTTGAAAGATGAAAAGCTGGAAGGAATTGTAGCTTACAACTCAGAGCTGAGATGACAGAGTAGCCCTGAGCATATTGCAGTGACTTGGTGTGGCACACACTGCCCATAATTCACTGCACGACCGTGAATGAGTCATGCTCAAGACTCGGCTCTTGGATGTGTATTAACTATTTCTCCAATATTATTTTTACCTATTATGTAAATGATTAGGTTCCCTTTATCAACCTCCCCCAATAAGTCAACATTTCATCCAGTGACAGAAAAAGACCCTTCTGGTATATTCTAATTATATAATATCAACTAAACTCTTAAAATTAACTTTATTCAAGTGATATTGGATATATTCCATTAGTTAATTAAAATCAAATGTCTGAAAAACTGCTTTAAATGTTAGTTGAAGTCACTGTTAACGTCAATTAATTTGCTGCTGAAATACTTGTCTGGCTGCATTTAGCTTATTTACATTTGGGGCAACCACAGTGCCTCAGATGTACCTGTAAAATGAATTATACAGTTATTTTAAATGAGTTCTATATTAGTTTGATAACACAAATATAATACGCTCCAGCTTTCAAATTACCTGATTTGGATCACAGAAAGAAATGTCACACCATCTTGTCATTTTTATTTTGTAAGGGAAATACTGAGTGGAGGATCTTGAAGGGGGTGTTTCTTGGCATTCCTTGTGATGTATTTTGTAGAGCATATTATAGTGTCCTTCTTATCCATGAGTTTTTTTCCCATAAGATAAGCGACCTTTTGAGGGGGGTTAGAATTTATAATCGAGTCTTGTGTTCAGGAACTGGGAAGCAAGTATGAGAAAAGGTCATTGGTAACTAAATAGAGTAATAAAATTAGCAGCTCAGAGATTAGAGCCAGGCCTTCAGCATGTGAAGAATCAGTGTTTGCTACATTTTGTCTTTGAGATGGGCTTTTTCCACTCTCTCTCCATTCTGTTAGACAACTGGCAAGTTTGATTGTATGAGTATAGGTCGTTAAGACCCTGTCACTGCTCCCTAGAAGTTGCTGATGGCTGACCCTGCTTCATGCTTATGAACCAGAGTTTTGATAATGCCCAAGAAATTTGCTGTCAGGATGCTTCAAGTGCTTAGGCAAACTGTAGGGAAAGCTACGAGAGGGGAAATTGGGTTTGGAGATGCACAACTTGTAATTGATACCTGGCCTGCTCTGTGTGCCCATACTTGATCTTCTTTGGGGATCATGTCACCATTTATAATATATAAAGAAATTCACCTTTTTTTCCTGTATGTAATTTAGTGAACCTTTTTGGTATATTCAAAAACTTTAAAAATCATCAGCACCATCTAGTTCTAGAACACTCTAGTACCCATATAGGAGCCTCTTGCCATTGGCAATCACTTTATACGTCTTTCCCCAGTCCTTAGTGATCATGGTCTATTATCCCTTTGTATGGATGTCTGCATTCCGAACATTAGATAGAAATGAGATTCTACAGTATATGGTCTTTGTGTCTGGATCCTTTGTTCAGGTTGTTTTCAAGATTCATTCATGATATAACTCCGTGTTTAGACTCTGGATATCCTAGGATGAGCATTGGTATATGGTAAATGCTCAAAAAAATATGAATGAATGTATCCTATAAGACTCATCTTCATTCCGCTCTCCTGGACTCCAGAACTGAAGGCCAAGCCTGGCTCACACCCTTCTTCATGGGATTTATCTAGAAGGAAAGGGGTAAAAGGCCTACAGGAGGATGGGCTTTAACCACCATGAGGATCAGATCTGATTTTTTGGCAGCCACTATGAGTGGGTTTCTAGGGAGAGACTGTCTCTGGCTTTGGTGGGTGAGACAAAATGATTGGGCAAGGAAGAAAGGCTGTTGGAGAGATTTGCTTGGTCCCTTTGGAGTGGGAGCACAGAGAAAGGAGTGGCCAAGGGCACAGAGAAAGGTGTGGCCATGGGCACAGAGAAAGGTGTGTCAACAATCACAGCAGGTAGTCTGCTCCAAGCTGGGACTAAGACTGGGGGCTAGAGTTGGAAGACAGGAAGAACAGTTAAAAATTGCCTCCCCGGTTCCCTGGCTGTCTGCGAGCTAGATTTTAGGTGGAGACTGGCTTTGGCGTTGGCATGTGAGACAAAGGAAACAAGATGATGTTTATCTTGGTATCATCTTCCATCTACTATTACTTCTCTGGCTCTTAAGAGAATCCATAGTTCGGATTTCATCTTTCCTCTTCACAATTGCATTCCATTCTTCTGTTTCTTCAGTGGTTTGAAAGTACACTTTCCTAGTTGTTGCCTCATAGATAGATTTACCAAGTATGGGTGGAGCACATGCACACCGACCATTCTGAAAAGTGACTGTGCACAGCTATCTAGAGAAACATATTTGGCCTGACCTGCTGCCCTCACAGCTGTGAGTAGAACCTACCAACACCATTTCAGTGCGAGTGCCAAAATATCTCTGTGCTCTTCTGCCTTCTGTCTCATATCTCAAAGAGTACAGCATTTAGTATCACATATTTATTATAAATCTCCAAGGAAGTGTTACTCTTTCTCTGCTATTAAGTTGACGAAACTTAATCAAGTTAAGACAGAATTTGAAGCCTGAAGGATTAAATAAAATAAAGCACAAGTACTACCAACCAAGTTGGAAATACGATAAGACAATGTGGTGTATAAATGTGAGGTGATTATAAAAATATGAATAGAAATAAAGCCCAATAAATACTAGGTTTTATTGTCTAATGTGTAAGCAAAATCCTTTGCATTTAGATATTTCTTTTCCCCATATCAAGTTTACAAAATGCGGTTTTCTAAGACGATAAAAAATATTTGACAAATTTATAGTCCAAAGCACTTCTGAAGGGAAAACTTAGACTCATCATTCATTCAAACTTTTATGAAGAACCTGTATTCTTTAAAGCCTTTCACCACAGCCCTGATGCTCCTGCTGAGGTAACTGCACAGACAACCTGTTGTTGGAGCAGCTGTCAATGGCAGACCAGAGAGAAAGTTTCCTCAGATTCAAAGAGGTCATAATAGTGACCTGCCAACGGGCTCACTGGGAAACCCTGAAATTGTCTCCATGCCAGCCTCTTGGAGACAGCACAGGTGTGCACAATGATGGGCTTCAAACCAGTTACCTGAGATATCAGACATCCTATTTTTATTTTTTATTCATTTTCAACCCTTCAATGTTCACAAATACTTAGAAAGATTTTAAGTATTAAAGCTCTTTTGAGCTGAGCCTTCCTTATCTGATCACATATGAAATCAGTCTGAGCACCACTAGGCTCCATGGCTTGTTTTTATTCACAACATTTATTATTTCCTGACTTAAAAATCCCTTTAATATTTTGTGTCTATGTTTTCTTTAATAGGACCTAAATCCTTCAGTGACAACGGAGTTTCTTTCCTCTCCTAGCATTCTGGCACATGTCACTCTTCCTGTCCTTTGAACGTGTGTTAGAAAAAGGAATGACTGCAAAAGCACCAGGAATCCTAGAGAAGCGTGACTTGAATTCATGCTGCCTTCTACAGAGTTAGCATCTCGAACTTGCTCTCTTGAGCCTTCTGTATCATTTGACATTTATAGATATTTGCAAAGCCTTTGCAGCCGATCTTGCAAATCCCAAAGCCACATTAGACAAACTTGCATCATTCTTAGTGCACAGATCAGCAAACAGAAACAGCGGAAGTATTGAGTGAATCCAGACTTTGACATCTTTTTTAACTCAAGAGAATAGAAAACATCTTAATGGCTGTTATTAACCTTATCTTTTTATATATTATATCTCAAAGGGGTTGCATGCCAATATTTTTCTATGCCATTTCTGTAAATAATTTCTTTTACGATTACCACCATTAATTAATTTGTATCTTTGCAATAAGACCACTATATAACATATACTCTAGTATGTCTTGAAGAACATATTCAACAGGTATAGGATATAAATTTAGGTTGAGGAGTCTTGAATGAGATTAAGGAATAAAAGAAGATATTTAAAATAGTATATTGTTCTTTTATAAAGAATAATATAGAATTACCTCATTTATTAGACAATCTACCTAGACTCATATCAGTTAGTAATAAAATTAACATACAGTTAAACATGCTAGAGTGTAAGAAGGAATGTTAAATAAAATGCTCCCACCCTTCTAGGAGCAGTATAGCAGGAGGTGACAACTTCACAATCAGAGATGTGTCACGTAATAATATACATACATACATAAACATATGTACACACATGAACATACATACATGCACATAAATGTATATAGACAGAGAAGCATATGTATACACATAAACATACATATGTGCACAAACATGCACACATATACAAACATGTGTGCACACACATAAACATATACACACATAAACATGCATGCGCACATAGACATGTGCACATATAAACATACATATGCATGCATGCACATACACACATAAACATGTACACACATAAACATATATACATGCATACAAACATACACACACACACACACAAACAACTTTTAAAAAGGAAGCGTCTTTGCTCTCTACTTTAAAGTACATATGTAGAGGACCATAGGTCAGAGGCTCTTTGAGAAGTCTGTTCTTTCCCACATTCAGAAAGGGGCACAAGATAAGAACCGATTTTGATCATGTTATTTTAAAATAATGTTCTAAAGAAAAAAACATTTGCTGAATCAAAATAATTGTGTGCCAGTGCATTTCGTGGAGTCCGTGTCTGTGGGAAACACCTCACACGGAACTGTCATGTCCTTGAGAAGCTGGCTCTCTCTGCATGTTCTCTACCTGCAGGCTGCCCAGCTGCTGTGGCCATCTCTTCTCTTGGAAGCAAAGTTTCTTTCTTTCTTATTTTGTCTTTTCTTTCCTTTAAAATATCTTTTCCTTTACGTTTTAATAAAATTACATTTGTCCCTCACTTTCCCCTCTCCAAACCCTCCCATATAACTCTACCCGGTCTCCTTCAAATCGTAGCCTCTGTTTTCATTGTTATTCTATGCATATGTATGTATGTATGTGTATATATGTACATATATATTGCTAAACATAATCTGTTCAGTTCATATAATGTGACCTCTGTGTATCTTTTCAGGGATGACCATTTGGCAATGAACAAGTTTCTTTCTGAAAAAAATTCTGTCTGCCTGTCTGTCTGTCTTGCTTTTTGGAAACTGAATATTTTATGTAGATGCCTTGGCTGTCAAACAAAGAAATGCCAATAACTTTGAAGATTTATTTGGATTCAGATAAAATAAGTGAATCAATAACTATTGAATTTCGCTTGCTCTTTTGAATGTTCTAAAATATCTACAAGTCATTTTATTTTAAATAAGTATTACTATACTTTGTTTTTTATCCTTATTTTCATTATAGGAAATGGATAGCCTCCACCCACATAGCCAGAAGCTTCGAAGTGCAAATTTATAAAACAGATAACTCTTGCTTGTGTGGTCAAATAATACATTGCTACTAACAATGCTCCTCTTTCACAGAGGAGAAAACCATATGAAAGAAATCTGAAAAACATTATGATAAAAATATGTACACTACGTAATAAGACTAAATTTCTCAGAGTTTTGAATTACTGATACTTAAACAGGGCTGTATAATTTTTTTAATCAAGGAGAGAGGGAGATTCCTGGAAGCAAGAACACAATGATCTTTTCTTTCTGTTCTGAAACATATGGGTGTGGAGTTCATTAGTTTATTCTGAGAGAAACCAGACTCGTGTTGACAGGACTTAGAGGGCTGGAGGGGTGGAGGCATTTTAAGACGAGTATTGGCACATCAATCTGGGCCGTGCAGTGATGGACTTTAAAGCAATCTTCAGGGTTGGCTTGGGTTGGGGGGGGGAGATGAGAATCCACCTGTTTATATATACTGCCTTGCATTTTTAAATGCATTGTTTACCGTAAGTTTTCCGCTCTCCTCCAAAATCACTTCTGAGTGTTGAAATGCATATGTTCTGAGAGTACACAGAGATTCATTTAATGTACCTAAGTATTTTTTTCCTACTTGAAATATATTTTTTTAAATTCAATCTGCTGCTTTGCTTCTTTCTGTCTTTAATGAAGCTCGCTTTTTGGCAGTCTTTTTGACTGGCTCATCCACACGGGATTGAACCTTTAGTGACTCATCAAAGTGCATTGTAAAATCTGAAAGCATGGGCTGGTTGAGACAGATTGTACTCTTTCAAACGCTTGCTAGTTCATTGCTGCTCTTGAGTAGAATGGGGTGCACCTGGAAGGTGTGAGCTTGGAGCTGAGGACTGAGTTTGACTTCTAACTCATTCCAAAGTCCAGATTGCTATACTCAGCCTTCAGTGGGGGGTGAGAATCATTTCCCTGCAGAGTGGGTAATTAATGCGAGTGGAAAAAAGAGGATCGATGGGATAGTCAGTATGAAGAGGACCCTGACGATAATATTTAGATGATGGGGAGTCACTTCGAAACAGGGAATTTGAATGTATCTGTGTCTTCTTAAAATTGTTTTAAACTATTATTTGCAGTGTTAAAGGGACGTTTTTATGGCAAATATAATGAACTCCAGCTGACGATAACGTGCAAAGTGCAGCAGAAAACACTGGTGCTTGGGGGAACTCCCTCAGGTTCTCATCAGACAACGCTGATTCCCCACTAGATGCTAAGGATTGAAAACTGCACAAAGGAACTGTTTAAAGAATTTCATTTCACTGATTGTGTTGGTCCATTTAAAACAATTATATTTGGTTCCTGGTTAATGAACATGGAAAAACTGGGCTAAGACTAAAAATAATGTTCACTTGACCTCGTGCAGAGATAGATAGGCCTGACCTCGTGCAGAGATAGATAGGCCCGACCTCGTGCAGAGATAGATAGGCCCGACCTCGTGCAGAGATAGATAGGCCTGACCTCGTGCAGAGATAGATAGGCCCGAGCTCGTGCAGAGATAGATAGGCCCGAGCTCGTGCAGAGATAGATAGGCCCGAGCTCGTGCAGAGATAGATAGGCCTGACCTCGTGCAGAGATAGATAGGCCTGACCTCGTGC